>CM076415.1:8256417-8355365 GCA_038363315.1 Mugilogobius chulae | reverse complement strand
TGAAATCACTTTAACATAGATGTGGGAAGTGTGTTGACATTGGGGCCCTGACATGGGGGAATTAAAAGTGCATTTAATTAAACATTTATGTGAAAAATGCACTACTAAGAAAGTCGTTTGTCTGTATTGTTTATGTTTCACCACATATCTAGATAAAACCGATTCTTTGTGCTTGGATTAAAGCAATTCAAAGTTGAAGATTGAGGCCGACTAGAAGAACGCCGATCGATGCAGCGGATCGTAAGGACTGTGTATCAATACTTCCAATATGTAGGTGAATCGTTATAGTCCAACTACAACATTTTTTAAAGAGGCTGGGTCAAGCTTTAGAGTCAGCTTGACTTTGGACAGAAAAGTGATGATTCTGTCTGAAACAGATCTGCTTCTGGTCAAACTGTTCACTGGGCAGAGCCTGAACAAGTCCAACCTGCAGACAAACTTCTGCTTTGTTAACTGTCAGATATAGTACGAAGCTACATTTGTTTAATTGAATAACTTGTGTATTCTGTTGAAATTGACTCAAAGAAACAGCGCTTCTCGTGACTTTGACTCTGAACTGTGGCCAAGAACACCTCTGACGTTTGATAAAATAAAATGATCAAAGACCCATGCATCAGACAGTAAAGCTCTCGTCCTAAAACGCCTTTAAACCAGCTCAAGAGAGAAGAGAGAGAGAGGGGTGCTTTCATTCTAAGATGGCCGCCGCTGCTGCCGGATCAGTGACACCCAATAAACAGAGAGATAACCCAATCCGCGACAGCCCGTAAAGTCTGGACGAAGAGCGAGACGGAGGGACTTTTCTAACACCGGCAGCAGCTCAGCGCCAGACAGGAACTTCAGGACCAATCAGAGGCCGGGCTGAGAGGCAGAGAGGATCATGGGAAGTTTTTTATACAGTCCAGAAATGAGCTAAAATGTGTTTTGTTCAGTTCCAGCGTTCGGACGACAGAGGGAGTTTGAGGCACGTGGGAGAAGTGTAGAGACGCTGAAGAAAAACCAGAACTGATACTGAAGACATTTAGTAAAGTTTGTAACGATTATCTAAAACTGTTTGAACAATTAACCTAATGAAAGTAAAATAATGAGGAGAAGGATGCTTAATTGTACTTTGCAATGTAATAATAGTCTACAATGAAGCTATGTCTTGTTTGGTTGCATGTTTCTTTCTCTTGCTTTCACCCAATTTTCTCAAAACACCTGACTATAATAGTTTAAAACCTGAATTCTCTGGACTTTTTGTGAAGCTGAGACTTTGTAGTTTTGGTCTCTAACTTTTACTAATGTCCTTTTTGTACGGTATAATATTTAGCTGGGGAACTTTTGTAAATTGTAATAATTAAGATGTCGTCTGAGTTTCTACTCCTGTGCGAATTGTCAGTGTTTGTAAAAATGTCTGTAAAGTTTCACGTGAATTTTACCTCCTGTAATTTGTCAAACTTAGACGTCCTCATGAAATTCTTGTCTTGTGAGAATGTGTATGTCTGTGTTTTCAATCCACGAACATTTATAAATGAATTATAAATGACTCTGTGGCTTGATTTAACTTCAGATTGAACAAAATTATTATTACTGTTCACCACGGATCATTCTCCAATGAAATTGTTTTTTTCTACAATTAAAACGCTAAAAAATTCAACAAACTACATAAAAAGAAGAAGCTTGAGAAGGTAGATGTTTGGGGAAGGTTTGGACAGAACGCTGTAAGGTTTAAACGGAGGGACTTTATCACTGTAAACGTATTAGAGTTTAGATTCTGGACTCGAGCCGACCTGACTTTCGGGCAGGGCTCTCATTTCTCGCTCAGTTGTTGAGCCAGGCCGGGTTCAGGTTAAGACGCAGAGCCGCACTGTACATGTGCGCTCCGTGAATGATTGACAATCGCGATAGAACACAACACAAAACCACCACGGTGACCAAATGCAAGTGTTTGAAGTCTGAGTTGGACGGGCAGTGTATGTTTGATCCGTGAAGTGATCAGAAAGAAAGACAGAAGAGAAGCCACATCTTTCATACATGCAGACCAAGGAAAAACAGACAAAGAAGGAGTTTGTAGCTTTGTGTACGTACGCAGTGAGGCAAACATGAGGATGAGTCGCAAACTTTATATTACATGCGCGATGAGTAAAGAAGGAAAAAGTGTGAGAGAGAGAGACCAATGTGTGGTGGAGAACGCTTATCTGGTTCTGGAGACACGCTGTAAACACGTAAACACATGAGACACATCATAATGTGATTTTTCTGTCATTAAATGCCACAGTTCAGTGAGCGGGCTCACTTGAGGCTCAAACACACAGAGAATGATCGGGTTCTGGTTGAGTTCAAACACTACGTGCGCGAGCTCGGGTTGGGTCGGGCTGAACTTTTCAGCCCAATCTAAACTTTAAAACGGAATAAAAGAGAGAGTCTACGGCTGTTTCATAAGAAAATCTGATGTTGTGATTCTAAACAATCAACACAACGTGACAAGGAGCCACATTTACACTGCCACAGCTCAAGTAAAGCTAATTCGAAAAGACAAGAAAAGCCCATTTCACAAATAAAGCAAAAAGTTGTCATAAATATCTGCCGTCATTTCCGGAAAGTCCTGTTTTGAACAGGAAGTCTGCCGTTTAATTATTGATCTGCTTATGCTGTAGTTTCTTCTTAAATATACAGAAAAATCACAATACATATGTATCCTTTTATGTGACAATATACGCCTGTGTTTACATTGAACAGTTTTTGTGCCAGAAATTGCATGTTTACAAATAAATATTTCTTGTTTGTTTGTCTTTTTATATAGATTGTCCCCCTGAATAACAAAATATGTTTCACTTTTTCACTTTCATACCTTTCCACATTTTCTACTCAAAAGACCGTGTTAAATCTTTACCTTTTCCCTGGTGTGTGTCCGGGAGGTCGGCGGCGGCTCTTGCCCAGCTCGAGTGCTCCGTCTGTGGGATAACCGCGTCTCGTGTGTGGGCCCCGGGTCACATGGTTCTCCTGGAAGAACGGGAGCTGACCAGAGCCTGAACCGCAGCACATGACTCAGAAATACCTGCAAAAACACACCCAGAGGAGCCGAACGTTTGAGGATAAAGGCGAACGTTTGACCCCGACACTGAGACGATGGAGCCGAGCTAAAATACTCACAGAAAAAACACCAGGGACGCTTCAAAGACCAAAGAGGATTAGCGCAAAACGACTGTAGTGACGCTAATTTGACTTGAGAGTTAGCAGAAAGTCAGACAAGAGGTAGTAGTGGCATATAGTTAACAAAGAGTGACAAAAAACCAAAGAGGATTAGCACAAAACGACTGTAATGACACTAATATATCGAGAGAAAATAGTTAGCTTAGAGTTAGCAAAGAGATAGCATAAAAACATAAAGAGTATGCAAAGATCAAAGGATTAACGTTAGCTTAAAACAACTGATATGATACCAGTTAGACTGAGGGTTAGCATAGATTTAACCAAAAGTAAGCCAAGAGATAGCAGTGGAATAAGTTAGCAAAGAGTAAGAAAATAACAAGGAGGATTAGCCCAAAACAACTGATACAACACTAATTAGACTGAAAGTTGGCAAAAAGGAGTTGGCAAAAAGTTAGCACAGAGCAAAACGGATTAGCTCAAAACAGCTTATATGAGAGCAAAAGGTTAGCATACAGTTAGCAAAGAGATAGCTGACAAAAAAAGTTAGCAAAGTCAGAGTTAGCAAAAAGTAGCTGAGAATTAGTGTTAGCAATAGTAAGCAAAAACAAAAGTGGATTAGCACAAAACAGATATGACCATGGATCTGTTATACTGTATTATCTGGATACGGTATTGCTAGCTTGCAGCGGCCACTGGGATGAATTGTAGCCTAATTCATCCCCAGTGGCCGCTCCATTGGTACTGCAGCGGGAAAATCTCTACAGGTTAGGAAGGATTTCTTCCCTAGAGCGCAATGCAAACACAAACTGCTCGTGTTTGGCATAAACAGCATCTACATCTTTAAGGCACGTGCTAGCTTCAGATTTTGCGGCAATTCTTACCTATAGTTTCGCATCATAAACTTTTTTCCGGTTCAAATGGTTTTAGTTTCGTATAAAACAGCTTTTTAAGCTTTAGCTTTGGCTACCGCTGCTAAACTGTAACTCCCGCTCTGATTGGTCTGAACGGTCACATTTGAGCTTTTGGCTTCATTCGGATTCACTCGGCTCAAGCTCGTCTCACTCCTCGTGTAAAGAGTTATGGGGAAGCGCACGTTCCATAGCCTGTAGCACAGCAGCTAGCAAAAGGCTAAAGCTAATAGCCAATATGGCCACAAACGCCACTGAGCAAAAGCCATTGATGCACAGCGCCCGCCATCTTTGATCACCGGGGATTGGATATGACACAAATTAGACTGAGAGCAACCAAAGAGTTAGCATAGATTATTCGCTAGATACTCACAAAATTTAGGGGCAGATTTGGCCAAGTTAAACGTTCTCTAAAGTATTTTGCTGTTCCGAACCAATCTCTTGTTTAATATTTTTTGCTGCAACATGTTTTAGCCTAAAACTACAAAACTCAAGTACTGCACTGAAGTAGTTTTTTTCTTCCTCTTTTTTGAGTAGAATAATGTAAATCTCTAAATGTCAAGAAATGTCAAGAAATAATGCACTGGTATGAATCATAATCAAGGTATTACGACCATATCTTGCTTTATCAAATAATTTTGTAGCCTGTGTGTAAATATGATTAATAAATATGAAATAATGATAAACTTTGAACTACAGTGCAATTTCATGTTAAAATTTTGGCTTCAATAGTTGCATAAACATTTTTTGTAAGATTTAAACTTAGCATATGTTTAGATTTACGGTGAAGAATGGAACCATATTATTAAAAGCACATCTTAAAGATAAATAACACAAGACAATAGTAATAAAATACTTTAAAAACTACAGAATATTAAATCCAGAGCAGACAGAAGAAGTTTGTGTTGATCCTTTTGAGCTTAAACACTGATGAAGAGTAAACATAAATAATCTAATAATAACTCATTAAAGCTCTCGCCGGGACACGGGCTCTACCCATAATCCTCTGCGGCTCATTAGCACGGCGTGGTTAGCGTAGCGGTTCATTAGCACGTCGAGGTTAGCGTAGCTTCATAAACTCTGGTTTGACACATTTAGAAGTGGATTTAGAGTTTTTAAACGAACTGGATCAAACACAGAGCAGCTCATTAAGACTCAGACTGAGGTCATGTTTGGAGTGGACACCGGGGCGCAATAGAGCTGCTTTTACTTTGTGCTATGGAAATTATAAACAGTAACACATTTATTAATACTGAATCTGCACTAGAAATCTGACTGAATAAATTGTAATAACCATGTACAGAGGACTAACGCAGGACTTTGTGGACTGCGTCTATCTACGCTGGGAAGACAAAGGAGGTGGTGGAGGATTTCTGCAGACGCCACTCCATTATCCCCCTCCCCACACACAGCTGAACATCCAGGGAAGAGACATCCAGAGAGTGGACTCATACAAGTACCTGGGTGTTCATCGGAACCATAAACTGGACTGGACTCACAACACCGATGCACAGGAAGGCCCAGAGCAGACTCTAACTTTTCTGTGGTGACATCAGCCATCTTGTACGGCAGTGTTTCCCAACCAGGGGTACGTTTGCCAGAGGGTACTTGAGATGATTGCAGATTAAAAAGAAAGGTAGAATGGCAACTATTGTAATGTAAAAACTGTTATTTGCAGCAAATTTTACATGTTAAAGGAGACCTATTATGTCAAATTCACTTTTCTAAGATTTTAACCTTGTTTTAATGGTCTTCCTTCATCATTAGTTTACTCAAAGTTATATTTGAATTGATTCATTCATGTTTGAGTAATCTTGTATTGTTCTTCAGATGGAGCTCAAGTGCTCAGAAATCCCAGTTCTCACCTACCACCTATCCCCTCCCACTTGTCTGTATTTACTTGTAATAATTCAAAAGATAAAAGCATAAATGGGTCAAAACTGTCCCATAGCTATTTTCCAACAATAATAATTTGTTATTTTAAATCTGTTGCTTTTTACAGTTACATTTTAAAATGAAGAGGCGGAGCTTATCAGATCTGCAGTTTTGAACAGGAAGTCAATAGAGCTGTTTCTTCAAGTTGTCTTTGATCAATTTTGTGTTTCACAGTGAACAAAAGGTAAATTACTGATCTGCATATGTTCTAGTTTCTTACTAAATATATAAAAAAACACAATAGGACCCCTTTAAGAGGCATTTTTACATGGAATATATTACAAACAATAAAATGCAATGGTTATCAATAAAAATATATGAGTAAAAATAAAATATCTCTAAAAACACTTGACAAAGGGGGTACTCACGACAAAAAAGGTTGGAAACCACTGCTGTACGGTGTGGTCTGCTGGAGAAGCAGCATCACAGAGGGAGAGGAAGAAGTTGGACAAGGTCATCACTAAGTCCAGCTCAATCCTGGGCTGTCCTCTGGACTCAGTGCAGGAAGTGGAGGATTCGAGGGTCCTGGCTAGATTCACATCTATGCTGGCAACCTGATCTCACAAGAAAGCGTACATTTACCATGACATTACAGGACATGTAAAGTATGATTAGCACGAGTTCATTGTTTTTTTGCGTAAATATGCTACACGCATTTCATTTCTCACCCTCGCTGTGTGAAGGAAAGGTTCCGTAGGTGTTTCCTTCCTGCCGCTGTCAGACTCTACAATGAACACTGTTAGACATCAGCACATGTGCCACCCTGTGTTACCATTAAAACAGACAACTCACTCAAGACACTTTATCTGATATTATTTATCCACTGCTATTTATTCATTCCTTTTCTCATGCTGCTTTGCACACACACTTTGGTCAGGACTTTAGGACTTTTCTATTTGTTTTGGTCCATGCTGCTTGTCCTTTGATCCAAAAAAAAAGTGCTGGACTTGGTCTGGATCAAGGTCTGGTCTTGAGCAGTGTGAACGCAAAAGTTTGGGCTTAAGATCAAATCCAGGAAGTCACACACATCAGAAAACGTGAAGAAGACCGAGCTCAAAAGTGAGGAGAAAAGAGACACAGCTTTACCTCTGCCACAGGCGAGATGTAATAGAACAAAACATTTTGAATGTTCTAAGTCCAGACGTTGGTGTGGACTTTCCATTGCAAATCAGCCCATTGTCATATCGAAGACAGGTCAGAAGCGTCTG
Source organism: Mugilogobius chulae (assembly GCA_038363315.1). Lineage (NCBI taxonomy): Eukaryota > Metazoa > Chordata > Actinopteri > Gobiiformes > Gobiidae > Mugilogobius > Mugilogobius chulae. The sequence goes on along the minus strand of CM076415.1, from coordinate 8,348,182 downwards.
AAAGTGGCTCAGTTAGCAGCTAAAACATTTCGCAAATTTAACTACGTTTATGAAAAAGGGTCATTATTCTTCTGTTTTCACCACCCCCAAAGTCACGGCATCACATGATCACCTGATGACATCATGCAGTGGACCGAGCACATCGAGCTTTCAAGGAGAAAACAGACTTCATGAGTATAAGATCAGATATATCCAAAATTAGCTGGACTTTCTTAGTTTTTACCACAATAAAAAGACACTCTAAATGTTCACTTTTAGCTGTTCTTTCAACCATAAACTCTCATGTTTATATTAAAAAACAGTTCAAACTTCACCACTCAAATGTCACTAAACTACATTTCAACACAGAGCTTGTTTTGTGAAGAATATTTCGTCGAGCACAGACAGAAGTGAGCCGTGATGTGACTGATATAAAGCCTGGGTTTGTGCAGCCTGCGGTGTGAGAAACGACTCTTTTCCAAACACGAAAATCTGCTGGAGATTTCTGAGGTGGAAATAAATCAGACGCCGACAGAACGGAAGCTCGGACGATTGGTCAGAGGCTGCGAAGGGAACGGCCAATCAGGGGAGAGAGGGAGGAGAAAGAGAAAGAGAGAGAGAGAGAGAGAGAGAGAGAGAGCATGGTCCGCCATTTTGATTCAACAAGGATTCTTTACAGTAACAACACAGTATATCACGACACAATTTCACCCCTTTTTTTTGCGTTTATATGTTGGGAATGGACACTTAAGTCACGATTCGATTCAACTTTCAATTTTGCAGCCACAATTTTTATTCATTCATTAGGGTTTACTCTGTGTTTTAAGGTTACAATTTTTTATTTTTTTTTTAAATGAAAAGGTAATATAAACTAACAAAACTGAACAAAATTGAAAACTGAATCGAATCGTGACCTAAAGTGTGTATGACAGGTTTGAACATTTTTCAAATTTGTATTTAGTTTGGTAGATTAGTACCTGTTGTAATTATAAAAGATAGTTTTACGTTAATCTATAACACGTATGTGGAGAAAAATGTGAAAATATATTGAAAATACCAGGAAGTAGAGCTAGTCTCCATATTTAGAGGTCATACATAATAGAGCACATTCAGTCAGGTCTTGCACAAGTTCTAGCTTTGTTTCTTTAAAGGGATTGTACCTGAATTTTGCATCCTAAAAATGTAAACAAACATCCATTCATTCATTTTCTACCGCTTAATCCCGTTAGAGGTCGCGGGTGACTGGAGCCTATCCCAGTGACTTTGGGCCTTAGGCGGGGAACACCCTGGACAGTGGCCAACTTGTCGCAGGGTTAGACAGACAAACATTCACTCTCTCATTCACTCACAGGGAAATTTACAGTGATGCCCAATTAACCTAAACATACATGTTTTTGGAGGTGGGAGGAAACCGGAGAAAACCCACGGTGACACGAGGAGAACATGCAAACTCCACCCAGAGAGATCGTGAGATGTTGATATGGTCCGACCCGGGAGTCGAACCCACGACCTCCTTGTTGGGAAGCCAGAGCTCTAACCACTTGGCTACCGTGCATCCACTTTTTCCTTCAGGCTACATGATTTCCTCACGTAGCTAATGCATTCTGAGCTTCAGAATTGTTCATCATGATGAGTTTTAATGTTTTTTCACAGCTTTTAACAGCGAGGTGAGTCTCCATGCTAACAACATTTAGCCACAATGCTAAAAACAAAAACAGAAAAAGCTGCACACAAACGGGATTTTATTAGACATAGACAGGACTTTGGGGACTAATTTCCACCTGAATAGATACATTAACAAGGCATCAGTGCTAGGGGGAATTGCTTTTAAGTTATCTTGTTGCAAAAAAAAATCGAGTACAGTCCCTTTAAACATCGTGGCTATTATTGTATTTTGTGTGTCTTATACAAATACAGTAGTGTGTGTGTAAGTCAGTGTCAGAACAGAACAGTCATTGTCATTGTCACAGAGTACAACGAAATTACGTTTGGAGTGAGCCCCCGGGCCGCTGCACCTTTTGTGCGCCGCCACTCGCTCTTCCGAACATAAAACGCAAAAATTATTTATTTATATATTTATTTAATTATATAGTATTTGTATGTATTTATTTTAGTTGTAATATTTAATTTTGTTTGTATGTATGATTATTTTTGTCATAATTTATTTGATTATGTGTTTGTTTTTTGTATTTATAAATTATTATTTTTTTATTTTGTTATTGTTTTATTTTATTTTTGTCATTATTTGGTATTTTTCATTAATTTTATTTTTTTCATATCCCCTTCTCATTCCGGCCTTGTTTCCCTCACACGTTTGACAAAATTTGTCTAAATTTAAAACTAAAACTGTTCCTGAGTCTTTGGAGCTCAGGCAAATGTCTGGAGTCTTTTTAAAGCTGTAACTCTGTAGTTTTTGCTTCTGATGTCCAACAGGCTCTCATCAGAAGTGAGAACTTTCTACAAGCAAAAGAATAACAAAATCTAAAAAAATGTTTGTAGATATAAGGATTGGTAAAGCTGGTGTTGACAGCTGAGACATAAATGACACTAGATTTGGAACATTTGGGGTTTTGACAATTCGTCTGTAAAAGCTGATTGAGGTAAAAAGTTTTAGGGACCCAAAAATACAAAAAAGTGGGACGTCCCTTCAAAGGAATGCCGGAATGATATTAATTAAAGACATAATTCATAAAGAACAAATATTTTAATAAGACTAATTCTGATCTGATTTTTTTTTTTTTTAACAAGGACTTACTAAGCCTGATTCATTCTTAAAAATACTGCTCTGTATTGTCTAAATTACTAAAGCTTTGAAATTATTTGGTGTTGGGTTTTTTTTGGATCAGAAAAGTTTCCAAACGTTCCTTTAAACCAGCTCCAGGTTTTAGACAGAACGAGGTGACGAGGACAGTGTGTATATTTTCATTTACCCTGAGTTTTTTTCTTTTTTTCTTCTTCTTCTTCTTTCGTTCGGGCTGAAGTTCGTCCCGGGGCAGTAACTCAGACTCACGTGATCTTTGCTGTCGTCAGTTTGAGACTGAAGTGAGTCGGATTCACGTCGGACGCAGATCCTACCGAACAAAACGTACGATTACTGCAAAAAAATACACTTTAAACTCAGATAATTCTACTGCACTGGCTTCAGACGGACTGAGAGCGACTTTCTGCAGAATCCACACGACGTAAGGTGAGATTTTTAATTTATTACAACCTCCAGAAGCTTAGAAAAGGACAAAAATAAAGGTTACTTCATTTGATATACTTGTTCTATTGACAGATATTATTCTAAAACAATCAAAATACGCTCAAATCAATCAATTATTTTAACTAACTAAGTAATACAATTAAGCTTCAAAAGATCAAATTTCATGTTTTTATTGCCATTTTAATACAATAACCGACATAGGAACAAAACATTTGTGATAAAGCTATTGCACTATAAAAACTATACATCTAGACTTGCTTATAATGACTTGGAATCAGAATTTTAATCCAGAATTGTGCTGTTTTAACTGGATGTAATTGCTTATGTCATGTAGAATATTTCAGGACGTTTTTTACTAGTTATGAGAATTTGGTTTAAAATAAGAACAAAACATTCTTAATTCTTAATCTATTGGCAAATAATCTGGCTCGAAATAAGAAGTAATTAGAGCTGGGCGATAATGACAAAAATAAATATCTTGATAATTATTTGGCGTACCTTGATAACGATGTTCAGGCGATATTTTGTTAGTCCAACATAAATGTGTCTTCAAATATGTGACGTTATAAAAACAATTACCTTAAATATTCCAATGACTTTAAAGGGGCACTATGTAAGAAAAACAAACAAACAAAGTGATTTCCACTTTTGAACACCAGAGGGAGCCTTTCACATGCATTTTGCCTATTAAGCATGATGCCATCTAGCGTCAATAATCCACATTCCGGCCCGTAATAAAACATTTCAAATACGTATAAATGTATCACATTGATGTGGATTGGTTAACAGTGCTCTCTTAAGTATTCATGTTGTAAAGAATAAATATGATTTAAATGTTTGTGGACTATATGTGATCATTAAAATTCCTCTCAATCTTACACAGTACAGCCCCTTTAAAGCTTGACTGACTTTAGTGTTTATCATTATTTTTATTTAAATAAAAAAAACATTGGCAATAGAACAAAAATGTAGCCCAAAAATGTAAGTTTTTCAAGTTAGGGTGTATTTTTCTTACTTCATGCAAAACACAATCTTTTGGTTGTTCATTTATCCAATAAAATAAACCAATATAATTCTATTCAAAACATAAAATACTCCTCCTTTCAGGCACATATATTTCCTTCTATATTAAGTTGGTAATTTTTGGCCAGTTTGCTTAAATATCAAACAAATATTTGTCAAATGGTGTGCACAGTAGCAGAGTGGCTAGAGCTCTGGCTTCCCAATAAGGAGGTCGTGGGTTCGACTCCCGGGTCGGACCATATCAACATCACACGATCTCTCTGGGTGGAGTTTGCATGTTCTCCCCGTGTCACCGTGGGTTTTCTCCGGTTTCCTCCCACCTCCAAAAACATGTATGTTTAGGTTAATTGGGCATCACTGTAAATTTCCCTTAGTGAGTGAATGAGAGAGTGAATGTTTGTCTGTCTAACCCTGCGATGAGTTGGCCACTGTCCATGTTTCCCCGCCTAAGGCCCAAAGTCACTGGGATAGGCTCCAGTCACCCGCGACCCCTAACGGGATTAAGCGGTAGAAAATGAATGAATGAATGAATATTTGTCAAATGAATTATGTAATTATTTTATAAAAATGTTGCTGGTTTGTGAATCTTTGAATTAATGTACAAATTCTGTCTATTAGAAAGTTGATAGCATAATTTATTTAACTTTTCTTGTAAATTTGCCCTTTTGTGGCATGCTGATAAACTCCATATTTAATTTTTGCATATCTTAAAAACAACATTCACGATATTATCTAAAATTCGATATATTGCACAGCTCTAGAAGTAATGTCTTGAAATCAGTTCAACACACTTTGAAACAAGGAAAATAATCGATGTCTGTGCAATAAATCGAGGTTAAATGAGTCAAAATGCTGTCTTGAATCTATTTTTTGCAGTGTGGGTTGGAAAAATAAAAAAATATATACTGTATGAATAAATATATTTGATAAATTATATGACTAAATGAAAAATGATGTGGAAAAAACACAATTCTCAGATCGGCTCCTAAAAGTGTTTTTTAACTAATTTAATTCACTTTATTACGTTTTTCTTCACAAAGTCGTGACTATAGACCTCTAAAACAGCTTCTACACAAACATTATAGCCACCGTGCTAATTTCCATTTATTTCTTACATAATTCAGTCAAAAATATGATTCCTATGTGATTGTAGGTTATGTATTTTTACAAATGATTGTATATAAAATAATGTTAGAAACAAAAACTGATCAGTTATGCTAAAACAGACTCCATTAACAGACCTGCAGCAGCGTCTGTGTTCTAACCCCCAGGACTCAGGACTCAGGAGCGCACTGTTCCCCGACAGCCGCACGCACAACGTACACAGCGTTATTTCAATCCATCTGTGACTTGAACATGTTTCTCTGAGTGTCCTCATTTGTCTCTCTTACTTTGCTCCAGTTTAGGCATAATTGGAAGGCTTAGTTTAGGATTGGGGCTTGGGTGAGGGTTAGCAAAAGTCATTTGAAAATCCAAAAATATAACAGATTTTCTAGCACTAACTTTAAACAAGGGGGGTCCAATCTCGACGGGGAGTCCCATCCCGATAGAACACCGGCCCAGATTTGCCCTATAGGAATATTTGTTTATCAACACGATGCGCGCACCCGTCCTGCAGAAAGAGCCGCCGCTCATAGACACAAACAGTGGAAGCAAGTCGAACCAGCACCACTGCCAGCAAACTGTGAGAAAACAAACATTTGTGAATGAAATTTAACCCACGACCCTTAAAAGTTACATTTAGGTGAAAAAATGGTGAGAAAAACACAGTCTCAAGCCTCAGGAGACAGACGTCTGTCAGACCGGTTCAGACCTGATCCAAACAGCAGCTCTTGTCCTGTTTGGTTGTTTTATTCAAAGAAGTTTCCCCAGACAACTAGATGGACAGCGTCTCTTTCTGCATAATGCATGCGCAGTAGAGTGGAAAGTGACATCGACCTAAAATCCCTCTATTGACCCTATTTTGTCCCGCCTACTTTTCTAGGACATGCACTTCCTGTTTAGCTGCATTTGGCCTGTAGATTTCAGTCGATGGGTTTATTTTAACTGTCATTTTATTTAATTAAAATTGCCCCACAAGACAGACAAACAAACACGTTAGCTACCTTAACAGAGCTAAACAGGAAGTGCATTTCCAAGCCAAGTAGGCGGGACAAAATAGGGTCAAAAGCTTCCTTAATGCATTATTCATTTTGACGTAAATAATCATTCGTAACGGGAGTTTGGTGAACTTGGCTTAAAGGCTGTTCAGAAGGAGCTTGTTTCTTATAAACGTCTGGAATCTGACGTAGTTTTTTTAAGCAGCTTCTTAAAGTGGAACAATTTTCACTTTCATGAATGAAGCCCATTGTTTTAATAGAAAAACTGTCTCTTTCCCACCATTTGCACTTCTGATCAAAGATAAAGTTTTGACTCACATTGTCAGAGCCAGGTTAGCGTGCACCGATGATAATGAGCAGCTAACATCACAGCAGAGTCGTGTTATTGAAGAACTCACTGCAGGAACATCTGAGTCTGTGTGTGTAAACAAGATAAACCCACAGATGAGTCACGTCACACTGAACATTTACCTCACGCTCTGGAGGGAAAAAGATTAGCTAGCCTCGGGTGCTAACAGCTAACAGGAAACAAACAACAACAACACCTGTTTCATCAGACACAGAGGAAATGTCTGGGCTGTAAAAGGCTTCATTTAGGTTTAGATTTTAGCCCTAAAACACTACCACTTGTTACCATGGAAACCCACCATTTTGGCAGCAGCAGAGTCCATCCCACGTCTAGATTTACCCAACACAGTTATGCTTTGGCTCGGTTAATTTAAAGCCCTAAACTTAACCAAGCCTAAGCCTAGACTTAACTCGTCATATCTGGGGGAAAGTTTTGGGTAAAGTAAAGTCCAAAGAGAAGATGAACTTTTTACTTCTTTTAAGATAATTTCTGGCAAATAAAGTTTATTTTTAGCACAACTACTTCTAGTCGAGTCAGAACGAAGTTTAAATGGAGGTTGTTAATGTTGATTTATGTCAGAAAAGTTGGCTAAACAGAAAGGCTCTGGCATCAAGGTAGTTTTTACCTTGCATCTATTGTTAGCATGGTTGTATTGGGGGGATTTTTGGTCAATGTCACTTTTTGCTCTACTGCGCATGCATTATGCAGAAAGAGATGTTGTCCACCTAGTTGTCTAGGGAAACTTCTTTGAATAAAACAACGAAACAGGACGAGAGCAGCTGTTTGGATCAGGTCTGAACCGGTCTGACAGACGTCTGTCTCCTGAAGCTTGAGACTGTGTTTTTCTCACAGTTTTTTCACCTGAATGTAACTTTTAAGGGTCGTAGGTCGAGTTTCATTCACAAATGTTGATTTAGCAGCAGAACTTTTGTTTTCTCACAGTGATAATCTCTTGTAGTTAGTGGTTAACGGTGCTTTTTCGACTTGTTACTACTGTTTGTGTCTGTGAGCGACGGCTCTTATGGAGGCAGGGTGTGCATCATCGCCCCGTGTTGATAAATAAAAAATCCCTCTGTAAAGGGATTATTTGTCTATCAACATGTGCCATATCACTAAAGATTTTAAAGAATGAAAATATGCTAAAAGTCCAAAAAAAAAACGCAATTAGCAACAATGAAAATTTACAAGCAACCTTCCAAAAAAAGAAGCCCACAATCGCTATAAAGAAGTGGACCTGGCAACTCTGCATCTGGCATCAACACAGTCTCACTGAAATGTGTATCTATTCTACGACATGTTTGTATCGTATCATGAGCACGTTTCTAGTGTCTATTAAACGAGCGTCAAATAGAATTAAAGCCACATTTTTTTGGGGTTTAGCGGCTAAGTTTAGGTCTGAGACTTGGAGTTGGTTAAGATTAGGATTTTGCTAAAAAAAAAAAAAAAAAAAAAAAAAAGCTTTAAACTTGCTATAAAAAGTATTACTTTTGGTAAAATTGTCTGAGAGTCAACAATGGGCCACATTTAGACACTGCTCATTATACTCATTATAAACATTCCAGGCGAAGAATTTAAGATCGTTTTGGCAACAAGACTAAGACACTGTACTGTATTGATGTTTGTAATTTCGTTTAATTTAACTTGATTTATTGACTATCACAGGAGAACCGAGTAAATCCAAATCGACCCAGAGCACTTACTGTAGGTCTAAAGTTAAAGTGGTCCAGGAAGCACCAGAACTTTCCCTTTGAGCACCAGCACTTCTCCTGAGCGTCTAGAACTGTCTAGAATTCTGCTCTGAGCTGACAAATGCAGACTCACAAGATCCACTTCACTTCTGTCATCAGTCTGCCTACGTCTTAATTAAAAGGGACTTACATCATTCCTTTGTTCACATTTGTATCTAGATTGATTCCTGCATGTTTGAGTAATGTTGTGTTGTCCTACAGCTGATGCTGCATCAAATAGAGACACATACACAAAAGAGAAACGTGCTCATGACACAAGGACATGGCCCAGGCTTCAACTGCAAAACAGATTCTGATTCCCAGTGGGACTTAAAGGGGACTTATTATGTGAAATCTACAGTTTAATCTTGTTACAACAGTGTTCTCTCATCATTAGTTTACCGAAAGTTGTATTTGAACTGATTCCTGCGTGTTAGAGTAATCTTGTATTGTCCTGCAGCTGATGCTCCAGTGCTCAGAAAATCCTGTCTTCACCTACCACCTATCCCCTCCCTCTTGTCTGTATTTACTTACTCCCTGACCCTTCCCCCAGGGCTCCCCTGCAAAAGAGATTCTGAATCTCAGTGGGACTTCCCTGGTTAAATAAAGGTCAATAAAAAAAAAATAGTTGCAATTACTCCAAAATGAGGTTGGCGATTAAACAGATAGGGTTAAAAATTGTCTTGTAGACACTTTCCGACAACAACAAATTTTAATTATCTATGCTGTGGCTTATTAAAGTTAAATTTTATAATGAAGAGGCGGAGCTTATCAGTTCTGCAGTTTTAAACAGGAAGTCAACGGACCTGTTTCTACTTCTATTCATTCATTCATTCATTCATTCATTTTCTACCGCTTAATCCCGTTAGGGGTCGCGGGTGACTGGAGCCTATCCCTGTGACTTAGGGCCTTAGGCGGGGAACACCCTGGACAGTGGCCAACTTGCCGCAGGGTTAGACAAACAAACATTCACTCTCTCATTCACTCACTAAGGGAAATTTACAGTGATGCCCAATGAACCTAAACATGCATGTCTGGGAGGAAACCGGAGAAAACCCACAGTGACACGGGGAGAACATGCAAACTCCACCCAGAGAGAACGTGAGATGGACCCGGGAGTCGAACCCACGACCTCCTTATTGGGAAGCCAGAGCTCTAACCACTTGGCTACCGTGCTACCTACTTCTAAATCGTTTTAAATCATTTTTGTGTTTTGCAATGAACAAAATGTGAATTATTGATCAGCATATGCCATAGTTTCTTCTTCTTTCTTCACCGCTCACGGTGGTTAGCGCTCTGGCCTCATGGCAAGAGGGTCCTGGATTTGACTCCCGGGCCGCCCGGGGCCTTTCTATGTGGAGTTTGCATGTTCTCCCCGTGTCTCCGTAGGTTTCCTCCTACAACTAAAAACATGTCCAATGTGCCTCCCCTCTCCAGGACTACAGATGGAAATTAGCTGTACGCGACAATCTGGTACAAGCATCTCTGCCTTTGTGCTTAATGTAATTGTACATTGTCCTTAATAAACATGACCTTTTATTATCAAGAAAAATCATAGGTCTCCTTTAAAAAAATATGTATTTCAGTGTGCACATGCAACTGTTAAGAGTTACTTTAAATATAACATAGACTAACTTCTGATTTGGAATTTGGAATATTAAAACATACAGACATTTTTTTAAAAAAAAGGCAAACAATTGAATCATATTGGAAGGAAACATTATAATGTCACAGTGTAAACGTGTTTTTAACTTTTCATTTCGCCTACTTAGCCTACTTGTAATTGAGTAGGCTTACCTATCAATATATGGTTATAGTATATAAATAGTCTTTCAGCCCTGCCAAAAACTTAACCAGTTATAGTCCAATGTTTACACAAAAATGACTCTGACTCGTGTTGGCCTAAACTTGCTCGAGTAAAACCCCAGTCCCAGACCTTTCCCGCTTCTTCCTCGCGCCTGTTTTTGGCTCGCGCGCGGTTTTCACTCCGCACTCTTCATCCCGTTCACTTTACAGTCCGTTTACAGGCAATAAGTCACTCGTCAGCGGCGACCGGAGCGCGCCAAGCTCTCAATAACATCTCCCGCGCGATGATTTAACGCCGCTGGATGAAACGTAACCGTGCGTCAAAGTTTGGAGACGCACGGGCGGCAAACAGGAGCGCGTATTGGCCCCGTGTCATCGGCGCGCATTTCTGACGCGCGGTGGCCTGATTTATGCGCGGCGAGGCGGTGATATTCCACGAACTGCGACAGAAATCCGGCTGTGAAAGGCCCGTACGCGGGAGGAGGAGGTACAAAATAGAATCCAATTACGAGAAAAGTCACAGCTAAAGTGAGGCAGAGGCGAGAGGAAAACGCGCGCGGTGCCAAGGATTTTACGCACGACTAAACTTCACTGTGAGCAAGAGTTTACAAACAGGTAGGTGCTAAGAGCTTAAACTGCTTTTTCCATTTCAAGAACAGGGTTTGTGGTGCGGTTAATGGGCTGGTTTCTTTATTTTAAATGCTTAATTGTAAAAGTGGAGAGTTAAAAAATGTACCCAAACAAGAGTAAAGTTACGTAATGTTGATCACGTCAAAGCAAAAAGTTGTAGTTGTTCAAGTAACATTGAAATTTGGAGAATTTCCGGTTGGAACAAATAAAAAACATAATCAGAAAAAGCTTTATTGATATTGTCAATGGAAAAAACAATCATAAACTAAGAAGATGCTTCGATGCTGCAAAATATAACAATAATGAAAATAATAATGAATAACTAAAAAGGAGTAAAACAAAACATAAAGACATGTAATGACAAAATACATAGGCTAGGCCTACAGTAAAATGCACAAAATCTTAAAATAGAACTTCCAAAACGTAGATTATGTGAAAGACTGGTACAAAACCCACACATTTCACATTGTCAGCATTAATGTTTGTTTATGTATTTATTTACTCACATTTTTATAAAAAGTAATTATAAAGTTGTGTTTGTTCCGGACAAAAGATGAATTGAATTAAATTTAAAGTGACATTGTGTAACTTTCTGGAGATGAAAAATCAAACGCATCATCTCCTTGAAATAAAAGATTAAAACGTTTTGTGCAATAATACTATAACTAAAGGAACTTTAGAACAAAAGAGTCGATTTTAGGGATCTAGACATTTCTGTTTGAAAAAGCTTTGTCTACAATTTTAATGATTATTTATATTTTTAATAATGTTGTTTTGCTTTGTGTTGTATTTTAATGCATCTTTTCCTGCTTTGTAAAGCATGAATTGATTCGTGTATGAATTTTGCTATTCAAATACATTTCCTCTTCTTTCCATTCGTCTAAAACATCTAAGGAGAAAAACAATGGAACAAGTCTGAAGCGTTAAACCTTTTTACGCACAAGATTAAACGTTTTATCCAATACTATTGCAAACTAAATAGGAATTTCACTTAAATAAATGAAATAAATAAAGACTTACGTAGGTAGGTTCAACACAGTGTGACTTTCTAGGTTTAAAAAAAAACTTACCGTAAAGACACTTTTTATAATGTTTTTGGCCTCCAAAAGCATCCAAGAAAAAGAACATTGCTTTTATTAGTATGTCTCTAAACCGAAATGTTTAGCTCCTTTAGTTGTTATACAGTCTTCCACATAAAACTGTATCAAATGTTTAAACTGTCAGTGGGATTATATATTTGATTTTTCAACCTCAGACAGATACACGGTGCCACTTTCTATAAAGAAAAAGCCTAATTTTGGTGACACGAGAGCTTCTGTTCCCAGTTGTTTTGGGAGGTAAAACACACAGGCCTATACTCCAACACACTGCAGAGCATAGGCTGCTATAGACACAACGAACATTTTATACAATAATGACATTCTAATTATTCGTGTTTTGCCACGTGCTGCTGCTTCTGCTGCGGTTTGGTTTGGTTACAACAGGAGCCTCTGTCTGTGCGTAAAAAGCGTGAACGTGCAAAGTTTTAATAAAGTTCCACAGGCGGGCCGAGTGTGAATGTAAAAGGCGGTTTACTGCGGCAATAATGCGACACTGGTTTGACAAGAGATCACTTTTATTAAACACACGAGGAGGAGCTGTGCGTAAACGTAAAAGACGTGACAGAAAACAGGCCGAGGATCGATAATGAGCGTTACGCAGCTGGACTGACGAGCTATTGTATTAAACTTACAGCAGAGTTAATCGAAATAGGTCATTATGAATACTATTTTTGTTAAACTTGAATGTGGTAGAATATTACAGCTTCTTTTCGAACATCAGAGGAATATATTTTGATATTTGAGTCCACAGTTTTGGCTTCGGACTTCACACACAGATCGGACGCATGTGGGATTTTTAGACTTTAAAGTGCGTGTGACAGGTTTCTACGAATTTCCCATTTCAGTTTAATTTTGTAGGTTGACACTAGTTGTAAATATAGTTTTGCATGAATCGAGAACAGGCATGTGAAGAAAAGTTTGAAAATATGTTGGGGGAAAAAACAGTAAGCAGAGTTCTAACCTGATGACGTCACACTGTGGAGACATTTTCTCACAATGAACATATTTTAATGATTCTATAAACATACATTTCACAACGTGTTGAAGTGTAATTGATCTCAAGAAATCCAAAGAAACTCGTTACATTTGAAAAGTTTTAGCTCAAGATATGACTTTTTTTTTTATTGAACGAAAGATAATCATAGAATAATACAAACAAAGTAATCGTACATTCATTGAGGCAAAAAGAAGATCTGATAAGCAGTAAAAAATGGGGTGCACGGTAGCAGAGTGGTTAGAGCTCTGGCTTCCCAATAAGGAGGTCGTGGGTTCGTCTCCCGGGTCGGACCATATCAACATATCACGATCTCTCTGGGTGGAGTTTGCATGTTCTCCCCGTGTCACCGTGGGTTTTCTCCGGGTACTCCGGTTTCCTCCCACCTCCAAAAACATGCACGTTTCATGTTAATTGGGCCTCACTGTAAATTTCAATGAGAGAGTGAATGTTTGTCTGTCTAACCCTGCGGCAAGTTGGCCACTGTCCAGGGTGTTCCCCGCCTAAGGCCCAAAGTCACTGGGATAGGCTCCAGTCACCTGCGACCCCTAACGGGATTAAGCGGTAGAAAAAAATGAATGAATAAGCAGTAAAAATGGATTCGTAATATATAACCAAACATATTTTCCTTACTCCAGGTGGTACTTTTCAATAATGTTAAGAGTCTCAATGTGTGACATGGTCGCTAAGCAACTCCCTAGTGTGACGTCACCATGAACAAAAATGGATAAACTGGGAACATGTTTAGTGAAATCTTAAATATAATGATCTTAACGTAGTTTCAGTGAAATGAGTAGTTCAGTCTGTCAGAGGCACTTTAAAATGGTCATTATTTCTGCTGGTTATTTGTGTGTGTGTGTGTATCTATTGCGTTGCTGCTGCCCCAGTTCATTTCTATGGATTTAAGGGCGTGTTGGTATATATGTATATCAACAAAATCATATTCTTATCCAACTCCAAGCCACAGACTAAACTATCTTTGTAATTTTGGAACATAGTCGTCACCCATAAATAAAACTTCTCCAAATAGCGTGTCATGTGAACACTGTTTATTATTTTGCGTATCTATTACACGCGTTGTTGTTGCCTCAGTCCATTTTTGTAGTAGATGTAAGGGCATGTTATTATTTATGAATATTAACTAAACATTTTATTCTTAACCAACTCCAAGCTCCAGACTAAAGTATCTTTGCAATTTTGGACAACAATAAAACATCTTCAAATAGCGTGACTTTTATACGCGCTTTTTAGGCCTACAGCGTGTCTACACAACGCCGAGCAATAGATGCGCAAAAGGGAACAAAACGTCCTCATGACACGCTTTTGGTGCAAGCGGAGTAGCTAAAGTGTGGAGAGCGTAAGAACGTGCTTGCGCTTCTTTTTTCATCTTGTCTAATTTTAACACGTAGAACGGAAACGTAAAAAAAATCACGTAAATAACACGTTCTGTTCTAAAAGTAGCTGTAAAACTGCAGTGTTTGGTTGAACAGTTCAGTACGGATCCATATCTGGGTCACACGTGCAGTTGTGTTCAAAGGCTGCTGGACAGTTTACAAGAGTTTGTAATTATAGCGGCAGAAATGGGTGTGAGGCTGAAAGTCCGACGTGTCTGTGACTCTTTAGAACCGACAAAGGACAATGTTGTTAATGTAAATGTTTAGGAATATTGTTTAACCACAAATACAAATATCCACAAATTAAAAATGCATTAACTGACCTTTTAGATACTTCATGGTAAATAACAACAAAAACAGTCTTTACCCAACATCTGGACTTATGACATCATCCAGTTAGAACGTGATCGAAACCTGTACAAAAACAAGCTCAAAACGCATTTTTCATTTAAATCTGATTTCTGGTAGGCTAGAAAAAACACATCTGTTTAACTAATGTTGATATGCTATAGCTTTAGAATATGTGGCTTTTATCAAGAAGGGGCTCAAAAGATTACTCTGCGATGAATGGCTTTTTAAAACGGCTCTTATCTTTTTACAAATTAACTCTTAAGGTAAACAAACATAGGCTGCTGTGTGTTTATACCGTGAGGCCACGTTCATACAAAGAACGACGTGGCGCCGTTACGCACAGACGAGACGAGAGCGCGCGGGCCTATTAGGCTAGCATTAAACAAATGTGCGTAACAATAATTTGGCGTATATACTTTTTAAAGAATGCGTAAAACATTTGGACTGTATTGAGTTCACTTTGTACATATTTGTCAAAAATCTTTGTATTAAACACGTTTAAAAGTGATAAAATTTACATCCATTTATTATTTCAACGTCACAGAAATGTTTATTTCATTTCATTTAACACACAGATCCTGCCTGCTACGTCAAAAAGTAAAGGTGAATTGTGTAACACACTGTTCATGTGGAGATGAAAAATCAACTATGCAATTCAGTAGAAAAGGAAAGTTAAAACCTGTAGGCTACTTTGGGACATTCTAAATGGGAATAAATATATTTTATAACATAATGTAAAAAATATACAGCTAGGAAGGAGAAAAAGGCCATCCTGTTGGTCAAATAACAGTCCATTTTGTGGCCAAAATTATGTGGCTAAAAACCCATAATTATTTATTCAGCGCAACAAAGAAATCTAAATGACAAAAGCATGATTTTACAGTGCATCTTTAAGTTTTTGTGTCTCAAATGAATTAAAAAAAAGTAAAACAGAAGTAGCACTTTCTTACTACATAGACATTGAATTAGCTAAACTAATAATTTGTCTATGATTTCTTGTGCAAAACAGTTCAAAAGACGCTAAAATGCTTATTAACTTTCAATCAATCAATCAAATGTATTTGAGCAGTTAATCAAATTAAAACACCATACATGTGAATATCTTGGCAATATCATTGAATAAATGCTCAAAAAGGAGTATAGAAGTATAAACTTATAGGCTCCTACCCCTATTGCATAATAATGCTATAAGTAAATGAGACAGCATATTACAAACTTACAGAACTTACTTAATCATTATTCATGTGTAACAATGTGTAGATAATAAGTTATTGAGATGTGCAGGACTACAAAAAACTCATCTTTCTGCAGACTTTGAAAATGCATTTTTCTTGTAGGCCTATAACTGTTTAAAGGAATGAATGTGGGAACAGAAATTTAGTCACTTATATTCCATAAATCAACCCCTTGAAATGCACTCTTGTTTTGTTTTGTTTTGTTGTTTTGTTTTTTAATGCACTTTAGCACTAAATGACATCACCAAGTGGACTAGAGTATTTTACGCTTTGGAGAAACAGATTTAAAAAAAAAAAAAAAAAAAAAAAAAAAAACACTGTCCAGGTAGGCTATTTTTTATGACGCAATAACAATTTAACATGGCTAAAAACTCGGTTGTGCAACTAGGACATTTAATTTTGTAACTGACACGTGCGTAAAAGCTCCAAAACAAGGCTATTATGCACGTGACCTTCATTAAATTCAACATTTCATAAATTATTTAGTTTGTAGGTCTATTATTGTCGTAAATACAGCCTAAAATACAGAATTAAAAAGCTTAGTTTGGTTCAATTTAGTTCGTTTTTTCAGAGTCAAATCTTTAGATGTTTAGACACCGTGCGCTCGTGGGAATCTGACCCGCCTGAGGGGCCTCGTTCCCCGGCGTGCCTCCAGAGCTCAGCACGGCGATGCACACGGCCCCAACATCCACACACATCCACACACTCCCACGCGCTCACTCTAGCCTGCTGTGCGTAACCAGTGCGTACCTAAAAAAAAAAAAAAAAAAAAAAAAAAGCAAAGAGCGCGTGAGAGAAAAACATCCCTTTGGCACGCATGCGCAGGAGGGGGGTTTGTGTTTGGAGGAGAGACAGAAGACCCGAGGAGCGGCGGAGGACAGACGCACGAGCCACGCCGCGGAGGGAACGAGCGCGCGCGGTGGAGCGTTTTTTTTTTCTTCCACGGAGGAGCGAGGATGGAGCGGGGCACGTGACTCACTCAGGTACCAAAAAACGCGACCAAACAACGCATTTACCCTGGATTTAAGACGGATTAATTTTACGTAAAGCGACGACGTGGCGTGAGGAGGATTTGAGCGTGAGAAAAAACGGGATTTGTTTGTGTCGAACAACGTAGTCCAATTTTATTTGTAGATATTCGCGTGTTTGTTGTCAAATATTAGCTGCAAATGCAAGAATGCACATTCACATAGCAACAAAGCTTTAATGTCACGTCTTAACAAGCTAAAATTTCTAGAATTACGAAAATATTTTAGTTTATTTGAGCAGAATTCAATTAGCTTACCAATGCTATGTAATATTTTATCTTTATACAAGCGACGTAGATTTAGCCTACTTTAAGTGCAAAAAGTGACTGATTTTTCTTATATTATGTAAGCTAGAACAAGCTGTGTATTATTATTTTATTCTACAAAAAGTCTCAAGTCACATCTGTTTGAAGCACGATCAAATGTTCTCAATTGAAGACATTTTAACTTCACTAAAAATGTATTTTTGCAAGATTATAATCGTCAATAGCAATATTTGTTTGATATTTCAGTACAATTTTTGGTTCGTGGAAAAATAACGGTTGCAAAAAAAAAGCGTTTTTGGTTTTCCCAACGGTTATGCCGCTAGCTGGTTAGCATACCTCTCCCAAACCCTTAAACTTAACCAAATTAATTTAACTTAAGCCTAACCCTGATCATAACCCTAACCTTACCCAAATCCCTGAAGTAAATATTTTAAAATAGAAACTTTTGCTAGCATAGCCACCAATGCAAAGTAACGGTGTTTGGCATAACTGACGCAAAAAATACAAAAAATTAGCCTGCGTTTGTCGAAGGCCTAAAAACTAGCTTAACGTTAGATTAAAAATGCTAAATGAAATTCACATTTAACCAGAAATAACACTTTTACTTCTAGGCCTATAATAAGACATTTTACTTTACATTTGCTCGTGTTTGACCCAGTTATCGTTTCGGATTCTTAGCCGATATTTTCCTGTCTAACTGAATCCGTTTTTGTCGGAGTTTGAGGCAGATCGGCCTCGTGCTGTTTTCAAACACTGTCGCTTCACATTAAGATTAAACACGAGCAGCTCCAGGCTTTTTTTAGCTTCAGACAAGAGTAACCTACATTTGGAAATATTATCAAGAAGATGTAGTTTTGTATTTTACTTGCGACACGTAAAATTCTAGATTTAGGGCACTGTTAGACAAAGAGTAAATTGTAATTTCTTCAGCTTAGCAAATGTAAATTAATTTTGCTCGATTGTGGAAAAGTAGTTTTTAGTTTGCATTGGTGTGAGGAAAGTCATTTATCTTTTTACTTTAAGAATAATTTTAGTTTGAAATGAGAAGTGCTTTGTAATCAGTCGAAAAAAATTTTTAAATACTTAATACAAGCAATAAAACTCATTCATTAAGTATTTTTTTTTTATCAGTAAATGTGTGTATTTCAAAACACACACGCATACAAACACAGAGAGAGAAAAGTCAGATTTATATCAAAATGCCTTAAATAAATCCTATTGTTTGTTATGCTATTACGACCAAATGTAATTTTGAACTTACAACTCGATGTTGTTTTTACTGTCCAGCATTTTTGAGTTAGAACATCGTATGTTTTTGGTAAAATAAATGTGTTACAGGATTTATCTATAATGTGGAGAAGATTGTTTGTGTTGGTATTACGCGAGTCATATTTATGCAAAATAGGCATGAAATCCTTCTAATGATACGCTATCGACATGTCCTGTTGTGTCGTGGTGTGTATGTATAGATATACCACTTACACTCGTATATTCTTATGTGAGTGTATTTTTATGTGTATGCATTCTGGGGATGTAGTCCATGTATCAGTATCTATTCTGGATATATCGTGACAAACTCATTGGCAATACTTCCATCGATACTGGGAGGTGCATCAGGAAACTTAAACTCAGCTGGACGGCTGTTTTAAAGCTGAAACTGATGAAGTGAAAAATGACTTACTCATAGGACACTAGTATCTAATATAAAGAGCAAAGTGAAAAAACAATTCTTGCGTTTTGTTATTGTATAGTCAAAGTTACATTCATAAGAATTTAAACTGAAAAACATGTTGAAAACAGTTTTATGTTAAGATACAATATATCTGTAGTTTTGTTCTACTTTGCAGAAATAAAATTCAATGTAATGTTTTTTTTTTCTGCAAAAAAAACCCGTTTGGCAAATTTTTATGACAATTTTATCAAAAATATATCTTGATATGTAACATATTGAGGAAATTGTATTGGGATATGTACCGTATCAGGAGACTTTTGGCAAAACACAACCCGACTGTGTTCTTACGCGTGTGTGTTCTTATTAGCGATGGGACGATTCACGATTTTGCAGCCACTATTTTCGATTTTGTTAGTTTATCTATATTAACTTTTTTACCTTAAGACACAAAATAAACCATAATACATGACATTTAAAAAAGCCGCTGTTGTTAGAAATCCGTGTATCATTCGTTCAATTGATTTTCAATTTCAAAACAAAAACAAAAAAAGGAAAAGTTAGACCTTTTTTCCTTTTTTTGTTTTGATTCATAAAACAAATTACAGTAAAACGGGTTGATTTTTGATTTTTCCATTTGGTTTCAAAATCGAAAAAACGAACACTGAAATACCGTCTCTAAGCGTGGTTTCTTTTTTTAATTTACCTTTATTTGTTTTGCAAGAACCGGAAGTTTGTCTCGGCCGGGTGATGTGGGCGGGAGCGCAGCCAGCAGTGCCAAAAGCCTAAAGTGGCTGAGACACGCTGCTACCTGGGCTTGTGTGCAGGGGAACTCGTTTTAAACTGAATGAAGAGAAGTGCGCTGCCCCGTACGTGTTAATACCACCTGCATCCTTACAATGCAGTATTAGTATTTACGATGCGTAGTCACCTGCAAGTGATAGTGGCGCACTCGATAGAACGTTGCGCTCTCATGCAAGAGGTCTGCAGATCTATCCTCACCACGTGAATTTTAAAATTTTATGTTGTTGATTATGAATTATTTATGTCACGTGATACAGCTTCATAGCAATTCATTTATGACAGTTTCAGGGTTTACAGCAAAGACCAGAACAGACCAAAGCAAAGACCAGAGCTCACTGACTAGAGCTCACAGACCAGAGCAAAGACAAGAGAGCCCCCAGAGGTGATCCCTGCACTGGTTCTTGCATGGTCTCTCGCTCTGGTCTGTGAGCTCTGGTCTGTGAGCTCTGGTCTTTGCTCTGGTCTGTTCTGGTCTTTGCTGTAAACCCTGAAACTGTCCTACTGTCATAAATGAATTGCTATGAAGCTGTATCACGTGACATAAATAATTTATAATCAACAACATAAAATTTTAAATTTCACGTGGTGAGGATCGATCTGCAGACCTCTTGCACGAGAGCGCAACGCTACCGAGTGCGCCACTATCACACGTAGGGGAACACAAATCGTATTTATAGTAATACTGCATTGTAAACGGGCGATATACAGTGGTATTAACACGTACGGGGCAGCGCACTTCTCTTCATTCAGTTTAAAACGAGTTCCCCTGCACACAAGCCCAGGTAGCAGCGTGTCTCCGCCAGTTTAGGCTTTTCTCTGGCACTGAGCTGAGCTCCCGCCCACATCACCCGGCCGAGACAAACTTCCGGTTCACGCAAAACAAATAAAGGTAAATTAAAAAAAGAAACCACGCTTAGAGACAGTATTTCAGTGTTTGTTTTTTCGATTTTGAAACCAAATGGAAAAAACAAAAATCAACCCGTTTTACTGTAATTTGTTTTATGAATCAAAACAAAAAAAGGAAAAAAGGTCTTTTCGTTTTTTTGTTTTTGTTTTGAAATTGAAAATCAATTGAACGAATGATACACGGATTGTTAGAGCTCAGAACTAGTGTTTTTTGTCAACATTCAAACAGTAAATACTCATATTTAGAGGTCCGTCCACACTTCAGTTGTTAACTAAACATAATAAAGCACATTCAGTCAGGTCTTGCACAAGTTCACACTTTGTCTCTTCAGACATTGTGACTATTATTGTATTATTGTGTGTGTATTATACAAATACAGAGAGTGTGTGTGTAAGCCAGAGGCTGCATGGGCAAAACGGATCGATTCTGGCTTTTCGATTGTATCGCTGCATACTTCGATCGATTTTCCATCCCTAGTTATTATGAAAACAGCATGTATGTTCTTACGTATGTATTAATTTATTAGTTGTAACTATTCAATTTTTCAACTTAATCGTCAACTAATTTACTAATCGAACAGTGTTATAGTAAACACTAGGGCTGGGTATTGCCAAGAGCCTTCCGATACGATACGTATCCCGATACAGTGGTCACGATACGATACATATCCCGATACAGTGGTCACGATACGATACATATCCCGATACATGTAAATGCTGATATAATTTCCTTAATATGTCACATATCAAGTGTCAAATGCAAAGGAATTTTACTTTCAAACTACTCTTTATGTTACATACAAGTGTCTTACAAATAAGCTATTGTTTGGCTAAATAGTTTCAGCCTTAACCCTGCTGTCCAGGTTTATAAGTGTAAATTATATACATTTTAGTATGCCGATACGTATCCCGATACACCTTCCTGTAACGATACGCGTATTGCCAATGAGCTTGTCACGATATATCCCAATACCGATATATTGAGTACAGCCCTAGTAAACACTAGTATGTGTATTCTTACTTTGTGTATATTCTTATGAGTTTATTCTTACTTGCGTGTATATTTCATGTTCAGAGGGAGAGCGATGCTGCAGGAGAAGAGCTCCGCAGCTCAGGAGCAGGACCAGGACCAGACCAGGGCCTCGTGTGGAGCTGAAGCCCAGACGGAAGCAGCTCGAGTGGGACACGGCCTGAGCGGAGGAGGGGCTGGATCCAGAGAGCACGAACAGGTCTGAGGACACGCTGAAGACAAGAAAACATACGACACATGTTTAAATATGAACACAGGACATGTACCAGTACATGAGATAAGACCCACTTGACCAAACTTGACCCACTCTCTGCAGTATTTATTTACTCGTGGTGTAACAGCTGGTTTGTGTTTTCTTCACAGAACATCGAGAACATAAAGGTGGTTCTTCATGAGAGAGAACTGTGGAAGAAGTTCCACGAAGCAGGAACTGAGATGATCATCACCAAAGCAGGCAGGTCTGTCTGTTTATTACACTGATGCATGTTCATATTATACAGACACATACAAAGCAGGTTTGACTGAATATTTTAATGTTTGATTTTCTGACAATTTTGTTTGCTAAATCAACAATCGTGAAAAATGAATGTGTGTCATCCTGGTGAATAGGGATGTCAAGTTTATTAGTTTAATCGATAATTGTGATTATTCAAGTCACAATAGGCCCATTTACTGTTAGTAAAGAAAGATAACTGGTGCCTTGAGTAGAGCTGCCGTCCCAGGCTTTTCAAGCTACGCAGGTGCAGTATCAGCTAAAGATCGCAAAACTCTCTTTAAAAAACTCAATTTAATGAACGGCAAGCGACTCCAGAACCATGTACAGTTAGCGACTGAATGTTAGCGTGATGATAGTAAGTGTCCTGATATTCAGCGACCTGATATTTCGTATAAAAACCCCGGGTGCACAAGAGGAAAGCTTTGAGCACACAGATCTCTTGATGAGTTTGACGACGTATTTGTTGAAAAGTACAGGAGGTGAGTTACCACAACAACAATAGAGGTTTTTGTGTAAGTTGTGTTAGTTAATTATCAACAAAGTGGAGAACTACAGACTCACAGCAAACTGCACCTGTGGCATTATTTTGTGCTGATTTTTACAGAATGTTATTGCATGAAAGACTCCGAGCAGATGATATACTTCCATGACTCTGAGGCCATGTATTTGTTTTGATAATAATCCCTCATTGTTCCTCATTGTTCCTTTAGCCTTTAGCAGCTAATTATAAAGAGTGTCACTTGTGCAAACCCATGAAACACATTCAGAGGTCAGAGCCTCGTTAGAAGTCATTGTGGAGTTTTTAACTGTTTAGTGTCTTTAGTTCTACTTACTCGTTTTGTAAAGAAAGTTAAGGTGAAGCTGTGCAAAAGGCACCAGTGCGGCCCCGCCCCAGTAATGACGTAGGCTCTTAACGGGTCTAAAAAAAATAATAATCGTGGCCATTTTAGAAGTAAAATACTAGTGTTTTTTTTTTTTTTTTTAAACCAAGCTGTTGCCAAAACTGTAACTGATATTTTGTCCATCCCTAGTTTTTCTAGAGTGAACTATTATGCTGCGTTCACACAGGACAGTGTATTTAAGCCAAAATTGCGCGTAAAAGCGTATTTTGACGCAGAACATTTTTGAAGCTGACGCCCAAATTAGCGTCCGAAACGCCCCTATGCGCATCAAGACATTGGTGGACAAAAAGACACTTTTAAAGCCCCAAAGCGTTTCTTCAAACTCCCGCTTGTTTGCAGGGTTTGTTTTGCTCGTAGACAGATCACGTTGAGAGAGAGAAGGAGAGAAGCTTGTTGCATTTATAAAATGGAGCTTACCCGATCACACAAGTCCAGATCATGTCCCATGTTGTTTGTTTTGTCGTGTCTCCAGATTTTCAGAGCAACGAACTACCAAACCTTTGAAAAAAGCCCCAAACAAGCGACCTTTCGTTAAAAAAGTTATTAAAAGACTTCAGTAAACAGTGGTTCTTTCCTCTTGATGTGAGAGGAGAACAGCAGCATGTCACATGTCACAGGAGTGGAGTCTCTGATTGGCTGACGCCGACTACCAAACTCCTGCGGCGACCGCAGATTCGAGCTAATTTGCATCCGCCGCAGGTTTGAGCTTCCTATCTGCAAGACGCCGTGTTTTCAGACGCCTAAACGCACGTCAACTGACGCCCTAGACGCCAATACACGCCGCAAATACGTTTGAACGCTCAAGACGCAGGTTTACATTGACTTAATATTGACAGCCAAGACACTGTCCGGTGTGAACGCAGCATAAGAATTTTTAAGATAACTTGAGCAATCCAAGCCAAAAGAAATTGTAAACTTGCGGCTCTGAGATTTTTCAGATGTAGCAAAATGTGGCAAAAAGATCAGCGCTGTGAGAGATGAAAAACTATCACGTTTGAGGAAGTTTGTGTTTTGCTCGTGCGCACACTTTCAGTTTTTTAAATGAGACCCCGGCGCTGTTGTGGATTTATTCAGTTATGGACACTTTTGACTTGATTCTGCAGCTTTCCCCCAGACCATTTGCCTTCGTAGAGTTAGTTTTCAGGTGAACAATAGTCTGAGTCTGTTTCCAGGAGCAGCTCATGAGACACAGAGACACACAGAGCAGCAGGATTAGTGCTCCAGCTCAGTTCTGCTGTAAATCATCACAAATGTGAAAGGAACTAGTTTAGTGCTGCTGGTAGAGGTTCTCCAGATCTTTTGGAGTTTTTACTGTACCTCACTCAGCGCTTTTTCTTTTACTAATCACCAATTACCACAAGAACACTCGGTCTGACCAGAGCTGTGATCAAAGACTCATGAAGAAACATAACAAGAGCAGCTAAATGTGAGAAAATAGGCGTTTTGACACATGAAAGTACCAAGAACCAAGTCCCCACATTCCTTTAGCTCCTGTTTAGTCAGAGGAACTACCCTGGCCCCATGTTTGTGTTTATGAAAGTGGGGCTAAATAGTTTTAACATTGCACTGGAACATTTAAATCTGTCATTAAGTGGTGTTAGTTCATTTCTACGTAAATTATGATGAACAAAATCAACAATAGAAGACAATTATTTACTGTTTATAGTGACAAAAAAAATCTGTAGAGTACACAAACAGATATGCCACCTCTTTCATTTTATCTCATCATGCTAAGGTTGTTAAAAGTATCGAAAACTAATTGATCAATATAGATATTGTGGGGGGAAAATGACATTAACAATACAAATCTTATATTTTCTGAAGATTTTTTAGAATAATCTTGAGCTATATTAAAAGAGTCTAAAACCAAAATGTTTAATAAAAAAAGTACTTCGACATTTTGTGTTGAAAATGTCATTCTGTTGTATAAAAATGTAATTAAAATGAGCATTTTGAGATGTCATGGTGGGATCTAAATAGGCATCAATAATCGAGGTGTGAAAGTTTAGTTTTATGACAACACTAGTTCACACTCGGAATTTAAGAGGAACTATTATCCCACTTTCTGTCTTGCTTGAATAATCGTGATTTCAATTATGATTCAAACAATCGTGATTATTATTATTACCATAAAGCCCTTTGTTGTAAATGTGCTTGTGTCGCAAAAAAGGTTCCTCGTCTGACTGAAAGTACCTGCCTCAGAGCAGGAGCTAAAAAGTCCCTAAAGTGTGACTCCCAGTTCATAGTTCCTGCTCTGAACACGCCTTAAATGGGACTGGAACTAAATAAAGTAGTAGGAACTAAAAAAGTTCCTAATCGCTCCAACGAGCCAAGCAGGAAGGCTGGACTGAAGCCCAGAGTCACACAGGCGTCAAGAAATATATGTTACTATATTTACTATTATTTACTAGTGCCGGTAGCAACAGTGTTAATAAACGTAGAATAAGTTTGTAATAGAAAACAGAAGCCAGCTGACGGTCTGAGGAGCAGGATTAGAGTCGAGGTCTTTCTCTCTCTTCTCCCTCTCTCTCTCTTTTCTCTCTCTTCTCTCACTCTTTCTCTCTCTCTCTCTCTCTCTCTCTCTCTCTCTCTCTTTTCTCTGAAGCCAGTGGACGTCTGAGGATTAGAGCCGAGGGTCTGGAGGAAAAGCAGATCCTCCTGGAGCTCATCTGTCTCTGCAGAATCTGAACCAGTCTCACTGTGAACGCACAATATACTGAGAGAAGAAAGAGAAGAAGAGGAGAGAGAAAGAGGAGAAAGAGGGAGGAGAGAGGAGAGAGGGAGGAAAGAGAGGGAAGAGAGATGAGAGAGGGAAAAGAGAGACGCACACTATACAGAGAGAGACGAAAGGAGAGAGAAGAGAGGGTGGAGGGAGGAAAGAGGAGAAAGAAAGAGAAGAGAGAGAGAAAAAACGAGAAAGAGAAGAGAGGGAGAGAGAAGAGAGAGAAAGAAAAAAGAGAGAGAAGAGAAAGAAAGAGGGGAGAGGAGAACACACACTATACAAAGAGAGAAGAGTGAGAAAAGAGGGAGGAAAGAGGGTTAGAGAGAGAGAGAGGAGACAGAAAGAGAGAGAGGAGGGAGAGAAGAGAGAAGAGGAAAGAGAGAGACCAAAAAAGAGAGAGGGAGAGAGAACAGAGAGAGAGAGCAAGAGAGGAGAAAGAGAGAGAGGAGAGAGAGAGGAAAGAAAGAGAAGAGGGAGAGAGATAGAGGGAGAGAAGAAAGAGAGAAAGAAGGAAACACAAAACTAGAGAGAGAGAGGGGGAGAGGGAAGAAAGAGAGAGAGGGAGACAAGAGAGAGAGAAAGACAGAGGGAAGAGAGAGAAAGAGGAACGTACACTATACTGAGAAAGAAGAGAGTGAGGAAAGAGAGAGAAAAGGCAGAGTGAGGGAGAGAGGGAGAAGGGGGGAGAGGAGAGTAGAGAGGGAGGAAAGAGGGAGAGAGAGAAAAAGAGAGAAGAGATGGGGAGGAAGAGGAGAGAGAGAAGAGAGAGGAAAGACGGAGAGAGAAGAGAGAGGGGTGGGGGGGAGAAGAGAGAGAGAGAATAGAAAGAGGAGAAAGAGAATGGAAGAGAAGAGAGGAGGAGAGGAAAGAGAGAGAACACACACTACAGAGAGAGAAAGGGAAGAAGGAGAGAGAGAAACAGTAGTGAACACACACTATATCAGGAGAGACAGAGAGAGAGAGAGGAAAGAGAGGGAGTGAGGAGGAGGAGGGTATCTGTGGGAAAATCCTCTGCGTTGGAGTGTAAACTGTATAAAGCTGCTGTGCCTGACGTTTGTCTCTGTTCTTCACCTTTTCAGCAGAGTTTGTGTGTTATAGTGACTCTAACAACAACCAGCATGCTAACAGCACACTTCCTGGTTTAAAAGAAGAAAAAAACACTTTTTAATTATACACAGACAGAGACATTTGAAGTATTTGTGGAGTGAGTGTCCACGAGAAGCTGCCATTTTGTTTGGACCCTTTCTTTTCTTCTTCTCACTCTCTTTTAACCTTCTCTTCCTTCTTTTATCTCTCTCTCCTTTCTCCTCACTCACTCTCCTTTTCTCTTCTCTCTCTCATTCTTGTCTCACTCATATTTCTTCTTTCTCTATATCTTTTTGTTTTCTCGCTCTCGTCCCTCTCTCCTTCTTTCCACTTTCTCTTTTCTCTCTGTCTCTTTCTCCCCCCCTCTCTCCTCTCCCTCTCTCTGTTCTCCTCCATCTCTCTCTCTTCTCCCTCCCTCTCTCTTCTCTCTCTGCCTCTCTCTCCTCCTCCCTCTATCTTCTTTCTCTCTCTTCTCTTTCTCTTTTCTCTCTTTCTCTTCACCTCTATTTTCTCCCTCCCTCCCTCTCTCTCACCTCCCTTTCTCTTCTCTCTCTGTCGCTCTCTTTTCATCTCTCTCTCTTTCTCTGTCCCTTTCTCTTCTCTCCCTGTCTCTCTCTTTCACCTCTCTTTCTCTCTTTCTCTCTCTCTCACCTCCCTTTCTCTTTCTCTCTCTCTCTCTCTCTCTCACCTCCCTTTCTCTTCTCTCCTCCTGTCTCTCTCTCTCTTTCCTTCTCTCTCTTTCTCCCTCCCTCTCTCTCTCTCACCTCCCTTTCTCTTCTCTCTCTGTCTCTCTCTCTCTTTCCTTCTCTCTCTTTCTCCCTCCCTCTCTCTCTCTCACCTCCCCTTTCTATTCTTCTCTTTATGTATTTCTCCACTTCTTCTCTTCTCCTCTTCCTCTCTCTCTCTCTTCTCTCCCTCTCTTGCTCTCTTCTCGTCTCTCTCCTCCCTCTCCTCTCTCTCTTCTCTCTCTCTCTCTCTTTCTGTTTGAAGTCCTGTTTCCCAGAGAAAGAACGAGTGAGGCCCAAACATGTGGAGGAAAAGAAGAACAGCTGCTCCACACACCTTTATATAGAAACTATAAACTACATCCACAGACACACGTCACTCCTCTTCCTTCTTTCTCTCACTTTCACTCCTCTACCTCTTTCCATCTCTTCTTTTTCTTGTCCCCTCTCTCTTCCCTAGTATGCCTTTATAGCCCTCTCTCTCCCTGCCATCTCTCTCTTTCTACTCTTTCTATATTCCACTCTCTTCTTCCCCCCTCTTTTCGCCATGTCCTTTTCACCCTCTCTCCTTCTTCTGTCTTTTCTCTACCTCTCCCTCTCTCTTCCCTTCTGTCACTCTTCCTCTCTCTGTCTCTTTCTCTCTCCCACTCTCTTCTTTCTCTCTTCTCTCACTCTTCTCTCTGCCCCTTATCTCTGTCTTTCTTCTCTTCTTTCTCTCTTTCTCTTCTCTCCTCTCTTTCTTCTTTCTCTGTATAGTGTGCATTCTCTTCTTTGTCTTTCCTCTCTCTTCCCCTTTCTCTCTTCTCTCTCCCCATCCCTCTTTCTCTCTCCTCTTTCTTTACTCTCCCTCTCTCTCCTCTTTCTTCTCTCTCTTTTCTTCTCTTCTTTCTCTCTGTCCCTCTTCTCTCTCTTCTCTTTCTCTGTATAGTGTGCATTCTCTTCTCTCTCTCTTCCCCTTTCTCTCTTCTCTCTCCTTTCCTTCTTTCAACCCCCCTCTCCTTCTTTCTTCCCTCTCTCTCTGCCTCTTTCTCTCTGATCTTTTCATTTCCCATGTCCTTTTCACTCTCTCTCTCTCCTTCTCCTCTCCTGTTTCTTCTTTCTCTCTCTTCCTTCAGCTCCAACCCTCTCTCACCTCTCTTCTGTTTCCATCTCTCTCCCTCTTTCCTCTACTTTCTCTTCCCCCTCTTTTTGTCTTTCCCTTCTCTCCCCTCTGTCTTTCTCTTTCTTTCCCCTTTCTCTCTACTTCTCTCTTCTTGTTCTTGTCCATTCTCTCTCCCTCTTTTCTCTTCTTTCTCTTCCACCCTTGTTTTCTCTTTCTCTCCCATCTCTCTCCCGCTCTCTCTCTCTTCCCCTTTCTCTCCTTTCCTTCTTTCAACCCCCTTCTCCTTCTTTCTTCCCTCTCTCTCTGCCTCTTTCTCTCTGATCTTTTCATTTCCCATGTCCTTTTCACCCCCTCTCCTTCTCCTCTCCTGTTTCTTCTTTCTCTCTCTCTTCCTTCAGCCCCAACCCTCTCTCACCTCTCTTCTGTTTCCATCTCTCCCCTCTTTCCTCTACCTCCTCTTCCCCTCTTTTTGTCTTTCCCTTCTCTCACCCTCTCTTCTCTCTGTCTTTTTCTCCTTCTTTCCCCTTTCTCTCTACCTCTCTCTTCTTGTTCTTGTCCATTCTCACTCCCCTGTTATCTCTTCTGTTTCCACCCCCCCTCTTTCTCTCTCCCCCTCTCTCTCTCTCTCTCTCTCTTTCCCCTCTCTTTCTCTCTCTCTCCCCCTCTCTTCTCTCTGTCTTTTTCTCTTTCTTTCCCCTTTCTCTCTACTTCTCTCTTCTTGTTCTTGTCCCCTTTCTCTCCGTTATCTCTTCTGTTTCCACCCCCCCTTTCTCTCTCCCCTCTCTTTCTCTCCCCCCCTCTCTCTCCCTCTCTCTCTCTCCTCTTTCTCTCTCTTCTCTCAGTCTAAGATACACAGTTGGTGAGGATCAGATCTTTGAACTGCAGCCGCCTCCGTCCTGAGCTGAACGTTACATTATATATTTACATTTTAAACACACATCTCTCTCTCTCTCTCTCTTCCCTCTCTCTCTCTTCCCTCTCTCTCTCTCTCTCTCTCTCTCTCTTTCTGTTAAATACAAGCGGAGACAAATGGATGCTTACATTAGCTCCCAAACGTTTCAAAGCTGCATTCTCCCGACACAACTGTAAAGAACGTCTAATAGGCTGTACAGTCAACGTCAAAACTATGTGCATGCTTAACAAAGACAAGTCTCATTGGTAAAACTCTTAGTTTCGGTTTATTCATGAGCAGTTAGCAGAGTTTCCAGAGGTGACTAGACCCTTTTGTGCTGCAGAAATAAACTGCATTAAAACCATGTCAGTTTCAACTGCTTTCAACCTCATTGAAATAACATTGACCCAGAGAAAGCTGTGATGTAATGTGTAATGAACCTATAGATCCCTTGCATGTTAGTAAACATTGCAGGTGGGGGGCGGAGCTTAGCCGGAGGCAGAAAAAGACGTTCCCCCCATTTAAACCTGCGTAAACGAGCTCATTTTTAGAGGAATTTTTAAACACAAAAGCAGAAAAAGATGGCAGATTCTTGTCGAAACTATGAGGACATGTATTGTTACTTACTTTGGTGAATTACTTCTGATGGATGGAAGCATTTTGTCTGAGCTTGTGTGATTCGTCTTGAATCAGTGTGTGCATCTCCTATTAGTGTTTTAGAGGCACAACATTTACTAGTATTTTTTTTTTTTTATATAACTTAGCTAGTCCGACAAAACTGGTTGTTTGCAGCTCTAAAAATCTGTTAGCTCTTGTCAAAGGCTTTGCTAGAGCAATAAATACGGGTCTTGTGTATAAAAATTTAATGATTGACAACAGTACGGTTTTAGCTACATTTCTAAATAAAACAGATCTATTTGTGCATGAAGCTGCACCTGCACGTCTGGGTCAGGTCACACTAACATTAGACACAAAGGTCTTACAGTGGATTTACACTAAGTGCAACTTGGATGCGAGTCACGCAGAACTTAGAAAGTGCTTAAAACCAATGCGTTGATTTACACCGTGCTCCGACATGTCCGACTGCGAGTGCGAGAGTCGCGCGACTCTGCGGATAGAATCCGCATGAAGTCTATTTTTCTCGGAGACCGCAGCGGTCTGGTGCGGCTTTCATTCATTATACGAGCGTTCTCGCGGGAATCTACGTGACTCCACGTGGCTTTGGACGAAACCGGACCACAGTTGGCAGCATCTGGTGTAACAGGCACTTAGCAAGAAACCCGCACGTGTCCCGACCCGCACCCGCCTTGCAGTCTGTGTAAATCCAGCGTTAGTCACAGTTCATAACAAAACGACCTTTTAACCACGATAAAACCTCGAACTTTTAATGTGTGGGCTATGACTTTTTGTCTTTTTTGCCTCCAGCTTGAGCTGTGACGTCACCGTGACGTGGCATGAAAAGGGTCTATAGAGGGATTTTTTTTGTTTATCAACACGCCTCCGGAAAGAGAAAGAAAATGTGTTGAATAGTCTTGCTCTAAAATGACAAAGACTTGGTTATAAATCACCAAATACCAACTAAATAACTGTTGACTGTTTGACTTGTTTGGTTAAGGTTAGAGTTAGTGACCAGTTTAGATCATTTGATTTAGGAAATATGGCTAAGTTTAGTGTTTTTGTAGAGATATACTAACCAGATAATAAGTGTGTTCAGTTCACTGTTTGCAAAAGAAGAGACAGAACAAAACAGCAGTGAAGCAATGACAGGAATTGAACCAGCGACCTGACGAGCGCCTGATGTGAACCTGGACCAAACATAGTC
The DNA here is from genome assembly GCA_038363315.1 of Mugilogobius chulae. NCBI lineage: Eukaryota > Metazoa > Chordata > Actinopteri > Gobiiformes > Gobiidae > Mugilogobius > Mugilogobius chulae. The sequence goes on along the minus strand of CM076415.1, from coordinate 8,316,840 downwards.
CATCTCGGCGTCTCTGGTCTTTGGTTTTGTGCGTTCTCACGGGATTATCTGGTCCCACAAACGCCCGACACGCCTCTCATCCTCTGCATCGATCGGATTAAGAGTTCATCTTAAATTACCTACCCACAATCCCCCTCTGCTCCAGTGACTGATCACCCCCCGAAACCAGACCCCCAGAAATGCAGCGCCGTCCCGCAGAAGCAGAGCGCGCTGGGATACCGTCCGTGAGAGGCCTGAACGCGCAGCAATGTCTAAACTTCAGCGCCATTAAAAAGCACTTAGGCTCACGGTTAAAGGGGCGGGCGCTTTGAGGGTTTTGCAGCGGATGAGACGAGACACAGTTCTGAGGAGCAGGTCTTAAAGGGACGGGACCTGGTTCAGATAAACTCGACTTTATGACAGTGTGTGACAAACGAGGACTCAGTCTGTGTGTAGAGTGTGATCTTTTTAGATATAATTACATGTTTAAAGGTGCACTGTGAAACTCTCTGGCGTTTCAACCTGGTTAAATAAAAGATAAATGAAAAAGAAAGTAAAAGAAAAACAGACTTTGGAACATTCTGAATGGGGATGAATTAGGGCTATCAAGCGATTAATCGCATTTAATTAAATGTTTTTATTTTATATTTTTTTAGTAGGGCTGGGCGATATGGGTCGATATATTTTGTTCATATCTCGATATACGATATACGTATATCTCGATATCTTTGAAATTAAATTTTTTAGATGAAATATTTTTTCTAAGCCTTTAATCTGTTAATTAGAAAGTAGAAATTTAAATTTTCATTGAATAAAATCATTTTGGTCATGCCTTTTGCTGATTAAAACTAAATTCTATGCATAGCACAAGTTCATAATTTGACTAATAGAACAAAAAGAAAACTGAATTGCTCTTCTTCTCTTTGTCACTTTTCTTTGTAACTCTAACTGTGTTTCATCAGTTTTAGGAGCTCTTTTTCACCACTGATACAATATCTCGATGTGTATGGTCAAATTCATATCTTGTCCAGTACATATCTCGATAAACAATATATACTGATATATCGCCCAGCCCTATTTACATATTTAACTTTCATTCCTGTTTATTATGTCTTTAATTGTAGAATGTGTTACTCTGAAGTGTAAAATAATGTTTTGTAGGCTTTCCCAAAACATTAGGCCAAATCGTGCAAATGTCTCACTCATTATAAGCATTTATTACACTGCTCTTTCACAATAAAGCGCTTTCTGCAGCTGGAGATTATGAGGCTTTTATTGTGAAGGAGCCACAGGAAGTGTTAGAACTAGCAGAGCCAAAAGTAGAACTTCGAAAGTTTTTGCCGGAGTTTTGAAAGACTATTCTGGATACCAGATATTTTAAACAACTTGAGTGGACAAACATCACATTTAGTGACTGCGGACTGCGACTTTATAGAGACACGAGAAAGTGGAAACTCCTGAACAACCTCCTCATCAGCAGATCGAGGTAAACAAACACATCTCGCTCAGACAGTCGTGGGACCGAGTGGAAACGTTACCAAAGTCTACAAAAGTGAGCCATCAGAGCCTCGTCTAGGTCTCTTTCTGCTTCTGTGTTTTTCTATGAACCTTGCGTCATTGGACCGCTTCAATGGTGAAAAATAAGCATGAGATTAATTTGCGTCAAAAAAATTATCGCAGTTAAAATAGTTTTGCATTAACGCAATAAAAACGCGATAAAACTGACAGCCCTAAGATGTATACATTAAATGCTGTAATGTGAAAAAATACAGCCAAAGGAACAGCGTTTCCATGAGTTCTCCAGTATACTCGTTATAATGAGATGGATTCTCGCAGTTTTTCAAGAATCATAAACTGCGTTTCCACCCTTATAAAATGCGCATATTGTCTAAATTCGCATAAGTAAAGCGAATAAAAAAGGCGAATTAAAGATCGTTTCCATCAAAGCGCATAACTGGGTGTTGTTATGGCAACATGAGCTGTCATAACACCGCTGATCCTGCAGATGGCGCTACGTGCACAGTCTGTTTGGTTTCACTTTTTTTTCACAGCCGCAGATTCTTCAATATTAAGTTGTTAGCGGCAGAATGCTCCGTCTTCTGCAAACTTTAGCCTGTTATCACTTTATTAATGCGATGGATCTGTTTAACAGCCAAAATAAAAGGCTGCTGTGTTTGTTTTTAACACAAATCCTCCGCCGTGGAAAGGACGGGCTCTGAATCACCGCAGTGTTGGACAAACAAAACTTTCACGGAGTTTTTTGATCAGACAGCGCTGTGTTTCTCCGGGTTAATTTTGTTCGACTGACCTCAACAAACATGAGCTGTTTTTGTGGTGTAACGATGCTGCGTGTCTGCAGCATTTTGGACAAAACTACTCAGTCTGTATGGATTATTTTGCCTTTGTTTATCACCTAAATCCCTCCTCCAGAGCCGCTGCAGCAGGTACGTAACCCGAGGGTCCCGTGGGTTTTTATTCGCTTCATGAGTTAATGCGAATAACTGCGTTTCCAGCTTTGAAAATTCGCTTCAGCCGTTATGCGCATAAAAGAAAATCCACCTCTAGAGAGCGTATAAACTTTTATGCGCATTAGGGATTCTAAATGCGATATTTGCCGTTTCCACCTCCCAGGATTTATTCGATACTTCTTAATGCGCATTAAAAACAAGGGGGTGGAAACGCAGTTATAGTGGCCACGGTGAGCCAGACCAATCACAGCGCATCACTGTAGTTTGAGCGGAAGCACAAGTTCAAACAAAACAATTTGGACCTCAGAAGCAACGAGTTATTATAATGCCTAGAGAGCTGGCCACAGTAACCTATAGCAACAAATGTCCAAAAAAGTTTATTTGAAACACATTCGAGTTTGTTTATAGATAGAGCTGGGCAAAATGTAGAAATTTAATTGAATAATAACTATTTGAACATTTTTGCACAGACATTTAACATATCTGACAATTAAACCTCATCTAGATTGTTTTAAGACATGATTTAGCATTTTTTGTTGGATGTTGATGTCGCCCACGAGTCGTTTGTGACGTTTTATGTGAGTCTAATCCGCTGATTGTTTTCCAGGCGGATGTTTCCCAGTTACAAAGTGAAAGTGACTGGGATGAACCCGAAAACCAAATACATCCTGCTCATCGACGTGGTGCCGGCCGACGACCACAGATACAAGTTCTGTGACAACAAATGGTGAGAAACAAACACAAGAAACAAACAAAAACTATACTCACACCTCACAGCGAGAAGGTTCTGTGTTTGTGGAGCTGATCCAGGGTTTGTTCTGTGTCTCTGTGGGAAAGAAAAATGGGTGGAATCACTTCAGAATCATCAACACTTTAGGCCAAATCTTACATTTTCATCAGTTTAGGTCACAGATAATTATGTCAAGGTCAGACCTGGGCAAACCGGCATTTGTTTTTTGAGAATAAGTATTACTCTTTACTCTGCAAAGTCTTATTATCTATATTATCCCTCGGTTAAAACTACTAGAATTCTGAATATTCATCTTTTTAGCCAGATTCAAATAAAATTGTTAATATCTCGTAGCATATTTCACTTGTTTGAAGACATTTATGGCTGTTTCCAAGATATTTTAGCTTGAATTAAGTTTGCAAATCTATTTAAACAAAACAGAAACACCTTGAAGCAGATTAATTAATCTAAGTTTATCAACTAAAACCATCTTAACCACAAAAAATAAAAAATCCAGATTTGAAGATGTTTTTGCAAATCTAGACTTACATTTTTCAGTGTGTATTTCTTTTATTTGATTGACTTGGCCGTGTGTTTGCACCTGTGATTAATAAGTGCAATAATAATAGATAAGTAGTGTATTTTTTATACAAAATGTGCTTGCAACAATACCAAAGTCTTTCAATAATTGTGGTCCGGGCCTTTGTCACTTGGCTGGATTGGAATATGGACCTCGGAGAAAAATAATTGCCCACCACTGAAGGGTTTTAATTTAACCAATAATTGTGATTATTCAAGTCACAAAAAAATCCTGTTTGTTTCATTCATTACAAAATAGGATTGGGCAATAGATTTTGGCCAAGATCAGAAAAAAATAAGACAAAAATTTGAAGCAGATATTTTATACAAGCTACAGGGATTTAGTTTTTATATTTTACAATATTTTTGTGAGCTCAAACAGATATCTCTATCGGCTAAAAATAAATAAATGTTGGTCCGACCCTAAACATGGCAATTTTAGAAGCAAAAAAGGGACTTTAATACAATCTCTCTACTAAATAAATGCATCTAATTTTTTTGCTTTTTATTCACAAAATTATGTAACAAGTTGAACTCTCTCCTCTGTCACTTCTCTCTCTCTCTCTCTCTCTCTCTCTCTCCCTCTTTCCTTCTTTCTCTCTCCGTTTGAGGTTTTCTGAAGTCGTCGCTCTAACTGTGCACAGTTTACAAGTTTAGCTCTTTCTCTCCCCCTCTTTCTTTCTCTCGCTCTTCTCACTTCTCCCTCTTTCTCTCTCTCTCTCCCTCTCTTGGTGTCTATGCCCTCTTTCCTTCTCCCTCACTTTCTCTACCACTCTTTCTCTCTCTCCCTTTCTCTCTTTGTCCCTGTTCTCTCTCTCCCTCTCTTTCTGACCTCCCCTCCTTCTTTCTCTCTCTTGCTTTCTCCCTCTCTTTCTCTAGCTCTCTTTCTCTCTCTGATCTCTCTTTACCCCCCCACCCTTTTGCTTTCTCTCCCTCGCTTTGCCTCTCTTTCCTTCTCTCTCTGTATGTTTTCTGTAAGTCTTCGCAGAGTTGAAAGGCAGTTTACAAGTTCCTCTTTCTCTCTGTCTCTTCTCTCTCTCTCACACCCTCCACCCCTCTTTTCTCTCTCTTTTTCTCACCCTCCCACCGCTTATTTTCTCTCCCTCTTTCTCTGGTGTTTCCTGAAGCTCTGACAGTACAAAGTTGAAACTACGCTGAACTTTCTCCTTTGTCTCTTCTCGTCCTCTCTCTTTCTCTTTCCCTCTCTCCTCCTCTCTTTCTCTCCCCTCTTTCCCCCTCTCTCTTTCCCTCTCTCTCTCTCTCTCGTGGTGTTTCCTGAAGTCTTCGCTCTGACAGTGCAAAGTTGAAAGGCGGTTTACAGGTTGAGTTCTGTTCTCCATCACAGACACCTCACACAGCGTAATTACCTCTCCCTCTCTCTCTCTCTCTCTCTCTCTCTCCATCCCTCCCTCCCTCTCTCCCTCCGTCCGTCTGGATCCACAGGGATAAAACGAATAGAACCAGCGCTCTGCAGGACCATTTAACTGAGCCGGGCTTAAGGGGAACTATAATAGCTCCAGAGCGATTTAACTAAGACCAAATGATTTACATGTGTTTGGACTCGTGTCACTCAAGAAATCGTCTGGTTTTGTTATTAAAATATGACTTTATCTGCCAGATTAATACTTGTTGGAAATGTAAAGATAGTTTTACACAGATCCAGTGTCAGTTTGTGAAGAAAGGCTGTTGTATTTATTAACTTAAGAGAAAAACATCTTGTGCTGTATAAATAAAGTGAATTGAAATGGATTGAATATTATTAGGGCCTTAAAGGTGCAGTGTGTAACTTTCTGGAGGTGAAAAGTCATCTACACAATTCAGTAACATTAGAAAGCTAAAACTAAAACTTTGGGACTTTCTGAATGAAGATGAAGACATTTTCTGCCAGAATATGAAAAAAATCAGCTAAAGGAACAGCTTTTCCGCAGAAACAGACGTGTTCGGGCTCCTCCAAGAAAAATAATAGACTCTTTTGTGGCCATGCAAGCCTGCTCAAAGTAAAAACACAGCCTGCAAGTATGAAGAGCCGAGCCGCTGCTGACACTAGCCAGTGCAGTTGTCAGTAACTACAAGAGTTTATCTCTGTGAGAAAACAAAAGTTATAAATCAATATTGGTGCATGAAATTCGTCTTGTTACATTCAGGTGAGTGAAAAAACACGTCGTTCTTAGCTTCAGTGGCCAGAACGTAGGTCAGTGGTTCATACCTGATGAAAGCTAGTCTCATGTTGTGTTTTGTTGTTTTTATCAAAGAAGTTCATTCATTCATTTTCTACCGCTTAATCCTGTTAGGGTCGCGGGTGACTGGAGCCTATCCCAGTGACTTTGGGCCTTAGGCGGGGAAAGACCCTGGACAGTGGCCAACTTGTCGCAGGGTTAGACAGACAAACATTCACTCTCTCATTCACTCACTAAGGGACATTTACAGTGATGCCCAATTAACCTAAACATGCATGTTTTTGGAGGTGGAGGAAACCGGAGTGCCCGGAGAAAACCCACGGTGACACGGGGAGAACATGCAAACTCCACCCAGAGAGATCGTGAGATGTTAGTATGGTCCGACCCGTGAGTCGAACCCACGACCTCCTTATTGGGAAGCCTGAGCTCTAACCACTTGGCTACCGCACACCCTTTCCCCAGACAACTACACAGACAGCGTCTCTTTCTGCAGTGGAGCGGAAAGTGACATGGACTGATCACCCCTCTATTACTAATCTTGCACTGTGCCATGAAATATCTAAACCAGGGTCTTAAACTTGATAGTGGCCTGCCAATCAAATATATTAGAATACAGAAAATTCCACACAATTTGTTGACACTAAACTGCCACTTTTTTTTTTTTTTTTTCTGACTTGTGTGTGTATAAAGCAAAATTTAACTCTCACCTCTCTGGTCTTGTCCTCAGGATGGTGGCCGGTAAAGCAGAGCCGGCGATGCCCGGTCGGCTCTACGTTCATCCAGACTCGCCGTCCACCGGAGCTCACTGGATGAGACAGCTCGTGTCCTTTCAGAAGCTCAAGCTCACCAACAACCACCTGGACCCTTTTGGACATGTAAGACCTGCTTTAGTCCTGCTCCAGACCTGCTGTAGATCTGCTTTAGTCCTGTTTTAGACCTGTTCCAGACCTGCTTTAGTCCTGCGCTTTAATCCCTGTTTAGTCCTGGTGAAGTCCTTGTGCTGTTTTCTCGATGTTGTATTTCTATTTGAGACTTTAGTCATCACTGTTTAGTCCTGGTTTTGTAGATCTAATAGTTAATGATATTAGTTCAGTTGTTTCATGAGTTAGCTTGGTTCTAGAATGTTGGTTTCTGATGTGAGTCACCGCTCAGTTTGTGACCAAAAGTAAAAGCCTTCTGCAGGTTTCACCACAGAGAAGATTTATTTGATTATCATCCATCAATAAACCAAAGTAAAGCAGTGCTAAAAGCTGTGTCTTAAAGGTGCACTGTATAACATGTTGACCAAAAATAGACTTGAATTAAAGTATGTTTTTGTCATTTAAATTCCTTTGTTGCACTAAATAAATCTGCAGATTTACTTTGAGGAGACATGGCCACAAAAACAGATTTCATTTGGCCTAGAGGAGCTTTTTGTACATTTCCATAAAATCAAGCTGGATTCTTTTCACATTCTGACCTAAATACTCTTTCCTCATTCAGAATGTCCCAGAGCATGGCTTTAACTGTCTCCCTCTGCTGAATTATAGCTGAATTTTCACCTCCAGAAAGTTACAGAGTGCACCTTTAACCTGCTGTACACTCAGTACGAGTTCAGTACGAGTCCGGCAAGACTAACCCCGGGCTCACACTGCCTCCAGTCCAACTCCGGTGCAGCCACCGGAGTCTTTACTTAACTTGAAAAGTCCGAGAGTAGCTCACACAGCTACAGTCTAGTCCGGTGTCTCCGGTACGGCCAATCCGGCGCTCCGAATCCATTTCGTTTGTTTCAAATTTTGGCCGGACGCCGGAGCGCACCGGAGCCCTTTTGGTGAAGTTGTGAAAACAAGACACGATAAACAGGAAACCAAGCGCTCGCGGGTGAAGTGAATCCGGTAGTTTTCAAAATAAAATCATTACGTTACCGCTAATAATACAAAATACGACATTTACACGATTATGTAACACATAGAATGTAAATAAACCTCTCGTACTTACCCACTGTGCGGCGAAAAATCCAAAAGAAACTCAACTGACGTGAAACAAGCCCAAAACTCGGCGCATGTGCTCTTTGTTTACACATGTGCTCAGCGAAAGAGAGAGAGGAAAAAAAAGTGCTCAGCGATCGCGTATTCTCCCACGTTGAGCGTGAACCTCCGTGAGTTCGGGGTCTCGCAAGGTCGGCAGCAGAGCCTGTGGCTGCAGCAGGACAGCAGACCACCGGAGCTAATGTGAGTCGCCCACCGTAGCAAGACCGGTCCGGTGACTGCACCGGAGTTGGACTGGAGGCAGTGTGAGCCCGGGGTTAGAAAGTGCGTCAAACTAATGTGTCCTTATACACAGACCTCGATGCAGTGCGAGTGCACGTCTGAGAGTCGTGCAAGTGTGCGGAAAGAATCTGTAGAGAGACTATTTTTCCCAAAGGTTGCAGCGGTATGATGCAAAGTTTGCAAGAAACTCACACGTGTCCCGAACCGAACTTGTGAGCGTACGAGATACGCAAGGCTGACACAATCAGCCACGTGTCAAGCTCCAAACAAGCCTCAACACAACTGAATGAGCCCTGGTCACAATGAGTAGAGAAAAAGTGATTTTATTAACTTAAGTCGAGTCGATCTTTCAGCAGCTGGATTCTTGTTTGATTGGTCAGAGCGTTGGTCTGGAGGTTCAGAGTTCAGGTTCTGTTGCCGACCAAGCTTCATAAAACTGCTGAACCAGAATTATCCTGAAGTTACCTCACTAACTTCACAGAACAAGCCAGAGCAGCAGAAGCCAGTATTAGATTGCAGACAACAGAGAAGAAACTGTTCTTTAGCGCAGAGCGTGTGTCTTCAGCTGGTGTGTCTGGTGTGTTGTAAGATTAGAACAGTCATCGCCTTCATCAGCAATCTCTCTAAAGACTTTCTTTTCGGAAATAAAACCATTAAACGTGGACTACAAACTGACCCAATGTCGATATGCAACATTTGGAAATACAACTTGTGTGAACAATGCAACACACGGTGTTATGTCACTGAAAACATCTGGGTTTAAGACAAAACTACCAGAGCAGCAGCTAAGTTGGTCTTTACATTGGCCTCACTAGTTCCTGGTTCTTCAAATGAGAACAGGAGTTAAAAACAATTACAGCAGAAGGTTCCTCCAGTGCAAAAAGCCCTGTTGACTCCATACGTTTACGTTTCTAAGGCCTGTACGTTGTGTTTGCCTCGAGCTTCCTGTCTCTCCGTCTGGAAAACACAGTCTCAAGATGGCTGCCTCTCTGCCGGGTCTAATTGAGCAGGTTTGTGCAGGATTAGGCCGAGCTTTTAGAGAGTGTGGCTGACATAATGTGCTCGTTAAACCACAGCGGCCTAATGGAAGTTCCTGCTCCTTTTCCTGGATTTATTCACTTAAACGGATCAGTAAAAAGCTGGACAGAGCGCGGACTTTCCCACATTAACCTGCGAGTGTTTGGCATTAAAACAACGAAAAAGGAACTGCTCATTATACAGATTTTTTTTCCAGGGTTTATAAATAGTTCTTGAAGGCACAGCTGAGTTTGTGGTTGAGGTTTAGAGAGACAGAAATAGTCATTAATGTTTGGTTATTCTTGTTATGTGTTGAATGTAGCTGTTGTATTTGGAAGAAAAGGTCTTTCTCAGTCCTTAGAATTCTCATTTTTGTCTTTGTCACATTTATTTTGAGTCTCAAGATAATGTTCAGGTGAGAAAGATCAAAAAGAAGCATCAGAATCAGGTTATTGTAGGTTTGGTTCAGGTTGTGGAAAGAGACGATGTTAAAAAACCAGGTACAACAATAATAATTTGAACTGCTAAACATCTGTGTTAAATATTATTATAGTCTTGTGAAGTGTTGTGATGTCACTGGGTCCTTCTGTCTGGAGTTTGCATGTTCTCCCTGTGTCTGGGTGGGTTGTCTGCAGATGCTACGGTTTGGAGCAAAGAAAATGATAAAATCTATGAATAAATTCATCTTAAATTTGGTCAATGTTTCTTAGATTAAGGTAAAAAATGTAGAATCAAGCAGATTTAACTTTCTGTAGAAAGAGTGGTTCTCATAGACGCGCTGAAGGCCAGATGAAAACCAACAGAGGGCCGCTTCTGAGGTGAAAAGTCAACTTGCCTGACCAGCCAGACCCTTCTACATTCAGTTCAAAGGCACGAGGGTCTGGAGCCAAAGACAGAGTCAGTCACTTCGTCGTCCAAAATTAAGACGATTCAATCTCAAACGGCTGCTCCCCTCCCCCACCAATTTCTAAACTTTTTTTTTCTAACGTTTCAAAACATTCAAGATGGCGGACGTAGCTGATAGATTTTTTTTTCGACTCTTGCTTTGGTTTTGTACAATTCGGAACGTCCTCGAAATTGAACCCCAGCGCTTTGACTCCAGACCCTCACGTCTTTGTAAAGTGTCTGTCAAAATGTGTAGGGACTGGCTGCTCAGGCAAAAAGTCAACTACACGATTCGCGAGAATTAGAAAGTTAAAACCATACTTTTTGATTGGGTCTACATACATTTTATGCCATAATGTGAAAAAAATGCAACTATTCCCATTTTTCTGTAAAGACAAACGTGAGTGGGACCTTTTCCAGGATAAATAACAAGCGTTTTTTTTGTGCAACAAATAATGCTTTCTATTTTTGCCCAAAAATTACATAGTGCACCTTTAATCTTGGTAAAAGTGGAACTGTACAGAACTAGACTGTCTGAGTTTGTTGCAAAGGTTAAGGGTAGTTTAAAGTAGATTTGTGCTCTGCATTTGACCCAACCTTCAGAGTCTCTGGAGCTTCTCCTGAGATGTTCAAACTAGATTTGATCAGGACTGTAGCAGGAGGATTTTCCCCCAACATGGATGTTTTGGTTGGTGGGGAAACAGAAGTACCCAGAGGAAACTCACCCAGACACAAAGAGAAACATACAAACTCCACACAGAAAGGCCCAGGCCGCGCGTGAGTCGAAGCCACAACAACGTGGCCATACTGCTGATCAAAACCTGATCATGGCAGATCTCAGAAGCTTGAAAGGGAGATCGCTGGAACACCAGGTGCCACATGACAAGAGGGGGCTGCCGTTGTGTTCTTGGGCAAGACACTTAACACACTTAGCCTCAGTGTTTGCGTACACTGGAACCTTGAATGTAAAGCACTATTTACCTTCTTTGCTGTGAGGAAAGAGTGCTATCCACTCTGCTACTGTAGTCAACTTAAATTAAAGTTGAAAAAAATTATAAAATTGTGGCCAAAGCTCGTGTGAAGTGAACTTTAATTACAATAAGGTTTGTCAAAATCTTCGTGTTGGGGAACATGTCTTGTGTCACTTCCGTAGCATCAGTCAAACAAGAAAAAAATGTAAATATGTGTTACAGAAGTCTTTTAAACAAACTGCGTCTCGACTGGTGTAAGACATTCTCTCCTCAGACGTGTCCAGTGTGAGCAGCTTAAACACACACAGAAGCAGCAGCACTAAGTCTCTCCTCAGCCCAGCGGCTCCTGTCTGAAATCCTCCAATCACACACTTCTCATTAGGTCCATAACCCTGAGAGCAGAGCGAGAGGGGGCCGTCACATCAGCTCAGTGTCCGGCCCAGACCAGGGGAACGAGGGAGGGAGGAGAGAGAGAAGAGAGGAGGAGAGGAAAGGAGGTTTATTCATTTCTAACTTTTATTCATCAGTTTCTTCATAATTTTCTTCTTTGCTGCTAAAAAAACTACGATAATATTCAAGATAAAACAAGACTAGATACAAGCAGGTCAAAGAAGTAACATAGTGGGAGAGAGAGAGAGAGAGAGGGGAGAGAGAGAGAGAGCTTTGGGTTTGATGCTGATGCTGTGGGACAGAGTTGGACTAAACCTGACCCTGAGCTTCTGCTTCAGCGAACACAACTACACACATGAGATAAAGAGAGAGAGAGAGAAGAGAGAGAATGGAAAGGGGAGGAGAGAGAGAAAAAGAGAGGAGAGAGAGATACAGGACTAAAGAGGGGAGAGAGGGTAAGGGGGAGAGAGAAAGAGAGAGAGACAGAGGGACAAGGGAGAAAGAGGGAGAAAGAGGAGAGAGAGAATAAGGGGGGGTGGAGAGAAAAGAGAGAGGGGGAGGGAAGAGAGAGAAGAAAGAGGGAACTAGAGATTAAGTGGGGGCAGAGAGAGAGAAAATAGAAAGGAAAGAGAGAGGGAAGAGAGGAAAGAGTAAGGGGGAGAGAGGGAGAGGAGACAGGGAAAGTGAGAGAAAGAGAGAGAGACAGAGAGGGCAGAGAGAAAGAAGAGGAAGGGAAAGGCGAGAAAAGGAGAGAAGAGAGATAAAGAAAGTGGAGAGAGAAGTGAGAGGAGAGGGAAAGAGAGTGAGTAAGGGGGATCAGAGAGAGAAAATAGAGAGAAGATAAGGAGAGGGAAAGAGAGATTAAGTGGGGGCAGAGAGAGAAAATATAAAGGAGGAGAAAGAAAGAGAGGGAAAGAAGAGGGAAAGAGTAAGAGGGCAGAGAAAGAAATAAAGAGGGAAAGAGAGTGAAAGTGGGAGACAGATAAAGAGAGAGAAAAGGGAAAGAGAGACTAAGTGGGGCAGAGGTAGAGAAAACAGAGAGAGGGAAGGAGAGAGAGGGGGAAAGAGAGAGAAGAAGAGGAAAAAGAGTGAGAGAGAGAGAAAGAAAAATAGGTTAGGGATGTTCATCATGTCTTCTTAAAGTATTTAAATGAAAGCGTTTTTCTTCTATATCAGACAAGTATCGGTAAGAGATGGTTTATTACCTGACTAGTTTCGACGGTTCACTTCCGTCTTTGTCAGAGGCGTCGCACGTCGCCTAGGTGACGTGTCTTATCAGCTGCTGTTCCCAGGCGTGGTCAGCCCAGCGGACCCGTGAGGTCTACCGGGCTGACCACGCCCCCCGCCGAGCCGAACGACAGAGGGCGCAACAGGACAATTTGAAGTCGGCAATATCAGACCACTGTAAACGGGATAACCACATAATGGACTTGGACAATGCGCGGATTATCAATCAAGAAACCAACAAATACAAACGATGGATCAAAGAAGCAATAGAAATCAGAAAGCGAGGCCCACGCACTTTGAATCGAGACGAGGGAGCTTCCAACTCTCCTGTACGTGGAGCACCCTTCTCCAGAGACCACCGAGCGGCGGGGGGCGTGGTCAGCCCGGTAGACCTCACGGGTCCGCTGGGCTGACCACGCCTGGGAACAGCAGCTGATAAGACACGTCACCTATGCGGCGTACGACGCCTTTGACGAAGACAGAAGTGACCCGTCGAAACTAGTCAGGTAATAAACCATCTCTTACCGATACTTGTCTGATATAGAAGAAAACGAATTAATTTAAAGAAAGAAAAAGAGATGTAGGAGAGTGAGACAGCAAGGAAGAGGAAGACAAGGGGAGAAAGAGGGAGGAGAGAAAAGAAGGGAAGAGGGGAAAAAAAGTGGGGGGATAGGTAGAGGAAGAGAGTGAGTAAGGGAGAAAAAGAGGGATAGAGAGAGGGAGAGAGGAGTGAGAAGGAGGAATAGAGAGAGAATAGAGAGAGAGAAAAGGAAGGAAAAGGCAAAATGCACAACTACTATCTCATGTACTATCAATACAAAATGTTATTGTCGATGTAAATGATTAAAAATACAATATAACAACATCCTCCTCTCTACAAAACTGACCTGTAACGTTCAGTATTTAAATGTGTTTGTTCTGCTGTTTTTCTTCCGTAGATCATCCTAAACTCGATGCACAAGTACCAGCCTCGTCTGCACATCGTAAAAGCCGACGAGAACAACGCGTTTGGTTCTAAAAACACGGCTTACTGCACACACGTGTTCCAGGAGACGAGCTTCATCTCGGTCACATCCTACCAGAACCACAAGGTCAGTGACTTACTACATCTGCCGTCTATAAGACACTACAGAGCTCCAATGAATAACCAACTAATCCTGACTCAAGCTTCTGCACTAGAGGAGTTTAGGACTGATAATAAGCTCTTTACGAGTTCAGGAGGTGTGTTTCAGAGGCTAATGTTGTAGGACAGGATTATTTATTGGCTGTACTTTACTTAGACTTGGCAAAAAAGTATGACATGTAATTGATTGATTATTTGTCTCATTCTCTTCATGTGGCAGAAGTACAGAGACGCCACAAACAGGCCGCAGACTTCAGTACCTTGGAGTAGACCTTACCGAGGAGTGTGATCCCTCTATAGTTGGAACACACTCATCCCCCTTCTTAAACAGAGGGACCACCACCCTGGTCTAGGACAGTCCAGAGGTACTGTCCCACTTCACCACGCAGCCAAGACAGTCCCACAACATCCAGGGATCTGAGATACTCTGGACGAATCTCATACACCACAGGAGCCAAGGAGCTTGTCAACAACCTCAGTAACTTTAGCTTGATATGAACCTGGGATTGAGGAGGTCCTCAAAGTATTCTTTCAACTGTCCAACAACATCCCCAACATCCTCAACATTCTTTGAGGTCGAGCGGTAGTCCTCCTCCATGGCCTCTCCGAACTCCTCCCAGCCTTGAGTTTTTGCTTCTGCAACTGCACGAGCTGCAGTACGCTTAGCGAGCTAATACCTGTCAAATGCCACAGGAGTACTACAGGCCAACAGGGCCTAATAGCACTCCTCCTTCTACTTCCGGGCGCCACCACGAGAAGCACCAGGGACCTTGCGACCACAGCTACGAGCAGCCGCATCGGCGATCATGGTCCACTCAGACTCAATATTCCCGCCCCTCTCTTAACCCAAGTGTCCAAAACACGTGGTCGAAGGTCAGATGACACGACAACAAAGTTGATCATCGACCTCTGGCCTAGGGTGTCCTGGTGGTGTTTTGGACAAAATGTAGCTAGCACAGAAATCCAGTAACAAAACACCACTCAGGTTAAGATCGGGAGATCCATTTCTTCTGATCACTCCTCTCCAGGTGTCACTGGCGTTGCCACGTGGGCGTTGAAGTCCCCCAGTAGAACTATGGAGTGCCCGGTGGGTGGACTGTCCAGTGTTCCTCCCAGAGACTCAGAAGGCTGAGTATCTTGCATTGTTGTTTGCCCTGAAGGCCGACACAACAGTGAGAGACCTGTGAGAGACCCGGAGGCGTAGGGACGCGACCCTCTTGTCCACTGGGGTGAACAACCAGTCCCTCTCAAGGAGTTGGGTTCTAGAGCCCGAGCTGTGCGTGGAGGTGAGGGCAAATATATCTAGGCTATAGTACCCCCCAGAGAGGTGACGTTCCCTGTCCCTACAGTCAGAGACTGTGCATGTGGGCCAGTTGTGGCTCTGAGACGTGACTAAAGCTAGAGCATGTTTGGTTGGTTTGGTGAAAAATTATTCTTTTCTGCTTCTTTTTATAATTTGTTTTGAGCAGAATCGTCCAGACTTTTGGAGAAATCTATTATATTTCAACACTAACATCTCTTTTTCAGATCACACAGCTGAAGATCGAGAACAACCCTTTTGCCAAAGGCTTCAGAGGCAGTGAGGAGGGAGACCTGAGAGTGTCCAGACTGCAGGGGTAAAGCAGCATTAACCTGTCAGTCATTTTAACAGACACAAACCTCTCATAATCGTCATCATTTAGCTTCTGTTTCTGTCTCGTTCAGAAAGGAATACCCGGTGATATCGAAGAACGTGGTCCGTCAGCGGCTCATCTCGTCTCACTCACATCTGTCGGGTAAACTGAGCTCCGGGGTTCTGCAGGGACATCCTCAGGTCCTGTCCCAGTATCAGTACCACGACCCCGGGGTGAGTCCGGACCAAGAGCCTCTGTCCAGCCACTTCAGCCAGAGAGAACCAGGCCTGCTCTACCACTGCTTCAAACACAGAGGTGAGGAAACACAAAACAAACAACATGTATATTATGTTTAGTATCCAGGGTTCATCGATTAATCATAACTAATTAATAGTTTAACAAACAAATTGACAAATTAGTAATCGAATAATGGTTGACTTACTATACAAAGACTACAAAGTTTTAGGAATCAGACACTGCTAAAAAGTATTTCTTTTATTAGTACCTCCAGGATTGCTGCCGTCGAAATTGCCTAATTTACTGCACATTTTTTTGCGACATAAACAACTAATAGATCTATTGAAAGAAATAAACAACAGAATAATTGATTACCAAAATAATCAAAAGCAGCCCTAATATAATCCATTTAAATGTACTTACACTGTTGTTGTGTCCAAGGCAACAGGGAGTTATTTCTCACTTAAACATTACAAGTTTGGACTTCAGAGCGTTCCAGCTAAATTAGCTCATATGTAAACAAGATTGCTGATTCTGACTGTACGCTAATAAAATGTAAGCATTAAACAAACTTTTCATTGTTAGATAGATTATTGTCAGTAACAAACATCTGTGCAGTGATTGGTTCATCAAACAAATGGCCCACAATCACAAAATCATGTTTTATCACATAATTTTCACTGTAGTGCAGTGTATAAATACAAAATATCAAATTAGGCAAAAATTAAAAAATGTATTTCCTTATAAACAGGGCCTTTGTCCTCACAAGTAGGATTTAAGTTTTTGAGCCAATTACAAGTTTCCTTAATGGTACCAGTATCTATTTATTTATTCATTCATAAATGTTCTCTCTCATTCTAGTGGCAGGACTTTGGGCTTTTTGCTGCGTTGAGACCGGACAGTGTTGAAGCGTCAAATATCGCCTACTAAAGCAAATTTTGATGCCGAATATTTTTTAAGCTGATGCCCTTATCCCCCCAACGCTAGATGTGCGCTTCTCTGTGTTCCTGCTTTTTGCAAAAGGCTTTGTTATGCACATTGGCAGATCACATTGAGAGAGAGAAGGAAGGAAATAGAGGCTTGCACCATTTATAAAACGTAGCTAACTTACCCGATAGCACAATTTTCTCCTTCACCAGGCAGTGTCCTTTTGCTGTCTCTGTCCTCCTCCAGTGTCATGTCGTACAGCAGTGGTTTAAACACGACAACCAGCATTTTTAATCCACCCATGTGAGCTCATTGTCAGTCTATATCATGTCCCGTTTTAATTGTTTTGCCGTGTCAAGGTTTGCCAGATTTTCAGACAGCAACCAAGCCTTTGAAAAAAAAAAAAAAAAAGCAAACTTTTTCAATAAAAAAAGTTATTAAAAGACTTAAGTAAACAGTCCTTCTTTCCTCTTGATGTGAGAGCAGAGCAGCATGTCACTACGTCACAGGAGAGAAGTATCTGATTGGTGGATGATCACGTTCAGGCGATGAAAGTTCAGGAGTGCCCAACTCTGGTGTCGATGCCTGATGAGGCCAAAGCGTTCGCCGCAGGTTGGAGAGTCTACTTCGCAAGACGCGGTGTCAGCAAATGCTTGAATAAACAAATTTAACTAAATAACATTGACTTAACATGTAAACTGGACACATTGGAAGCTCCAACGTTCACCGCAGCATTAGACAGAGGACTAGGGTTAACACAGAGACAGACACAGACAGAAAAGTAACTAATTCACTTACTAGGAGAATTTTGCAATTGACATGCATGTTTTTGGAGGTTGGAGGAAGCCAAAGTACCTGAAGAGAACTTCACTCAGAGAAATCATGAGATGCTGATTTGGTCCAACCCAGAATTCAAACCTACAACCTCATTAAAAACTGCCTCTTGTCCTTTGTTTGGCCTAGAACATAAACACAACTTAATAATATTATGTCAAAATGGCAGTAACACAGAACAGACATCACAGGGTTAAACCTAAAATTGTGCTGAGTAACTAGTCTGGACACTAACAATAATCTAATTGTGTTTTTTCTCCAGACAACGGTCGTCACTTGGAGTTGGGCTGCAAGCGTCCGTATTTAGACACTTCTCCTTCTGTCCCGGACGAGTATTTCCGCTCTCCTCCGCCGTCCTTCGACTCCCCGCTCCTGTCTCACCCGTACTGTCCCGAGTCCGTGCCGCCGCGAGAACCCTGCATGTACAACTCCCACGAAAACGACCACGCCAACCAGCACGACTCCGAAGAACTGCCCGGCTCCATCAACTGCAACATGTGGATGCAGCCTTACCCTCGGTACGGCGTGGAGAGTGTCCCGTACCAGCCGTTCACCGCGCATTTCACCAACACCGCGCACCCCTCCGCCGCCATCGCCTCCAGGCAGCAGGGGGAGCTCTACAACGCGGCCGTCCAGAGAGGTTTACCGGTCATTTCAGCGCCGTCGACCACCCCCTCCACGACTTCCTGCTCCGGGGCGAGAGAGAGGGGGCTGTATCACAAAAAGCCCGGCAGAGATTTTAGCGGATACGCCTCGCAGGGAGCCATCGCGTCGTATCAGTATCAGATGGGACTCAACTCGTGGACTGAGAGCTAACGTGTGTCGTCAGTGCAAACAGTTAATGTTAAGTGGACTTAGAACTAAGATGCACAGTTAATGAAACAGGAAATGCAAACGTTAACGATACTTGGACTAAGAGATGATGTGCATGTCATTACCTGATTTGGAGCGTGGTTCAGTTTGGCTTGTCCTTCAGTGAAACTTATTTAACTTTGTTTATTCAGTGTCCTGTGACGACAGCTTAAAGCAGAACTAAGCAACTTCAGTGGTAGTGCTCCCACAAGAGCTCTCTTGTAGAAAAACACGATGAAATCAAAACTGAAAACATAATTCTTTTGTGCTGTGAGTGGAAAAATGACAGAGGAAGGCAGACAAAGTTGAAAAAGTAACATGTCTATGCAGAATGCTTTTAACAACCAATTTAAAAAATATATAAATCAGACCATCTGATTTAGTTGTCCACATTTGGCGGTGTTCACTGTTTCTTGACTGCTTTTCTGCATATTGAACAGAACTGCTGCAAAAGTGTAGCAACAGTGTTGCCTCAGCAACCAGAAAAATTAGGAGTCAGGTGCTCTGTAATAGTGCTTTCTGGCTAGAGTTTTCGCGCTAGACATTGCGCATACGTACAAATTCTGATGCTAAATATTTATGAAGCTGAGGCCCCGACACGTGTCTTTGTCGCCCAAACGGCCTGAAATAAATATCTGTGTTTCGTTGCTCCCTTGGCTTGCTCTGGGCTTTGTTTCGTTCTGAAGTCGCAGAAGCACAGTCCCTGATTGGTGGAGGCAAGTGAACATGCATCCAGACTTCATATTTTTCAAGCATTGAACGCTTGATGAGGTGGAAACGTAAAAATGCACCGATCCAGCTTTTTCAGTTTCGATACCGATCTCGATACTTTGGAATAAAGTATCTATTGATACCCAAAATCAAACGATAGGTAAGGACCTAAATAGCAATTTTTTTCTTTTCAAAACATAACAAATTTGTTATTAAATAGTGCAACAACTTAATGTGAATAAAATGTCAAACATTATGAGACGTTCTGGATTAACATCAGCCAGTTATTTAGTCTCATTATGTTCAGTTAAAGGCACAACAATGATATAGGCTACACTGATATTATGGAGCCAATCCAGCAAAACTTCCAGGACGGCAATGATATCCGATCCTAGTATCGGATCGGTGCATCCCTTTGGAAATGCTTTCGGATGCAAATTTGCTGGATGCCTCAAGATACAAGTTTACATTTCCTTAACACGTAAAAAGGTCAGCTTCATCAGGATTTATCAAAATCACTTTGTACAGTTTGCACAACCAAAATTAGGTTTATTCCAAGTTTTGTTATAATAGAAAGTTGAGCACAACTGAGTCAAAGTAAAATATGACAGGGCAATGTAAAAAAAAATAACATGCCAAATCAAACTGCTTTACAAATCGGTAATGACAGAGTCCACTGAAGTAAACAAGGAGATTGGACATGGACTGAAAGCTAACGGCTAATACTAATACAAACATGGATGAAAACAGCTAATAATGACGCAAACAGGGATGCTAACAGAAAACGGTACGGACTGATTGCACTCAAACTTTTGGATGTTTGGAAGTGACTTTTTCTGAACAGTTTTGAAGTGTTTAATGTTGTTGGTTTTCTTGAGTTACAGTATATTTATGTTTTATTCTCATCCATCCAGGTTCCTGTCTTGTAACTAGTTCATTATATGTTTAATTGTATGTGATTTTAATATGGACAAAGCCCTGCACAGAGCTAACGCCAGTGGATTTATAACCATTTAAAGATATGCCCACACTAGTTCATACTTAGAGCTTTAAACAGGAGGTATGTTTCATAGTGTCCGAATGTCCAACAGGTCAAAAACTAGTTCCCAAGCAATGACTTAAATCAGAAAGTCATGTGCATATAAATGAAACAAAATTCAAAGCTTCTTAAAAAGTCAATGCAAAGAAAACAAAAGGGGCCGAGAATAGACCCCTGGGGAACTCCACTTTAAGGACACAGCCTTGGAGAAGTTTTGCACCACAATTAACGCATTTTATAAACAATTTAAAAATGCCTCAGACAAAGGAACAAAAGTTCCAAAACATTGTCAACAGGGCCATAAAACATTGCAAACTAAAAGTATTCAAGACGATTCTGGCAACGGACAAATGCATGTGAGTAATGCAAATGTATGGTTACGCGCTAATCCTACTACATCCTGCTCCTCTTCGCTCCATCCCGCTCAATTGCCTAGAAAATCCAGACTATATATATAAAATATATCCCCTAGCCACCGTGTCCCTCTTTCGGATTCCTGTAGCCGCGATTGACAGATTAATTAGATCAGAGACATTCATCTTCTGCCGTCTGAAAACCAACATGGCTGCTCCCGACAAAAAAAATACATGAAAAAAATATCACGTGGAACTGAAAAACATCACGAATTTCTGCTGAATCATCGAGCGAAGCAAAAAACGATTTTAATGTGAGGTGAGTGAAGTTAGATTTTGGTCTAAATGACAGACGACCAATCAGCTTCTTTGTTTCATCTGCGTCACACAAACAAACTAATCTGATTGGAGGGTAGGATGTAACTGGTCTGAAACACAGGCGGAGGGCGTGGCGACCAGACCCACTCTTCACAGTTTGCTGAAATGTGGGTTTTTGATTCAAGCAAGCTGCACAGAGCTGTTGTCAATGAGGGCTTTTCCACATCCTGCGCATCCACTTAGCAGGAGTACGCCTCAGCTTCATTTCTCCTCTGCCGTACGACCAAAATACATAAGGTTATTTTCTTCTCCGCCCGCAGATCAGAACCAAA
Organism: Mugilogobius chulae; assembly: GCA_038363315.1. NCBI lineage: Eukaryota > Metazoa > Chordata > Actinopteri > Gobiiformes > Gobiidae > Mugilogobius > Mugilogobius chulae. The sequence goes on along the minus strand of CM076415.1, from coordinate 8,295,829 downwards.
CAGGAAAAAGAAAGTGAACGATCTCCAAATTTACAAAGTAAAATCACTCAGCACGGACTTTATTTTGATCAGATTACGAAAAGTTTGTAGTTTTACATGAAGTTGTTTTGATGTTTGGACATAGGAGACTGTTATATGTCGATGACACAGGGACAGAAAACACGTTTTTGAGTATGTTCTCGTAACAGTTTAAAGCCTATTTTCGTTCAGCAGAGGAGCAAAACATCAGAGCTCCTGATATAGTTATTTGATCTTCAACGAGAACTTTTATTTCACAAACTTGTGTTTTTGACGCTCGCTCCTTGTGGCTACACAGCCCAGCGGAACGAACTGGAGCAGAGGCGGTGGGTGAGGGGTCTGCAGCAACTGTCGGATGAGGACAGTAGCGTAGCGGAGCTGCGTGTAGTGGCATTGGTTTCATTGGTAATGGTCAATCAGGAACATATATTGTATAAACAAAAACACAAGAAAAGAAAAAAATATCACGAGGACTGACAAACTTTACAAACCAGAACTTCACATTTCTTCATTGAACAAAAGCACATTTTCCACTAAACCTCCAGGTAACCTGGGTTAAAGTGTGTGTCGCTGCAGTGTTGTAAAACAGAGCAAAGCTTATATTGAGTCAAACTCTAAATTGTTGAAGGAACATTGCAGTATTTAGTTTAATTTGTCATAAATATATGTCGTCTTTCAGCTTTTATGTAGCGAAGCCAAAGGATTTCAGGAGGTTCCACTGCCTTAAAAAGGTTCATTAAAAATATTTTATAAAAAGCACAAAAGCTACATCTGAGATTCTGTTTCTGTGTCTCTAAAATGAGAATGTTTTTATTTTGCAGCTTCTGTTTTTGGCTTAAACATATTTTATTGTAACAAAAGGTTTGTAAAATGTGCCAAAGTGAGATTCACTCACAGTTTCATAAGATTAAAAGATAATATTTCCTAATGTCAGGTACATGTCGACTGTTTTATCACAAATACAAATGTTTTTGTTCTTGTGTTGTCACTTGGTTCATGCCAAATAATCAATAATGTTTTTTAAAGGTTTGTCTATAGCAGAGGGCTCCATAATCTTTTCACAGTGAGTTGCATTTTGAACCTTATGGAGCGAAAAACCATAAAATACGTGTCTGTGAAGTGAATCATTCAAAGTTCTGCGTTTGGCCAAATGTTAATGAACCGACACACTTTTAATTAAGCAATAAATGTTAATTTTAGATTTACATAATATCAAAATGTTATTTTGGCTATGATAGAAGAACTTCTCAAATTTGACATTATATGTTTTGTAATTTGGATACACCTAGCCGAAAGTCTGAGGGCCAAAAACTTTTGGTCCATTGGCAGTATTTGGCCTGGGCTGCAGTTTGGACATGCCTGATCTAAGTAACAACTATTTGAAATACATTTTTTGTTAGAGACAAAACCACAGATATATTTCCTTCTAAAAATCTCTTTTTTGTTGTTGTTGTTTTCAAAAACCACAACAGTCTGTAATTCTGCCAATAATGTCTGTCTGTCTGCATCGCCACGTTTGTTTGGACAGTGTACTACCTTCACTGCAAAAGATTTATATTAGTAAATTCTGTAAAATTTTGCATATTTTTACTGCAATTCTAACAGTTGTCTGTCAGATTTTTTTTTTTACAGTTACAGTAACTGTAACAGCCGTTTACAGTAGAAAATACAGCCATTCTTTACAGCAGAGGTCTCCAATCTTTTTACTCTTTAACGGTGCACTGTGTAACTTTTGAACCAAAAATAAACTTTGATAAAAGCAGCTTTTTTTTAATCATGTTTTATTTCTTTATTGCACTAAAATAATCTTAAAAAAACAACTGTGTTTTTACTTTTACTTTAAGTGAGCTTACATGATTTTTAGCCTAGAGGAGGGCCTCCTCTTGCACGTTTCCATAGAAAATTTACTCCCTTAATTGTATTTTTTAACATATATTGAAATACGATTATTGTTTTTACAGAATTGTGTGGTTGGTTTTTCACCTTCAGAAAGTTACACAGTGCACGTTTAGCAAAATTAAAATGATCTCAAGCTACTATTTTTTCACAATCAAATTGAGCTACTGGGCACAGTTATTGCCTAAGTCTATATTTACAAAGAAAATAAGCATGTTGTTACTTCAAGTTAAATAGGGGTTATGCACTAACGTCTTTCCGGTCTCAGATTGACATAGGTCGCTACATCCAGTGGCGTGGTTGCCATAGTGACAAAGTTGTTTACTCCAAAGGCGATGGACATCAGACGAGGTTTTTTGTACAAGTCCTGAAGCAAGTCCTCTTAGAAAAAGTTCTCTTTTGTCATCTGTTGTAGTGACGGCTGTAACAGCAGGTAAAGTGTCGCTTGGTTTTCTTAATGAAAAGCCGTAAAAGCGAGCGAGCTACGCCAGCAGAAGCTCGAGCCGCACACCTGCCGAGACTGCTAATAAGCCCGGGCATAGACGCCGTGGGCCGGGAGCTGTCTGTGTGCTCACTTCTTCACGGCCCAAAGCACCTCTGCCCAGGCTCATGAGCAGCGAGTCTCGCTCTGTGCACGTAGTTCGCTCACTTTTATTATTTTTTCATGTGAAAACCTCCGTATGCGTGGAGCTCGCGTTGTTGGCTCACTTTTCTAACTTTTCCTCATGAAAACCTGGTTCAGAAGCGGCACTTTTCCTGCTGTTACAGCCGTTGCTGCTTCTACAACAGATGACAAAAGAAAACTTTTTTTCTAAGAGGATTGCTTCAGGACTTGTATAAAAAACCTTGTGTGATGTCCATCACCTTTGGAGTAAACAACTGTGTCACTATGGCAACTACGCCACCAGATGTAGTGGTCTATGTCAGTCTGAGTCCGGAAGACGTTAGTGCATAACCCCTATTATAAAGTGTAAGATGTATGATTCCAAAAGTTGGAACGTGAATAGCTGCTAGTAGCTCTCGAGGTCTGCTTTACAGTGTTTGGTCTAAACCGGTGCTGTGCCTTGATTGGTTCATCACTAGCAGGTTTTTGTGTGTTTTTTTTAACTCACAAATATCACAAGAATCTATCACTGTGACAGGTTAATTTATGAAGACTTAAGTATTATATTTGTGTGACGTAGACCCACATAGAGCTACTTCTCTGTCAGTCTGTCCCGGGGCATCAGCGACTACTATGTGATCTTTGTTTTTGAAAACTAGTCCAAAGAGTTCAGATTCCCAGTAATCTCGTACGCGCTGACCTTTGCCCCTTCTGCTCCCGCCTTCACACAGCCCATGACCAATGCTCTGAGAAACTCCTGAAGACGGACCGGCAGCTGTCTTTGAAGCAAATCCCGAAGCCGATGGAAGCTCCGTTAGATGGATGTGTCGGAGCCGGCGGAGACAGAGGAGGGGCCTGCTTCATGTCAGCACCTACGCACAGTTCTCATGACGGAGAATCCACCAAAATCAACAAATCACCGCACACTTATCTGCTGGAGACGGCACATAAAAGAGCCGCAGCTGTCACCAGATGCAACACAACCTCGTAAATCCACGGACAAATTAAAAGGTGGAAAGGTTGGCTGTTTAGTAAAAGTGTCTGTGAGATAACGGCTCAGAGGTGGGTTTGTTTCTACAGAGGTTTGCAAAGGTTTTGGAGAGTCTGACACCGGCTTCTGTGGCCATTACAACAACACTTTCTAAAGCCGCGGTGAGAGAAGGTAAAGGGTATTTGTACTTAAAGGAGATTTGTGCAGTAAAGTGTCTCTCACTCACTCACACTGAGATCGGAGCATGTGTTGATACGAAAACTGTCAGCATCGCGAGACCACAAGTTGACGGAGGTTCACACAATGGATAAGGACGGGAGGTTTATTAACATTTATGTGTATACAGTCGTGTATAGGTCTAGAATTTTGACATATTTGTATTAGTAGTAGCAGCGTCAAATGATTTTATTTTGAAAACAACCAGATGCACTTCATCAGCGCTCGCTTGGTCTCCTGTTTGTCGAGCCTTGTTTTCACAACTTCACCAAAAAAGTTTCTTCCATCGCAAACAATCCAGAAGACCAGAGCAAATCTGGACTCTTCGCTGGACCGGACAGACTGCTGTGTGAGTGCCTCTTGTTACTTTTCAAGAAAACCCCCGGTGGCTGGACCGGAGCCTGGACAGCACACAGTCTGAGCTACAGGGTTTATCATTAGTTTACTCACAGTTGTATTGTGAATGATTCCTGCATCTTGATTTTCCAGCGTAGGCGTCGATCCCGTGGGTGCTGCGGAGCTCAAGCGCCCATTTAAATGTCTGGGCATCTAAAATTTGCCCGAGTTCATTATCAGGCTTCTCTAAACTTTGCAAGGGTTCTTAACCTTTTTGACCCAGAGGCTTGAATATTCATGTGCAACGTAATCTGGGGCCCAATCTTTGATTAAATGTATTGACGGTGTAATCCTTCATTCGTCCAGGAGTGATCCACTGTAGAAAGTCTTTCGACTCTCATCCAAAAGTCATATTCAATCTGATAGAAGTGATCTGACACTGTATAAATACAGCCAATAATTGTAATAGTAATGTACTGTAATTAACTGATTGTTAGGCCTCAAGGAGGGGGTCCTGGTCCTATGGTTAAGAATCACTTCTCTAAAGGTCTGAGTTGTTGTGGGCACCCACCCAAAAAGTATAAGTCAGCGCCTGTGTGCTCCAGTGTTCAGCAAAGTCCTATTTTCACCTACCACCTATCCCCACCCACTTTTATGTTCACTTGTCAGTTGCAAATTGAGATTCCATGTAAAACATGAAGGATTTAAAATTGCTATGCAAAACAAAACAGTATTTATTTAAAAAGCTGTTAAAAAGCTGCTTAAGTACAATTTTACAATCAAGAAGTGAGACTTATCACTGTGAAGAGGCGGGGCTTAATCGCTGAAAGGGCGGGGCTTAATCGCTGAAAGGGCGGGGCTTAATCGCTGAAAGGGCGGGGCTTATCACTGTGAAGAGGCGGGGCTTATCGCTGTGAAGAGGCGGGGCTTATCACTTCATTACTAAATACAAGAGGATAAACCAGCAGGCTTCCTTTAAGTAAAAGTTACATGACGTAAAATGAAATGAATAAATGAAATTCCTTCTTACTCCTCATGAATACCACTACAGTGTTTTTCTTCTTAAATGTATTCATCTGTTGAACACGTTACTCAAATAAATAAACTAAGCTAATCTAAACATCATAAATACGAGGTAAAACTGAGCTGCCAGTATTCGTGAAAGATTCCTGCTCTGGTCTTGTTCTGTGTTGGGAAAACAGAATCCCGAAACATCCCGTCCAAGAAGAATCTGGTCGGATTTAAGAAAAATGTGATGCAAACCTCCCGACATTTGGAAGAAAGATAAGATGAAATAGTTTTTATTTATCGTCTACAGAACTAACAGAGACGATAAGCGCACTGGCATTTACAAAAGTTTCAGTAAAGATAAATATATGTACAGTATAAAGCTCTATGAACAGATTAGTGCATTTATCTAATTCTGACTATTGGCGTTATTATTATGACAAAATTAACCAAAAAGAATCTGATATAATGTCATTTATGGAGAAACCTGGTTAATATCTGACATCAGCGGCGATCGAATGAGAAGAATGCAAAAGTATAATAAAGACAAGTTATATTTTGAAACAACAGTAAAGTGTGGAGACGTAACATTTGATGAAAATACACAACGGAGTAAAAATAAGTCAACTTCAGTCCGTTTTGTGAATAGATTTGTACCTCCACAGCTTCTTCTTCTGTGGATCAGTGTTGGATTTGAGAACAGCACCACACGGAGGCCGGAGACAGAAACATCTGAAACACAGAGAAGGACAAAGAAAAGATGATTCTTTAGCTGTACTTATTAACTCTTTCTCTGCCAATGATGAAAACCATGTTGGACTAAAAACACAGTTGAGTAAGTTTAGAGCAGATATTTGATCTTTAAACTGAAGAAAAGACGATCCTACTGGACTAGGACTGGACTAGGACTGGACTAGGACTGGACTAGGACTCTGAGGAGAACGACACATGCAGCGAGTCTAGAAACTTCCTCTTCTGTGAGCGAGAGAAAAGTGTCAGACTAAAGCCGGCTGCACACTACAGGAGTTTAGGATCTTTTGCGATTTTTTAACGCGCCAAAAAAAATAAGAGGCCACAGACATAAGGACATTTACAACAATTATTTGTCTCACTGTCGCATCATCGTCGCAGGAAGAACAGAGACGACACAGACTTAAGGGTCTTTCACACCAGGCCGAGGGTCGCCCGTCTGAACCAGTTTGGCAACTTTTGCCGACAGGCGGCTCACGTGTGTTTGGTGTAAATGGGTTTGTCGGGGTCAGAGGAGCGGAGCACGTCGTGGAGGCGGGTTTTTGAAGACTTGCAGGTAAAGTCGGTGTCGCCAGTTGCCGCAAATGCAGCTGTTTGATTGGCCCGTGGCCACAGGAGAAGCAGTGAATCAGTGCGCAGGAATATAGTGCGGAAAACCGAAAATAACGTTTACGGAAAAACAGTATTTTGTGGAGCTGTAAATATTGTTTAAATTAAGCAAAAGGGCCTGGCAGAGAAGAGAACAGGACTGGAGCTGAAAGAGTTAAGAATGTTCCAAAGTAAGGCTGTTATGGTTTCTATGAGGTTAACTTGACAGGTGTGGATATAAACTTTATCTATATTTGTCATTTTGATCCTCATTTTCTCTATAAATGAAGATGTGCAGAAAACTACATACTGTATATTTCAGAGCTTGTTCCAGAGTTGTGATTTGTTTTTAACGTGACATTTGTGAGTAAGTCTGACATGTTCTGCTCCGGGTTTGGCTCGGCGTCTGGAGCTTTACGTGACTCAGTAAAAGGCACTTCTCTGGTGAAAGGTTCCAAAAAGACACTTTAAAGCATAAAAAGGATTAATATGACGTTTGTAACGGGCCGGGCCGGAGCTAAATCACTTCTGGTGTGGCAGGAGAAAAATGACGAACAAGTGGAGTTTGTTTTACACAGAAGAGAAGTCAGAGGACGGAACTAAATGTCTGACAGATGAAATATCTATAAACTATGAGCCCAAAACCCCAAAGCCTGATGGGTGATGAGAGTTTAATTCCATCAGCTCTTCCTCTCTCCTGAACCAAAGAACATCTAAAATACAAAAAACAGCGGCACAACGTTTGTTTTAATTTCACCCAAATAAAAGAACATTCACACAAACACGATCCAAACAACCACCGGTCATCGAACAATTGCCGAGTGAGAATGACAAAATTACAAAAAATAAGTTGCATGTGAGTAATTGTCAAACTGGCGACGCAGACTCTGCAAGCAAGACTTCAAAACCTGCCTTCTCAGCCTGATTCATGCTCCTCTGATCTTTCTCTTTATTCACACCAAACACACGGGAGCCGCTTGTCTGCAAAAGGTTCAGACAGACGACCCTCGGCTTGGTGTCAAAGACTCTTCAGACTGGCCACAATAAAAGGACACTGCAGATGTTCAGTTTTTGCACAGCACAAACACACAGTTGGAGAGTGTGATTGTCAGGTGATATAGTATGTCATGTCCATCACATCTGCTGATGTACTCCACTGACATAAGTCGTCTATAAAGGCTAGTAGTGATGCGTGGATCAGCTTTTTTCGTGACCCACCCCGCCCGACCCAATTTAAAATTCAAACCGACTCAAAAAAAATGTGCAGGACCTGGCCCAAACCTGAACCCGCACACATAAAACTGTTGGTTTGTGAGCTGCTGCAGGTGCAGGGTACATCTGTCTGCGGAGGAGCACCTCGTGAGTGCGCTGTCCTAGTCTAGGCCTACGGTGTTCTAATACAACGTGCTTTTCGCTCAAACACACTGATTGGGGACTGAGTCACATCGCAGCATTCATAGACAACAGCACAGAAGCTCTTATAGAAAACTTAAGTCTGCTTTGATCAGGAGGAGCTGACCTGACACAGTCTCAGCTCTGGATGTTTCTATAGGTGAGGATCTGACTCTTTGAGTTTGTAGTTTACGACGATGAATCTGTTCATTTTCAGATGTGTTTATGACTGTGTCGATAACGTGTCTGCTTCTTTGTTTTTCTACTTGTCTCTCGCCTTTTTCTTCCTTCCTCCAAAAAAGTTATATTTTAATTTGTTAAACAAGGCTACAGAACATGCATTACATGAGGCTTAAAGGGGTTTTCGGTCGACATTACTTTCCGCTTTACATAAAGAGCCTATAAAGAGACTTCTTTAAATAAAACAACGAAACAGGATGAGAGCAGCTGTTTGGATCAGGTCTGAACTGGTCTGACAGACTTCTGTCTCCTGAAGCTTGAAACAGTGTTTTTCTCGTCGTTTTTTCACCTGAATGTAACTTTTAAGGGTCGTAGGGTTGAATTTCTTTCACAAATGTTGATTTAGCAGCAGAACTTTTGTTTTCGCACCATAATAAACAAAAAAAATCCCTCTATTGGACTGACATTTACATCACTTGTTGCTAATACCTAGGAATATGGGTGTAGACTCGACCCACCCGAACCCGCCCAACTTCTTTTAATTGCATCACTAAAGGCTAGTATTCTGCTCAACCTAGTTACAAGTCACAATTATTCTGATTAACCCACACTTCATATCTAACCGTGTCTAGTTTGTGTCGTATCTTTATCCCTTTATCGCCTGCTCTCTGTGTGTCTGAACCCTCCTCTCTACACTGTTACCGTCTTTAAGTGCTTGTTTCTCACCGAGGGCCAAGAGTTGAGAGTTTTTCAAAGCGACATTAACGAGTGTCTCCATGGCACATCTGGAGCCCAGCCTCTCTACGTTTGCTAAATCTGCGACATAAAAACACAATCCAGCTCCTCCGGATAAAAGCATCAATAAAAGCAATCATCCCACGGACAGAAAACCCGGGATTACCCACCAAGAAACCTTATTTACTGTGGACGCTGTGGAGAGAGCAGAGGTTTGTTAAGAGCACAACGCAGTCACGCAAACCGGAATAAAATATGCAGCAGAGTTATGGCTCGGAGAAGACTGTGAATTATGGACGGAGCCGGAGAAAATGTAGATCGTAAAGTCAGAAATATGTAGAAAATAAGAGTTCAAAGGGAGATTTAGAAACTTTTGATATGGCTGTAAATAAATTCAGAAATGCACTTCAATTGGAAGAGCAAAATAAAGGCATAAATTGTACGAAAGAGGCTTTTTCAGTGACATTCTAATACACAAAGATACAGTTGTTCTTTGTTCAGTTACAGAAGAAGACGTGGAAGAGAAAAGACAGAATTGTACTTGACTGAATGCAGTAGAAGTAAACATTCATAGAGTATATGAGATAGGCCTGGGCAAACTGAAGTCTTTATATATAGTTTTGCACTTGTGTTCTCATAAAAAAATCTGATGTAGAACCATTTTTTTTTTTGCAAATCTCAGGCCTCAAGATAAAGACACTTTTAACGCCCAGATGTGCTTCTTTGCGTTCCCACTTTTTGCAAAAGGCTTTGTTTTGCACGTAGGCAGATCTCGTTGAGAGAAAGAAGGGGCATTACCCGTAGCTTCCTTGATAGCACAACTTTCTCCTCCTTCAGGCAATTCTTCTACTCCTCCATTGCTACGTTGTACAGCAGGTTTAAACACGACAACGAGCATTTTAATAGCTCCATGTGAGCGTAATGTCAGTCCAGATCATGTCTATTATTGTTTGTTTTTCCGAGGAGCCAGATTTTCAGGAAACAGTCCTTCTTTCCACTTGATGTGAGAGAACAGCGTCACTACGTCACAGGAGAGTAGTGTCTGATTGGTAGACGCATGTGTTCAGACGCTTGAAAGTTCAGCAGAGCCCAACTCTGGCGTTGACGCCTGATAAGGCGGACAAAGCGTTTACTTCGCGAGACACAGCATCAGCAGACGCTAGAACAAGCAAATTTCAACGCACTAGACGCCAATTTGCGCAGGTTCACATTGACTTAACATGTAAACTGGACGCTTTGGAATCTCCAATGCTGTCTGGTCTTAGTCCAATTTATCAAGTCAAGTCTGAAGTCATCAAAACAGTGGCTCAAGTTTGACTCAAGTCCAAGTTAAGATTTGCAAGTCCACACCACTGGCCACCACAGGCCAGTCCTGTTCAGTCTGAATCCAGCATAACTGTATCTATCACTCTGTAAATGTTACTTAGCAAACATACTGAAAGAAGGACCAAAATTTACATGGATACAGTCGGAAATGTGTCATATTTGGGTGCGTGGCCTGTATCTGGGGAAAGTCGTGGTGGGCGAAATACCATGTTAAAGTATGAGAAGGAGGGCTGTAGTTCTTTAGTTGTTTAGTCGATTGATCGGTCGATGGCGTCTTCGTCGACCAAATTGTTATGGGTCGACCAAGTATTTTATTTTGATTATAAGGATTTATGATTGACAACAGCAAAACGAGGTGAATCAGCTGAAGATTTGGAACCAAATCATTGGTTTAATCTGTCTTTTTAGAAATACGTAAATACTGTTTTCTATACATTTTCTGTTTAAATTGCTGTTTTTGCATGAACTACAAGCGCAGATTGGGTCAGATCAATAAGATTGATTTAGTTTCAGAGCTAGTCACGCCTCCTTTTTAGTCGATTAATCGGTAGATTAAACATGCCTTTAATTGACCAAGAGTTTCTTTGGTCGACTACAGGCCTAATGAGAAGCTAAACTTTTTACCTCTTTTAAAGACATTTTCTGGAAAATAAGGGTATTTTTAACAACAAATTCAAGTTAATGGAAGTTGTTGTTGTAGAGTAATGTCAGAAAAGTAAACAGAAAGTTATAGAAAGACGCTAAAATACGCCAGGCGTTTCTAGCATCACGTAGTATTTTTATTTACATAGTTGGATCATTGAATCACTTTATTCATCTCCATGTCTTAGTTTTTTTATATGCCACAACCTATTTCCTTAAGTTCACATTTTCAATCTTAGTTATTAATCAATGAGTGGCAAATCTGTTGTTTTGATGCACTCTTCATGTTATATTTCCCCCAGAGAGGTCCGTTAGTGGGCGTGTCCTCTGATGCCAGCTGCATCTATGAATAATACATGTTAAATGATTGCTTAAACTTCAGGAAACTGTCATTTGTCTTTGCATTTTGACGTTTTTTGTCGACACATGGAGAGATTCTGTTTTACAACTACTCCCTGTCATTTTTCACTTTTAACTGTCGATTTCTTCATAAAATGCAACTTTATTTCTGTAAAACTATGACAAATATTTACCACAAGGACAGTCACATCAATAAAAGAAAAGTATAATAGTCTTTGTTCATGTTTTATTCTCGTTAAGCTGCAGAGAAGCGTCTGAAGTCTGCCTCCGCGGTGAACGTTACGTAAGCCGTGTCCCGTTTTCTCCTCTCGTCTTGGATCTCCGCGCTCTGCTTTTATCAGCGCAGCTTTCTCACATCAATAAAGTGGAAATCTAAACATTTGTGTAAGAGCCGACTTCTCCGAGACACTTTTCGGGAACCAGACTAAAGACATTTGCCAAATAAATCTCCCGAGCAGATATTTAAACTCCCCGGAGGGATTTCTGCGTTTATGTCAAACTTTGCCAACTTTATCTATAAAAAGGAACGCGCAACTTACACCTTTTTTACAAGCGGCTCTTAACATAACTGTACGACCGACTGCACAAACAACAGATAAAGTTAAAGGCTTTGGAGCATTGTTGGACCACATTTAAAGAGCTAATGGGCCACGAGGATTACACTTTTAAATGTATAAACCGTAAGAGCTAATGTAATGGAGCTTTATGATCGTCCTGAAGCAAAAAAAAGGGAAATTATGATGTTAAAGTTGAATGTTTTAAGGTCCGTTGGCACCTAATTGTCTGTCCACAGTAAAAACGCAGTGTTTAGGCTGTAAAAATTAGCATAAGTGGTTGGTGTAAAATGGAAAATATTAGTGAATGGAGTGGTTTTAGTTGATCTCTCGGGGAAGTGGAACATGTTGGAGTTTGTCAATAGCAAGAATAAATAGTATTATGACTTGTTTTTCCTCGACGTGTGCATGAAAACAGGGTGTTTGGCTGCTCTTGTGACTGACACAATGATGTTTCTCTGGATTTTTATTCAACACACGCACTGAATGCTCTGTCGTGACTTTCTAACCAGTAGGGCATCAACAACTAATAAAATCAATGATTAAAATAGTTGTCCACGAATTTGGTCATCGATTAGTTGACTAAAAACTTTTACTACAGACACGGGAGAAAGAAAGAGATAAAGAAAAAATGACGAATGAGGAGGAAAAGCACAAGCGAAATCCTCTAAAGTATGAGATCATTTTACGCTAAATGTCAAAAAGATTTGCGTAATATGCAACGTTTGCCAAACGGATTTAGCGTTGCACAACATCGCTGCGTGAACACCTGAAAAGGAAACACCTAGGACTCGAAGCAGGAGACGGAACCGCAACGGTAATATTTTAAACATATAACGTTAGTACATGATTGTATTTCTATAAAAACAACTTCCTAAATCAATATCTGTAATTGATTAATAACTCCGCAACAAAGTGCTACATTTATATTCCATCACGGACATTTACGGAGACTGTTCTGAAAATGCTAGTATGAGACATGAGACCGCTGTTGATGGTGGAAGGTGACGGTTTTCAAAAAATGATCACAAAATTCAACCCTGGATACGGTACTAGATCCCATCACAGATGCATTTTTGAAAGTTGATGGAAGCAAAATACAAAAACACAACCCATCCATCCATCCATTGTCTTCCGCTTATCCGGGGTCGGGTCGCGGGGGCAGCAGTCTGAGCAAGGACGCCCAGACTTCCCTGTCCATACACACCTCCTCCAGCTCTTCTGGGAGGATCCCGAGGCGTTCCCAGGACAGTCGAGAGACATAGTCCCTCCAGCGTGTCCTGGGTCTTCCCCTTGGCCTCCTCCCGGTGGGACATGCCCGGAACACCTCACCAGGGAGGCGTCCAGGAGGCATCCGGACAGATGCCCGAGCCACCTCAGCTGGCCCCTCTCGACGTGGAGGAGCAGCGGCTCTACTCCGAGCTCCTCCCGTGTGACTGAGCTTCTCACCTTATCTCTAAGGGAGCGCCCAGCCACCCTTCGAAGGAAACTCATTTCGACCGCTTGTATCCGCGATCTTGTCCTTTCGGTCATTACCCAAAGCTCATGACCATAGGTGAGGGTTGGAACGTAGATTGACCGGTAAATCGAGAGCTTTGCCTTTCGACTCAGCTCCTTCTTCACCACAACGGTTGATACAGCGACTGCATCACTGCAGACGCTGCACCGATCCGCCTGTCAATCTCACGCTCCATCCTTCCCTCACTCGTGAACAAGACCCCGAGATACTTGAACTCCTCCACTTGAGGCAAGGACTCTCCACCCACCTGGAGAGGGCAAGGCACCTTTTTCCGGTCGAGAACCATGGCCTCAGATTTAGAGGAGCTGATCTTCATCCCAGCTGCTTCACACTCGGCTGCAAACCGTCCCAGTGCATGTTGCAGGTCCTGGTTGATGGAGCCATCAGAACAACATCATCTGCAAACAGCAGAGATGAAATTCTGTGGTCACCAAACCGGACCTCCTCCGGACCCTGACTGCGCCTAGAAATTCTGTCCATAAAAACAATGAACAGAACCGGTGACAAAGGGCAGCCCTGGCGGAGTCCAACATGCACTGGGAACAGGTCTGACTTACTGCCGGCAATGCGAACACAGCTCCTGCTCCGGTCGTACAGGGACCGGATAGCCCTGAGCAAAGGGCCCCGGACCCCATACTCTCGGAGCACTCCCCACAGGACACCACGAGGGACACGGTCGAATGCCTTCTCCAAATCCACAAAACACATGTGGACTGGTTGGGCAAACTCCCATGAACCCTCGAGCACCCGATGGAGAGTGTAGAGCTGGTCCAGTGTTCCACGGCCGGGACGAAAACCACACTGCTCCTCTTGAATCTGAGGTTCGACTATCGGTCGAAGTCTCCTCTCCAGCACCCTGGAGTAGACCTTCCCGGGGAGGCTGAGGAGTGTGATCCCTCTGTAATTGGAACACACCCTCCGGTCCCCCTTCTTAAACAGAGGGACCACCACCCCGGTCTGCCAGTCCAGAGGTACTGTCCCAGTTCGCCACGCGATGTTGCAGAGACGTGTCAGCCAAGACAGTCCCACAACATCCAGAGACTTGAGATACTCAGGGCGGATCTCATCCACACCCGGAGCCTTGCCACCGAGGAGCTTTTTGACAACCTCAGTGACTTCAGCTTGGGTGATGGGTGAGCCTCCCCCCGAGTCCTCAGTCTCTGCTTCCTCATTGGAAGACGTGGCGGTGGGATTGAGGAGACCCTCAAAGTATTCCTTCCACCGTCCAACAACATCCCCAGTCGAGGTCAGCAGCTCTCCACCTGCACTGTAAACAGTGTTGGTGAAGCACTGCTTCCCCCTCCTGAGGCGTCGGACGGTTTGCCAGAATTTCTTTGAGGCCGACCGATAGTCCTCCTCCATGGCCTCCCCGAACCTCTCCCAGTCTCGAGTTTTTGCCTCTGCAACCACACGAGCTGCGGTACGCTTGGCCTGCAGATACCTGTCAACTGCCTCAGGAGTACTACAAGCCAACAAGGCTTTGTAGCACTCCTTCTTCAGCCTGACGGCATCCCTTACTTCCGGTGTCCACCACCGGGTTCGGGGATTGCCGCCACGACAGGCACCTGAGACCTTGCGACCACAGCTCTGAGCGGCCGCATTGACAATGGAGGCTGAGAACATGGTCCACTCAGACTCAATGTCCCCAGTCTCCCCCGGGAGCTGGGAGAAGCTCTCCCGGAGGTGTGAGTTGAATACCCCTCTGACAGAGGACTCGGCAAGACGTTCCCAGCAGACCCTCATGATACGTTTGGGTCTGCCAAGTCTGTCCGGCTTCCTCCTCTGCCAGCGGATCCAACTCACCACCAGGTGATGATCGGTTGACAGCTCCGCCCCTCTCTTAACCCGAGTGTCCACAACACGCGGCCGAAGGTCAGATGACACGACGACAAAGTCGATCATCGACCTCCGGCCTAGGGTGTCCTGGTGCCACGTGCACTGATGGACACCCTTGTGTTGGAACATGGTGTTCGTTATGGACAAACCGTGGCTAGCACAGAAGTCCAATAACAGAACACCGCTCGGATTAAGATCGGGGGGGCCATTCCTCCTGATCACCCCTCTCCAAGTGTCACTGGCGTTGCCCACGTGGGCGTTGAAGTCCCCCAGCAGAACAATGGAGTCCCCGGTGGGTGCACTGTCCAGTACCCCTCCCAGGGACTCCAAGAAGGCCGGGTACTCTGCACTGTTGTTTGGCCCGTAGGCCGACACAACAGTGAGAGACCTGTCCCCAACCCGAAGGCGCAGGGACGCGACCCTCTCGTCTACTGGGGTGAACTCCAACACATGGCGGCTGAGCTGTGGGGCTATGAGCAGGCCCACACCCGCTCGCCGCCTCACACCATGGGCAACCCCAGAGAAATGGAGCGTCCAGCCCCTCTCAAGGGTAATGGTTCCAGAGCCCAAGCTGTGCGTGGAGGTGAGGCCGACTATATCTAGTCGGAAACGCTCAACCTCCCGCACAAGCTCGGGCTCCTTCCCCGCCAGCGAGGTGACATTCCATGTCCCCAGCGCCAGAGACCGTGTGCATGGCCTGGGTCGTCCGGGGACCTCTCCCCGACCGCCGCCCAAAACACACTGCACCCGACCCCTATGGTCCTTCCTGCGGGAAGGTGGTTCCACGTTGCCTTTTCGGGCTGGGCCCGGCCGGGTCCCGTGGGCTAAGACCCGGCCACCAGGCGCTCGCCTGCGAGCTCCCACCCCAGGCCTGGCTTCAGGGTGGGGCCCCGGTGACGCCGATCCGGGCGACGTAGCGAACTTCGTTGTTGTAGTCTTCATGGGGCTTCTTGAACCGCACTAAGTCTGACTCGTCACCTAGGACCTGTTTGCCATGGGAGACCCTACCAGGGGCATAAAGCCCCCGACAACATAGCTCCTAGGATCATCCGAGCACTCAAACCCCTCCACCACGTTAAGGTGGCGGTTCAAGGAGGGGCAAAAACACAACCAACAAAGTAATAACCACATTAAAAGAAGTAGCTAGCAAAATCTGGTTATTTCTACTTTATTATTGTATTTTCTTTTTTCAAGAACAGCCCAGCGTGTTCATTAAGTGCACATGAGTTGTCTTTTGTATAAATACATTTAATAAAATGCAAAACATTTTTATCCGATTAATCGATCCAATAATCAACAGATTAATCGATTATCAAAATAATCATTTGTTGAAGCCCTGATCCAGATCCGGATCCGTCTGATTCCGGTGGCCGCTCACACAGTGACCAGAGTATGCATGTGTATGTACGGACTCTGCAGGCATCGCAAGAGCACAAGTTCACTCAAGTTCATGCGCAACGTGGGATTTCATGCGATCACTGATGCATGTGTGCAAGTAAGTAAGTCAGTAAGGTTTTATTTGTATAGCTTTTCACAGACAGCGTTACAAAGCGCTTCACAGTGAGATGGTTAAACCCCTCTTCCCAGTAAGCAGTCCTGGGGCAGCTCAGCAGAGGCGCCTCAACCTCCAACCACAACCAAGCGTTCTCTAACACGCATGTTATTTGTTGGTGGGGAAACCGGAGTACCAGAGTTTGATTTTTCACAACACAATAGATATGCACGGGACGTATATTTACATCCTTGGTGTTGTAGTCCGGTTGGATGCCCAATATGCCCAATGCAGTGTGAGTGACTCTTGGACTTTTCAAGCTACGTAAATGCTCCGGTGGCTACACCAGAGTGTGAGCTCAGCTCGGGGTAACAGATGCAAGTAAATTTGTTAGAAGCCAAAACACTGCTCCTTGAATTATGGAACATGAAACTACGAGTGCTAGCAGAGATAGTTTCAGGGGCGCACCCGGTGTGCACAATCATAGAAATAGAAGGTCCCAATTTGCCCACGACATGTAGCGCACCATATGCCATAATCTAACATCCATAGGGTTTTAGGGTTTTAGGGTTTGGGGGACGTGGGTTGTTCATAGCAAGAGATATATGAGACAATCAAATATTGAGTTTAGTCTCTTCAGAGTATTCAAAACTTATTTTCTGTAAATTGGTGTACACACATTATTTTCTGTAAGTTGGCCCTATGAAGTTTAAAGTGCCTATGACAGGTTAGACTACATTTTTAGTAAAACATCAAAATAAGAAAAATTATAATCCTGACAGATGCAACTCAATGATCATTTGGTTGGTGAAATTAAATTAAGCAGGGTATTTTGTATCTTTAGCATAAAAGTGGTGCATAACATTAAACAAATCAACTCACAGAGTATTAATGTAATAGGAAATAACAATGGCCCTAACATGGAGCCCTGAGGTACTCCAAGGAAGAAGCCACTTTGACGCAATGTCAAATATCAACAAACTCACTTATTTCTTACTATTCATTATTATTTAATTATTTACAATGAGTTGTGTCAGCCTATAGGTCAATTAAAACCTTATAGATAATTGTATTGTGATTATCATGATTCTGCTTAGGCCATTGAAACTAATGCAAAGCCATGTCTGAGTCTCAGGGTAACAGTTTATGAACTTCTTATCTCTGCTGTTTGTAGATTCAGATTTTATCAAACGACTCGAAGGTTTGTGCATAAAAGAAAGTGTTTTAACCGCTGCAAAAACTCTGCTCCACAACTCACGAAGAACAGGAAGAGTTTGTCACTTTAAAGTTGTTTATACAGAGGAATGTTTATGCCAAAGAACAAAGCCAGACACTGACAGGGTTTACAACTATTTTGACTTGAATAATAAACTAATTAACCAAAATACTAATCCTAATTGAAGCGTCTTTGTTGTTGTAAAAGTCTCCACGGTTACAAAGTTATTCAGAGCACCACAAGCCTAATCAGGAGGAGGAGAGGGGAAGGCTGGATCTTAGAGAGAGAGAAAGACTTAGCTCCAGTCGGATTGTTCCCTCTACTGGCTGAAATGTGCAACACCAAACACAGAACACGGCTGAGGACCTGCCCCTTCACTCGCTCTGGGTTTGTAAAAGGGTCAAAGACAGTAGAAAGTACATGTGACTGAGACTGAGAGTCATTGTAGGAAGATTGTTCTTGTTCTAATAACCAACGCATCAATTATAATCTCTAAATTTCTCTACTTTGCCTCGCTCTCTCTCCCTCTCTGTCTTTCTTCTCTCTTTTTCTTCTCTTTCTCTCTGGCTCTTTTCCCGCTCAGTCCAGGTTGAGGTGGGATTCTCTGCACTCACGGTTCCCTCCCTCTCTTCTACCTCTCTCTCCCTCCATCTCTCTCCCTCTCCCTCTCTGGTCTCTTCTCAATCTCCTCTCCCTCTCTCCTTCTCTCTTTCTTTCTCGTCTCCCTCTCTCTCTTTCGACTCTCTAACTTTCCCTCTCTTTGGCTCTCGTCTCCCTCTCCTTTCTCTCTCTCCTTTTCTTTTTCTCTCTCCCTCCCTCTCTTTTTTTCTTTCTCTCTCCCACCCCCTCTCTCTCTGGCTATTGTTCCGCTCAGTCCAGGTTGATGTGGGATTCCCTTCACTCGCGTCTCTTTCTCTGGCTCTAGTCTCTCTCTCTTTCTCTCTCTTTTCTCTCTGGCTCTAGTCTCTCTCTCTCTCTCCTCCCTTCCTCTCTCTCTCTCTCTCTCTCTCCTCCTTCCCTCTCTCTCTCTCTGGCTGTTGTCCCGCTGAGTCCAGGTGGAGGTGGGATTCCCTTCACTCACGTCCCTCTCTTTCTCTCTCTTCTCTCTCCTCCCTCCTCTCGCTCTCTCTCCTCTCTCTCTCTCTCTCCTTTGCCTCTCTCTCTCTCTGGCTCTAGTCTCTCTCCTCCTTCTCTCTTCTCTCTCTCTCCTCCTTCCCTCTCTCTCTCTCTGGCTGTTGTCCCGCTGAGTCCAGGTGGAGGTGGGATTCCCTTCACTCACGTCCCTCTCTTTGTCTCTCTCCTCTCTCCTCCCTCCCTCTCGCTCTCTCTCACCTCCCTCTCTCCTCTCTCTTCTCTCTCTCCTTTGCCTCTCTCTCTCTCTGGCTGTTGTCCCACTGAATCCAGGTGGAGGTGGGATTCCCTTCACTCACGTCCCTCTCTTTCTCTCTCTTCTCTCTCCTCCTCCCTCTCGCTCTCTCTCCTCTCTCTTCTCTCTCTCCTTTGCCTCTCTCTCTCTCTGGCTCTAGTCTCTCTCCTCCTTCTCTCTTCTCTCTCTCTCCTCCTTCCCTCTCTCTCTCTCTGGCTGTTGTCCCGCTGAGTCCAGGTGGAGGTGGGATTCCCTTCACTCACGTCCCTCTCTTTGTCTCTCTCCTCTCTCCTCCCTCCCTCTCGCTCTCTCTCACCTCCCTCTCTCCTCTCTCTTCTCTCTCTCCTTTGCCTCTCTCTCTCTCTGGCTGTTGTCCCGCTGAATCCAGGTGGAGGTGGGATTCCCTTCACTCACGTCCCTCTCTTTGTCTCTCTCCTCTCTCCTCCCTCCCTCTCTCTCTCTGGCTCTAGTCTCTCTTCCCTCTCCCTCTTCTCTCTCTCTCTCTTCTTTGTCTCTCTCTCTCTGGCTGTTGTCCCGCTGAGTCCAGGTGGAGGTGGGATTCCTTCACTCACATCTCTCTCCCCCTCCTCTTCTCTCTCTCTGGCTCTAGTCTCTCTTCCCTCTCCCTCTTCTCTCTCGCTCTCTCTCTTCCCTCTCTCCTCTCTTCTTTGTCTCTCTCCTCCCTCTCTTCTCTCTCTCTCTTCTTTGTCTCTCTCTCTCTGGCTGTTGTCCCGCTGAGTTCAGGTGGAGGTGGGATTCCCTTCACTCGCGGCGGCTCTCTCTTTAAGTCTGTAAACAGCAGCTTTAGCCACGGTCCCGGCGAGGATTAGGACCAGATCAGGACCGGATCAGGACTACGTGGAGCCGGTGTTTAGCACGGTTAAGTCCGCTTTAAGAGACAGCTCCAGGTGATTATCAGACCTAAAGGCAGAGGCTGATGTCACTCTGTAGCTGAGCAGAAACGCAGTCTGTTGCTTCGCTCGCGGTAACAAGAACTCACACTCACCTTTAGCCACACATGAACCAAACTACACTTAATTATTCAAGCTTGTCCATTTTAACTGTATTATTGTGCATTCACCCTTAAGATCTCACTTACTGGATCAATTACAGACTAAAAGTACAAGTGGGAGTCCATTTGTAACAATCACTGATCATAACATAAACAGAGCCTTTTTTTCAGGGCTAACAAATTCATATTCATATCATACAAATTCACTTTAAGAACAGCTGTTTTGATCGAGAAGTGTCACATGAAGCGGTCATGTGATGAGGCATAACATCGAAAAACATAAATACAAATTACACACAACTGAAACAATCAATTAAGTCCTATTATTATGCATTGTATCTTAGTTATTGTACGTAATGTATACAACGCTCTTGACCTGCGCTGATTGACCTCCACTTAAAAAAAAGAGATTTCCAACTCAGTAAATGCCTCCCGGCTTAAATAAATAAATAAATATGTATTTATTTTATTTTATTTTTTTTGTGGACCCATCTCCGGAGAAGTCATCATATCTGTTAAGAGAGGAAAGATTTAGAGAGATTGAAACTAATTGTGTTAAATCAGGGGTGTCAAACTCAGCCCTCAAGAAGATATTATGTGGCCCCTGATTTCAGATTATTATTGATATTATTATTGATACTGGCCCCTTATATTGCTGAGATTTGACTATTAAATGTAATATGCACTGGAATGCAGCAAAAAGCAACAATCTGTCCAAAGTTTTGTTTGCAATGAAATTATGTACAATATAATCTAATGCAACATAATGTAATGTGACACAATATACAGTAATTCTGGATATATAGTAAATGTGTTATAAAGCTTTATACAGCCCCATTGCCATATTTGAATTTAACTCAGAGGGACCTATATTTTAAAATGTGGCCCTCGACCAACTCTGACTCTGATCGATTTGACCCTACCACCATTTGAGTTTGACACCTGTGTGTTATGGGTCTTTCACACCAGGCCGAGTGTCGCCCGTCTGAACCAGTTTGGCAACTTTTGCCGACAGGCGGCTCACGTGTGTTTGGTGTAAATGGGGTTGTCGGGGGTCAGAGGAGCGGAGCAAGTCGTGGAGGCGGGTTTTTGAAGACTTGCAAGTCAAGTCGGTGTCGCCAGTTGCCGCAAATGCAGCTGTTTGATTGGCCCATGGCCACAGGAGAACCAGTGAATCAGTGCGCAGGAATATAGTGCGGAAAACCGAAAAAGACGCTTACGGAAAAACAGTATTTAGCCGAGCATGGATTGTTGTTATTTACACAGGGTCAAACGAGACGTAACTACGAAGAAGAATGGTTCTATTTGGATCGAGGAAAACACGGGGAGTTACGGGGACCGCAGTACGAAGCCTGGACTGTGGAGGGAAATACGAGTTGATCTTAATCCGTGAGGTAAGACTAGAAACATCTGTTTGACCTCAAAGTTTGACAACTTATGTTTCGTCATTTTCGTCAACCATTACATCACGCACATGCTCACTCGGCATTTGTTTGGCGACTGGTGGCTGTTTGGGTCGTGTTTGTCTGAATGTTCTTTCACATTGATGCGCCCCAAAGAGACGTGAACAGACAGTGCGTTGCTCCTCCCTATCGACAGCGACTGGGGGTTGTGTTGGTGTGAAATACCCTTTAAATGATTGCTTAAACTGTGTCAGTTTCGTGTAAAATGTCTTTTTATTGACGACACGTGTGGAAGGATTCTGTTTTAGAACTAAAACTACTTCCTGTAATTTGGAGAAGTGAGATCATCAGTAAACTAAAATGCCATTATTATTTTAACAAAAACTTTCCGACGTGCCTGGCGTTGCTGATGTGCGTACAACGTTTGTCAACTACATCATGAATAACAGCCCCAGAGCAGGAGCTGAGTTGATCTCCACTTTGGCCTCCCTGGTTCCTGATCATTCTGATGTGGGAACACGCCAGAAAAGGGTCCAGGGGCTAAACAGAAACAACAAAAAGTTCCTAAAGTGTGAAAACTCCAATCGTGCAAGTGTCAATCAGGAGCCAGGTTTTAGACGCAAGAGTTGTCAAGTTCACTTCTTTATACCCTTAAATTAAAATGTGCTAACTGAACAGGTTTACAGTGAACGATATTGTAGTTAAAGTGAATGTAAACTGTGTGTGTGTCGAGGCCGTGCGCTTGAATCAATCAGAGTGTGGTGTTTATCTGAAGGATTGTGGAAGGATTCTGCTTTACAACTTAAATTACTTCCTGTAATTTCTACTTTTAGATGCAGTTTCTTCATAATTTCCATCTTACCTGCTGTAAAAATATTGACCACTAAGACTATCACAACAAAACTAATTTAAAATGAGAAAAATGTGATAATCTGTCAAGTGGACTTTAAGCTATAAGAGAGAGAGAAAGAGAGATGCAGGTAAGGCTTGTCCTTCCAGGCGGTGGCTCCTGAACTCTGCCGGTCTTTGTGTGAAGCTGACTTTGTGACTTTGAATAGGAAAACTTTTTCTAATTGACCCTGTCTCATTGTTTTTTATACCTGTTTTTTGTGATTTCATTGCAAAGCACTTAACCTAAAAGTGCCTTAAACTATTTCTCAGCATTCTGGATCACTTAAAGACAAGCTGACTGACACATTTCTGTTTCTAGTCACAGTAAAACTCTCTTTGTTGCGCAGCTCCACCTGCTGTCGAGAACATTAACTCCATCTTACCCAACAAACTGAATCTGTGAGGAGACGTGAGGTCAGCGCTGCTTCTTCTCACAAACAAAAGAACATGTTTGGTGCTGTTGTTCTGACTTTTTAATCTGTCCTTATGTTATTTACAGCTGTTGCATAAGGATGTTGCACCTGGGCCGGTCATCTTTCCCCTGACGCGACCCTGACGTGACGCTCTGTCTCTGGGTTGATCTTAGCGCGTTGATCTTAGCGTGTTGTATAACCGGGTCTAAACTGTGAAGCGTCCCAAAGCGGCTCGGCCAGGTAAACGCTGGGATTACGGGTTTACGCTGGAGGGATTTGGAGCTGATCACTTCTGGGGGAGGGGTTTTAGGCGTAATCCCCCGGCGCTGCGCTCAGGTGTCCGCGCAGGTAAAAGAGGAAGAGCAGCGCGATCGATCTCGTTAGCGTAGCCGTTTTAAAATGTGCTCACCTCGGATCCCATCACGGAGGATTAGAGCTAACAGGATAGACGAGGAGGATTGTGAGGAAGTTTGGGTCAGAGGTAAGCGGTGTCAGGGAAGGAAAGACTTATGACAGAGAGGAACACGCTCTGCCAACGAGGAGACAAAGATCAGGGCAGTAGAAGAAAGGTTTGGAGGAACAAAAAGGTGTAGAAATGTCACTTTAGTCATTGAGGCTTAAAAGAAAAAGAATTGTTCAAAAAATATTATGATTATTCAAGAACAAGATAATACAAATTGTACCAAATTTAGACCAACTGTTGGCCAGGTTTACAGAAAAAAGCTGATATTTGATTGTAGCTCGTGTCCGCTTTGTGTCCATTGAATATTTAATTATTTTGGGGCGTTTCAGCTAATTCTCCTGAGGGACAAAAGAGAGTGAGAATGAATTATCCACAACTAACAAAGACATACGGACTAATCTAAACTGCTTTGGCCTGATAAGACTTTGCCTGTCACCAAAAGCTGCAAAGTTGTACTTCCATGCAATGATTTGATCTAATTTTCATATTATATTACAGTCTGGGTGTAAGGAATAGTACAGCCCATGAAGTGGCACTGCTGTAACATTTTAGAAAATACAGTTTTTTTTAAGTTTGGATAATTTTATAAAGTACTCATTTCTAAAACAGTTTTTTAAATGTCCAATGGCTTAGCTCCAGTTGTTGTTGGGGATCTGATCAAAAAGAGAGAGGCACAACCAGCGGAGACTGCAGACTGGACACATGTAAGACCTCATTCGGTCAGAGCGGTCACAGTTACCCCTGCCGAACACTGAGTGTGAATTCAGTAAGAAGTGGGACTCACACGACTCCTGTAAGACTTAGAAAGTGCTTAAACCCAATGTGCCCTTGTACACAGATCTCGGTGCAGTGCGAGCGCACGTCTGAGAGTCATGCGAAAGAATCTGTAGAGCAGTGGTTCTTAACCATAGGGCCGGGCCCCAAAGTTGGGCTTTGAGCACCTCCTTGAGGGCCACAAAATCAGTAAAGTACAATACATTTAATAGGAGATTGGGCCCCAGCTTACTTTCTACATGACTTTTCGGGCCCTGAGGTCAAAAAGGTTAAGAACCCCTGCCGTAGAGAGTCTACTTTTGTCGAAGGTCGCAGCAGTCTGATTTCAATTCATACTTTCAATTCATATTACGAGCATTCTCGTGGTAATCCACGTGAATCTGCGCGCCTTTGGGCAAAAACGGACCACAGCTGCTGGTGTACAAGGCACTTCACAAGAAACTTGGACACGTCTCAGGCCAAACTCGCCTCGCAGTCTGTGTACGGGAGGTGTTAAAGCTCCACAGATCTGGAACTTGACCTAGCTTTACTTTTCTTGTAATAAGACAGTCGTAATAAGCTAGGTGCTCATTTACCTGACAGTTTGGGCGGCAGGACTTCCACCTTCGTCAGAGCTGACGTCTGGTGTAGTGACGTCTCTCTTACAGAATCTTCCCAGACGTGGCCAGTTTGACAGATTTGTCAGACTGACCACGTCTGCCCCCGCCTGGTGGTCTCTGGAGAAGTGAGTCCCATGTGTGAGCCAAAGAAAAAGCTCAGACGTGGTCAGTCTGACAAATCTGTCAAACTGGCCACGTCTGGGAAGATTCTAAGAGACGTCACAAGACCAGACGTCACCTCTGACGAAGGCGGAAGTCCTGCCGCCGAAACTGTCAGGTACATGAGCACCTAGCTTATTACGACTGTCTTATTACAAGAAAAGTAAAGTGAAACTAAGAAGAAGACAGAATGAATTTTCCAAATATGGAACCTGACCTGCCGAACTGAAAGCGCTCACAGATCTGTGACTCTTTAACTGTAAGATCAAACAATGGCTCAAAGCCAGTCAAAGATGTGAACATTAGAATTTTGTGTTTGTTTACTGTAAATATTTTGTCATTTATTTTTTAATATAATGTATTGTTTGTATGTCTTTGTTCTTTGTCATAAGGGGCCAGGTCTCTCTCTGAGCTCTGTGGCCTATGAATATGGCATCGGCTGAAGCCAACAGGGCACCAATGTTTAATGTTCTGTCCATTTAAAATAAACTAACTACTACAACAGGTATTTTCAAACAGGAACTAGCCTAGCCTCGGCGTGAAAAGGGCCTATTAACTATAGACAAGCTAAGACACATTTCTGTTTCTAGTTACAGGAAAACTGTAAAGTTTACAGAAAAAAAAAGTTGACATTTGGCGCATTTACGAGATCAATTTGTCTTTGTTCTAAAATGAAAAGCAAATTTGTGATTTTGATACAAATTTAACTATTCAAATATCAGCACTGGTTATTTGACAAACCAAACATCTGTATTAAATATATTGACTGGAGAATGTTTTTTGTTTTTTTGTTGTGTTGTAAAAGTGATATTTATTTAACTGAATCCAATCTGTTCATTCATCAGAGCATCACTGACTGAAGCCGTTATGATCTAATGTTGTTTAGATTCTCCGAACTGTAAACTTCCTCGTGGATAAGATCTATACAGCAGGAAGGGCGAGACCAGACTTAGTCCTGGTCCAGATCCTGGTCCAGATCCTTAGTCCCTTTAGCACCTCGAGTCAGGCCGAACCACCCTCATGTGATGTGGCGACACGTCCCTTTCCGCGCAATAATGACTTTCAAATGAGAGGAAAGAGAGACAGGAAGTAAGATCATCTGAACACATAAACAGTGAGGAGAGAGAGAGAAGGAGGGGAATTGTTTTTACGGAGAAAATGTCTGGTGTCCGGTTTAGAGATGATGTTGTGACCTGTAACATGCACTGGGACGGTTTGAGTCGAGTGTGAAGTGGCTGGGATGAAACTCTCCTTTTGGAATAAGTCCAAATCCAAGGTCATGTGTGGTTCTCGACCGGGAGAAGGTGGTTTATCTTCTGCAGGTGGTGGAGAGTCCTGCCCCAAGTGGAGGAGTTTAAGTATGTCAGGGTCTTAAGTTAGGGATGCTCAAGTATTTATGAAAACTTTTTCTTCTATATCAGACAAGTATCGGTAAAAGATGGTTTATTACTTGACCGGAGGTAGGGATGCACGTTTCAAACATTTCTTTAACCGGTTAGATGGAGCTCTTCACGGTCCAATAACGTGCGACGCCTCTGATGGAGACGAAAGTGACCGTCGAAACTAGTCAGGTAATAAACCATCTCTTACTGATACTGGTCTGATATAGAAGAAAACGTTTTCATAAATGTCAGGGTCTTGTTCACAGTGAGAGAAGGATGGAGCGTGAGATTGAGGTGGATCGGTGCAGCGTCAGCAGTGATGAGGTCGCTGTATCGAAGAAGGAGCTGACTATAAAGATAAAGCTCTCAATTTACCAACAGTTTACGTTCCAACCCTCTAGTCATGAGCTATAGAGGGATTTTTTGTTTATTAAAATGGGCGATGCGCGCACCAGCAGAAATAGCCACGGCTCATAGAGACAAACAGTGGAAACAAGTCGAAAGAGCTCCATTGTCAGTAACTACAAGAGTTTATCTGAGAAAACAAACGTTCTGCTGCTAAATCAACATTTGTGAATCAAACTCAACCCTTCGACCCTTAAAAGTTACATTCAGTTGAAAAAACAGTGAGAAAAACACAATCTCAAGCTTCAGGAGACAGACGTCTGTCAGACCAGTTCAGACCTGGTTAAAACAGCTGCTCTCGTCTTGTTTTGTTGTTTTATTCAAAGAAGTTTCCCCATATAAGCAGACAAAGAACAGGTCTTTCTGCATACACATGCGCAGTAGAGCGGTAAGTGACGTCGACCAAAAATCCTCGTTTCCACTGCAGTCCAGGCTCCCGAGGGTCTGCTACGCGAGCAGCTGACAAGTGTTATTTCACTCTGGGGCTGCACGATATTGAAAATTTCTGCGATATGCGATATGGGCTCTGAGATTGCGATATTCGATATTTTTGCGATATTTATTTTTCAATTAAGAATTTCTCTGTACATTTATTTAAAGTCGTTATTACACTATTAAAACGATGTGTGTATAAACCGCACACGTTCTGTGGCTTAGTAATTGCTTAATCATTTTATTAACTTATTTTATTGAGGCGCGTTCATGTTTTAGGACGTTTTTTTCCACGGCTTAGTTGCTGGTTGCTCTGAAAATCTGGCAACCGCAGTCGGTACCCCTACACACGTTATGCCTGACAGGTCACAGCTTTATCACAACTAGTTTTTGTGCCTTTTCAATCTTGTTTTAAACCAACACAAATCACAAGAGTTGTTCTTAAGAGGAGAAGACGAGAACGGAGTCAAATCACTCGGCGCTAAAAACGGATGAATAATGCATACAAATTTAATAAATTATTGCACATCCTTGCGATATGGATATTGCACGTGTCAATATTGCGATATCGATATTTTTTCGATATATTGTGCAGCCCTATTTCACTCTGCTCCCCTCCGGACGACGATACAGGACTCTAAGATGTAATAAAGCACGTTTCAAAACAGTCTCATACCTACAGCCATTATTAGTTTAAACAAACAATAGGCCTTATTTTTGGATACATCTTGCACTTGAATTATGTCACCTATCTGTCTATGTCATGTCAAATGTATGTGGTGTTATATGTTTGTAAAATGGCGTTCCTTATGTTCATGTACAACTGTGAAGACAAATTTCCCCTCGGGGACAATAAAGTAACTAACTAACTAACAAGCAGCACCTGATAAATAAAAAAGAAAATGTACCTGAATTATACTTTTCTTCCTGATGTCAATCTGGTTGACGTGGTGCTCTGACACGAGGTCAGGTTGGTGGAAACAAGAAACTACTTCTGGTTTATCGTCGCATTTTTGCATTTGTTTTACTTTTTTGCGAAGTCTGTGACTCTGAGCTGCATTTTAAACTCATTTCATTCAATGCATCGCGCTGGATTATGTGGACACATTTCCTAGTGCTACCTCGACCAACCACACACACCTCCCTGCTCAGACTGCTGCCTCTGCGACCCCACTCCAGATAAAGCGGAAGAAAATGGATGGACCTCGACCAACAGAAAACAGCTGATGCTAATGACTTAAGTCTATCAGAGCAACAAATAATTCTCACCGCCGTCAGTAAAACTTGTGACAACCCGTGGTTGCACCTCACTCAGAGCGCTCCATCAACACCCTTCAATCTCACAAACCCCTGGAATAATACAGCACAGCCCCACCATTGCCGGTCCTGCCCAAAATCACACCCCGCCAATACATTATGCAGCCATGCCCGTCCCTCTGCTCACCACTCATTCGCCAGTGCTCGCGCCTCCGCCCCAAACTTTCCGTGTCACCCTTTTTCAGATGTCCTCCCGTCTCAAACCGGAGAGCAGAGCGGTAGCAGAGCGTCTGGATACAGCAAGTCATAAAAGCATAAAATACGAGGCTGCCTATTCCCTTGTACCCGCTGTCTTGAATACCCTGTTGTCGGGCAGTTGTCAACCTCGAACAACGGAGAAAAATAAGTTTTTATCCGCCGCACCGAACGCGGAAGTGAGACGCCGGTCAGTGACGTCATCACGTACGGCCAAACTCGTGAGTGACAAATAATTAAAATAAACTAAAAATAACAATAAAGTTAATTATAAACAAATAACAAACGTTTTTTACATTAATAAATTGAAACCTAAAAAAACGTTATTATATTGTTTGTTTAGTGACTATCTGTGCCCTGGCTCTACCTGCTTCTGAGCTGTATATTCTATCATCTGTCCATTTGCTGTGGAGCACAATTTTTGGGGAGAAAAGGAAAAACTGTTGGGGAGCAAAAGAACTCTGGGGGGGAAACTCACTGGTAGTGATGGCAAAGCCAAAGCGCCATGAAACTTTGAACCATTTGAACAAAATGGGTCGGAACTTCGAACTGCGGTTCGAAACGCTTGAATACCGCCATCTGGTGGTGAAATGTTTTCACATACTACTGTTGTGTCCCTAGTACTGAAGTGGAGTCAAAATAATCATGAGCTCTACATCATTACTATGTTACTGTGGAACAAATAGGCCCTAAGCCCTGTATTCTGTTTGAAAACTAAAGTTTGAATCAAACAAAAGTTGAGTTTGCATAGGCTACTTAGATTTTTATTCAAGAATATAACCAATAGGGCTGGGACGATATATCGTTTTGCGATATATTGTTATGCCATTTTAGCGCGATACGAAGTATCGATACGATCAACAAGTATCGATACTTTTTGGTGACTTAATTTAGTTGCAATGCTTGGAGAAAGCGCACTGTTAACCGCAATAGAAGGCGCTGAATTACGGCAGGACTGGAAGCGCAGCTAAATAGTGTTACGAGCCTAGCATTTTAAATCTCAAGTATGGGAACACTTGGATCTTTTTACTCGTCCTGACAAGACGGATTTGGATATGGCAAAAGCGGTTGGCATGTTGTGTCGCAGCGGGTCCCTCTCCTGTTGTGGGAACTCATTTCAGCCTTCCTTCACTCAGGAATGCCAGGTAGCCTACATATTTCACTTGAATATGGTTACCTCTTGTTCGACTAAGCTTTGATAGTGTTGTGAGTGGCTGGTAACCAACCCAAAACGTCCAGGAAATAATGGAACCGAAAACATGACGTACTTTCAGTGCCATTTATCGGTGCCTTGCCTTTAAATCTCCGCGTCAGTAAGCAGACAACAGAAACGCCACACATGCCACACGTGCGCTCTACAATGACACGAATTTTGCTCCACAAACAGCTAACACCACGTAGCTAGTGTGTCAAATGTGCACTCCACAATGTTACGGCAATTCACGTTTCACATCTCCCAAACAGACTGTGAGCTTTGTCCCGCACAAACAAGTCTCCCAAAACAAAGCGCAGTGTGTCAGCTTACCTTCTTAACAGAAGAAACGAAGAAACAACGGGTCCAGAGTTAAATAACCTTCAGGGCAAGCCTTTCTGTCAAACGTTTGCGTGTTAAGCTTCGTAAATCTACGTGATACATTCACAGTCTGAAGTTTTCTCAGAAGAATGTCGCCAAACACAAATAATAATCCAAACTTCGCCGTAGCATCCTCCTGCTCATCGCTCCAGTTGAAAGTAGAATCCCAAATGTGTAGCACTGTAGCGCGTCTGATGCAGCCGTGTCAAAAATAGGCTATGTAATCCAGCCTTCTCCATATTCCCTCTTTCTCCAGGTAAACAGAGGGGTAAAACGTTCTAGTGTCAAAAAGCAAATGTCACTCTTTTGCTACAGCGCCTCGTGTGGCGACAAAGTGAAAGCGCTCCTCGTGAGAGTCCACGTAAGAGTGGCTGATTCATTTGCTTAAACTGAACAGGCTACGTGCGTTTTAAAATGTAGTTTGACATTAAAGGCTGAAAAAATAGCTTTAGGCCCATTATTATAGAAAAGGCAGGAAGAAAAAAAATCATTATTAATTATAAGTTTACTGTATAAGGTTTGCAGTTTTTTTTTTTTACTAAGCTACTTTGAAGCATTGTTGAAAATTATATTTGAAAGGAAGCTGCTAGAGAGCACTTTCTAAATGTTCAACCTTTGTTTTTTGTTTTTTTACAACATTCAATAAATGTTGACAAGCATTTAATTTGAAAAGAAATATTCCTGAATTATGGAAGAAATATTGCAATACATTATTAAATCGTATCGCAATATATTGTGTATCGCAATATATCAAGATCGCAATATCTATTGTATCGGGCCTTATATATCGTGATCGTATCGTATCGTGACAAAGGCGTATCGTCCCAGCCCTAATAACCAACGTTTTTCTGCCATTGATGGTTTTAGCACATACCTACACCTACCTCACAAATAATGTTTACTGTGTGATGCTGTGTCAATATTGTGTTTCTAAATTAACTATGTGTAGGCCTAAATGTATATTTAATATATCTATATATCTGAATTTAGGCCTACTTAAATTCCAAACAATCAAGCTAACTGACTAACTTTCTAACTAAAGGAAAATTCAAATCACTGTCAAATCTCACAAACACACAATTTCTAAATGCTGTAAAGTGCCTTTTACATTTTTGGGCGTGGTTTGAAACAGCTCATGTCGTTTTGTGAATCGTCAGCAGCCCGATCAGCCAAAGTTAGATTCGAGCCGAAAGCCCCTAGTGAAACGTTTCTGTAACAGCAGCGGTTCATGATCCGCAGAGGTCACGTGATCAGCGTTTTGAACCAGAGTTCGGAGCAGTGATCCGAAGTGCATGCGCTTTAGTGCTTCGAAGCAGTTCAGGAAGCGCGTTTTAAACTGCCATCACTACTCACTGGGGAAAAGGAAAAGGACTTTTATCAATGAACTGAAACAACATTGGGGAAAAAGTGGTGAATCTATTGTGTATATTGTTTATTGTGTGTGAATACACTTGTGAAAGAGAACTTTATTTTTCGTCTGTTATATTTTTTTGTCACGCTGTTTTGGTTTTATTTTGATAAAGAGCATACGCCCTGAAGCGTATAGTCCTAGTGCGACTGGTAAAAAGAAAAAAAATAGTAAAAGCACAACTCATTTAACAATGCCAATATTATTTTAACAAAAACGTTCCAACGTGCCTGGTGGTGTTGATGTGTGTCACGTTTGTCTACATCATGAATTACGTTGCTGCATGACTGAAAGGTTCTCGATCTGAGGGAAAAGTACCAGCCCCAGACCAGGAGTTAAGTTAGTCTCCACTCTCTAGTTCCTGGTTCTTCTGATGTGGGAACACGCCAGAAAAGGGTCCAGGGGCTAAACAGGAACAACAATAAGTTCCTAAAGTGCGAAAACTGGGAACAACAGAACCAATCAGGAGCCAGGTTTTAGAAGCAAGAGTTGTTAAGTTTGCTTCTTTATACGATTAAATTAAAATGTGCTAACTGAACAGGTTTACAGTGAACGATATTGTAGTTAAAGTGAATGTAAACTGTGTGTGTCGAGGCTCTGCGCTTGAATCAATCAGAGTGTGGTGTTTATCTGAGCTTTGGAGCCGGCTCTGCCCAATCTGCAGCTCATCTCCTGCACACGACGCCCCAAACACAAACTGCAGATAAAACTAAATACATCCCAGAACACGGAGGAGCGGCGTACGTGAGGTCAAGTGCACCGAGCGGGAGGAGGAGACGCTATCACAGTCTGCAGGAAGAGAAGAATATATCTGCAGGGACACGAGACAGAGAGGGACAGGGTTCGTACAGATTGGATTTTATGATTTTCCATGCCTAGTTATCTACTGAACTTAATCTAGAGTCCTAAATACAAACATTTCATTTGCATTTGAGAGACAAAGTTTATATTTGTGTTTGTGTGACAGATGCAGGTTAAAGCAGCAGCAGCACATCAGATTATCTGTGTTAGCATCATAGTTTAGCTTCTGTTAGCTCTTACACAAACTGTCTTCTGTGTGGACACAATGTGGAGTTAGTGTAGAAGAGTTTTAACGCATTTAGTCGCATAAAGTCGCTTAGAAACTTGAAAAAAGTTTTGATAGAAGCAGCGACGTGCGGTGAGGGGAGACACCAGTCCAAAAGGGGAAAAAAAATACTTGATGTCAATAAGACTAAATATTATATGGTTTATGTAAACCGGACCGCAGATACCCCGAAATATTGACCGGAGGAGTTGTGTTCTTTCCATTTCTAAAGCCGAAAACAACTGGAGCAGTGTCTACAATGGATTAAACAGAGCGGGCGGCTCCTCTACCAGCTAAATATATCGAACAAATGTCTGCTCAAAGGTAAAACTAATGTTTAACTATAGCTATGGACTTACTGTGTTGTTAGATCTAGAGGCAAAAACACAAACTAGACCCAAGTTATACCACGACGAGGATATAATTGCGAGGATATAATAAGTTACGATGTAAGCTGCTACGTTTAGAGAGCCCCTTTGCTTTAGCCAACAGTGGAAGGTTTAGCTCGTAAATGAACAATATTCTTGCAATAGAGAACAATAGACCTATGATAGACCTAAAATAGAGCATATGAAAGTGAACTTACCCGGCAGTGCAAGAGCAGGACAAGGCTGTGCTTGTTGCATTTGAGGTAACGTTAAAGATCATGGGTTTCTCTGATTTAGCTTGAGACCAGTAGCATTAGCCTCCATAGGAGTTATGTCTCCTTCGTTGTGTATTTTAATGTTTTGAATAAATCCCTCCGCTGCATAGTGAATCCCTTTTGCCTCGATCTAGACGATATTGCGGAAAAATTGCTTTAAAAAAGTCACTAACGCGAACAGCTGTGCTTCTTTTTGTCATTGAAGTCTATGGCACGCTGTCATATTTGACGGGCGTAGCAACAGTAACTAAGGGGGGCGGGGCTCGGCGAAAGGTCAATTATTCAACAGAAAATCTCAATGTTTTACTAAATGTATAGGCTACTATGATATAACTGACCCTGCATTTGACATACATCTTCAAATTTGTTTTATGTACTAACTATGTTTTATGACTGCTTGTACTAACACTTTAAATGTTATTATTGTAAATGTTATGTTTATTGTGATAGTGATATTGTGATATTGTATTCAGTTATTGCTGCGGCAATAACTGAATCCTGAATAAATGAAATGAAATAAAAGAAATGTTTAAATGTTTTTAAATATATCAAGTTTACAGCGTATTTAAGTCACAATAAAGTAAAGAATCATTTATTTGAATCCTCTAACACAATGTGGAGCTGGACCTTTTGCTGTTGCTATGAGTTACCATGGCAACAGTCTCCCAGTCGATCAAAGTTCCGTCGTCGTGGTGACGTCACACAAGGCTCAAAGCTCGGTGACATCACAAAGTTAACCTGG
The DNA here is from genome assembly GCA_038363315.1 of Mugilogobius chulae. Lineage (NCBI taxonomy): Eukaryota > Metazoa > Chordata > Actinopteri > Gobiiformes > Gobiidae > Mugilogobius > Mugilogobius chulae. The sequence goes on along the minus strand of CM076415.1, from coordinate 8,261,927 downwards.
GAAGCTTCCGTCATTCCACCGGCTCATAACTCGTCTGGATTCACAGAGAGAAGCTGTGTTTTTGAACAGCTCCCACGTTTTAGTGATTTTCAAGTTTTTTCAGACGACGACAAGATGAAATTCTTTAGGGACAACAACGCCGAACTGGTGAGAGAACTGAGAGGCCAGCTGGAATCGGCAGGGGAAATAATTCGAGCTCTGCAGAGTGAGGCAGAGACGGACAAAGAGACAAAAGACCAGAAAGAGAGACAGCTCCAACGGCTGGAAAACAACGTGGTTAATCTCCAGCAGGACAAGGCCACGTTACAGCAAAACATAAGAGCGATAACTGTGAGTGCGAAGGCTAAAATCGATATACAGGAGCAAGACATCAGATCGCTCTATGACAAGCTGAGACAAGAGAGAGAGAAAAGCCAAGGGCTACAGGAGCAGGTCTGCAGACTCCAACATGAGAAGACGGAAGAGAAAGAGAAGAACAGAAAGCTGGAGGAACAGTCCCAGGCTGAGAAAGAGGCCATGAGAGTGGATCTCCAGGCGAAACAAGAGGAAGTACAAAGCCTGAGGCAGAGAACGGAGGAGAAACAGCTCCAGCATCAACAAGAGCTCGACTTAAAAGAGGAAAAGATCAGACAGATGAGGAGAAACCTGCAGGAGACGAGCCGGGAACATCTCCAGAACATCCGGACTATGAGCGATGAATACAGAGAGGCCATGGACGAGGCGATAATTCTGGCACGGAGGCTAAAGGAAAGTAAGAAGGAAGTCTGTGACCTGAAGGAGGAGAACCAGACTCTGAAAGAAACATGCCAGAAGTCTGCGGAGGAGGAAATGGAAAGGATGAGACAGATCATGGAAAAGCAGAGGGACGAGTTTCAGCAAGAGCTCAAGCAAAAAGAGGAGGAGAAAAAAGAACTGCAAGGAAATCTGTCTGCAGCTTTGAAGGAGGTGCAGGAGAAGCACCAGGAACATCTCCAGGACATTAAGAATATGACGGAAGAATACAGAAAGGTCAAGAACCTTGTGATAAAGCTGGCGGCAGGACTGAAGGTAAGTGAGCAGAATGTCCGTGACTTGAAAGAGAAACACGAGAAAGAGATCCAGTCTCTTAAGGAAACATGCCAGAAGTCTGCGGAGGAGGAAATGGCAAGGATGAAACGGATCATGGAAAAGCAGAGGGACGAGTTTCAGCAAGAGCTCAAGCAAAAAGAGGAGGAGAAAAAAGAACTACAAGGAAATCTGTCCGCAGCTTTGAAGGAGGTGCAGGAGAAGCACCAGGACATTCAGACTATGACGGAAGAAAACAAGAGGCCATGAACAACGTGGAAAGGCTGGCAGCAGGACTAAAGGTAAGTGAGCAGAATGTCCGTGACTTCAAGGAGCAACACGAGAAAAAGATCCAGACTCTTAAGGAAACTTGCCAGAAGTCTGTGGAGGAGGAAATGAAGAAGCTCATGGAAGAGCAGAGGGTCAAATTTCAACAAGAGCTTGACTTAAAGGAGAAAGAGAATACACAGAACCTGCGGGAGATAAGCCGGGAACATAAACAGAAGGTTGGGACTTTGTGGGCAGATTACAGAGATGCCATGAACGAGGCGAAGATTCTGGCACACATGGTGAAGGAAAGTGATAAGGAAGTCTGTGACCTGAAGAAAGAGATCCAGACTCTTAAGGAAACTTGCCAGAAGTCTGCGGAGGAGGAAATGAAGAAGCTCATGGAAGAGCAGAGGGTCAAATTTCAACAAGAGCTTGACTTAAAGGAGAAAGAGAATACACAGATCCTGCAGGAGATGAGCCGGGAACATAAACAGAAGGTCGGGACTTTGTGGGCGGATTACAGAGATGCCATGAACGATACGAAAGTTCTGGCACACATGGTGAGCTAAGGGATGAGGACATCTGTGACCTGAAGAAGGAGAACCAGACTCTGAAGGAATCACGGCAGAAGTCTGCGGAGGAAATTGCGATGACGAAGCGGCGCATGGAAGAGCAGAGCGTCCAATTTCAACAAGAGCTCGGCGAAAAACAGGAGGAGATCGAGCAGCTGCGGATAAATCTGAAGAAGAACCACGAGGAGAACGAGCAGGACGTCTGCGAGCTAAAGAAGAAACACCAGGAGGCGATAATGCGCGTCAAACATGAAATGCAGCAATGTAGGCTGGAGTGCAATGTGCGAGAGAAACTTCTGAAAGAAGCTTGCCAGAGGTCCGGGAAGGAAGTCAGGGCGATGTCTAGGCAAGAAATCCATTCGGAACGCCAAACGATGTACTCGAAATTCGAAGAGTACAAGAAGGAGAAGACTGAAGTGCTGGAAGAACAGAAGATAAAACTCCAGAGAATAATGGAGGAGAGGGACCAGCTTCAGGAAAAGGTCAAGGAGCTGCAGAAAAAACTGTTCACGGAGATCATTCAAGAAGCGGGGGAGGCGCAACAGCAGGGGCGGAGCTTCTTTAGCCGCTCAAAAAGCTGCTGATTCTACACTCAGACCAATGTGAAGAAGCCGACGCCACCGGCTTCACCAGAATGTGCCCTTAACACGAGCGAGTTCACTGTGACGAGTAGCGGTTATTTCAGATTATAACAGACACTCGTGAGTTAGCATTTCTCTGATTAAAGACCTTCTGCTTTGTTCTGGTTTTAGCCTGAGAAAGGAACAGCCAAAACAAAGAATACCGTTGGTCTAAATCAGGGCTTTGCATAAACGTGACTCGTGACAGTTCACATCTTAGAATTGTTCAAAATTGTAAGGGGTGAACTAAAGACCTTCTGCTTTGTTCTGGTTCTAGCCTGAGAAAGGAACAGCCAAAACAAAGAATACAGTTGGGGCTTTGCATAAACGTGACTCGTGACAGTTCACATCTTAGAATTGTTCAAAATTGTAAGGGGTGAATTTCGGAACGACGTCACTAAGTCTGTGAACATCCGGAGGCTTGTGGGACGTTCGGTTCGGTGGTGGTCTGCTTCCTCGACTTTAACACGCATTAATAAAGACAAAAAAAAGTCACCTGTGTAACAGATTATTGCATTTTTTCTTGAGGTAAATGTTTAGTTTTACAGCTGTTAAGTTGCAAACGATGAATAAAGAACAAATAGCCAAGCCAACTGAGTCATGAGAGAGAGAGAGAGAGAGAGAGAGAGAGAGAGAGAGAGAGAGAGAGGACAGAACTACACTCAGGGCGTTTACATGGAGGCCAGGACCAGATAACTAGCCTAGACCGATAACCTATATGAGAGCCGATATAGTTAGAAATAGAAAAATACTTTTTTATTTGGAGCAGGTGTTAAAACAACTCTGTCTGGCTTTAGTGATTTTAATTTGGGTTTATTTAGGCCATATTTATTGTTACTTTGCCTCTTATGAGTGACTTTAAAGGCTTGAAACTTGTTTGTATCACATTATATTTTCTGTACAACTGAAGTGAATTCAAGAGGCTAAAGGTGCGGTTAGCCTCATTAATATGCACGACGTCACGGCAATTACAATGCGCAAATGCCGATCATTAACACCTCTTTTCATGTCTAATCTACATGTCAATGTGTGTCCAGTATCATCAACACAAACACAACATTTTACAGTCACAGAGAGAACGAGCTGAGGCGATGTTATTAGCATCATGAGCTAACCGCTAACTTACAGTGAGGTAACAACATTGAAAGTTAAAACTAACACGTTTTCAACACTCACCGTCCAGATAACCTCTTCTCAGACTCCAAGTCTTCACAAAAATAATTCCTTTGATCCAAAGGAGAAAATAGTGAGAAAGCTAACTTCTTGTTCTTCTTGCAGCAGTCGTGTGTCCTTTCTGACAAGGATCATCCCTCTTCTCCACACAGACACTTTGATTAAATAAAAGTCCTTTCTGTTGTTTCAGGCGTCATCTGTGATGAAGTTATTTCCTTTTCTTGCGTTAGTGGTGGAGTTCATTCATTCATTTTTTTTTTTTTCATTTTCTACCGCACTATGTAAGAAAAACAAACAAACAAAGTGATTTCCACTTTTGAACACTAGAGGGAGCCATTTACATGCATTTTGCCTATTAAGCATGCCCGTAATAAAACATTTCAAATACGTATAAATGTATCACAGTTGATGTGGATTGGTTAACAGTGCTCTCTTAAGTATTCATTTTGTAAAGAATAAATATGATTTAAATGTTTGTGGACTATATGTGATCATTAAAATTCCTCTCAATCTTACACAGTACAGCCCCTTTAATCCCGTTAGGGGTCGCGGGTGACTGGAGCCTATCCCAGTGACTTTGGGCCTTAGGCGGGGAACACCCTGACAGTGGCCAACTTGCCGCAGGGTCAGACAGACAACCATTCACTCTCTCATTCACTCACTAAGGGAAATTTTACAGTGATGCCCAATTAACCTAAACATACATGTTTTTGGAGGTGGGAGGAAACCGGAGTGCCCGGAGAAAACCCACGGTGACACGGGGAGAACATGCAAACTCCACCCAGAGAGATTGTGAGATGTTGATATGGTCCGACCCGGGAGTCGAACCCACGACCTCCTTATTGGGAAGCCAGAGCTCTAACCACTCTGCTACCGTGCACCCCGAGTGGTGGAGTTGAGAGCGTTTAAATCCAGCGCTGCCTCAGAGCGCACTAGTAGAGGACCCCGGGCTCACCCTGGATCCAGTCCGTACTCTCCGTTTCTTGAAAAGTAATGAGAGGCTCTCACACCGCGATCCGTCCGTTCCGGCGAGCCGCGCGGCTCTGCTCCGTACGTCCGGAACGTTTCCGTTTCATTGAAATTTTTCCGGACTTAAAAACATTACGTTTCTGCTACTACAACAAATACGTCAAAATACTAGACATATACACGACTATTGAACACACAGGAGGCAAATAAACGTCCTGTACTTACTCATTATGCGTCGAAAAATCCAACAGAAAATGAAGTGACGTGAAATAAGCCCAAAACACGGCGCGTGTGTTCCTTGTTTACATATCCATGTGCCAGAGATCACGTAAACTCCCTGAAACTCCCAAGTGAGCGTGAATCCCCGTGAACTCGTGGTCTCACGAGGCCAGCAGAGTCCGTACATACGCATGCATATTCTGGAGGCAGCGCGTCAGCCTGGTGCTGCATTCAGGTGCAGTCCGACAATAAAACACCTCCACAAATAAATTTAATAACCGCGATTGAATAGACTGGTTGTATTCTGGAAGATCTAAGCTTTAAAACAAGATACAACATGTCATAAATATCGGCGGTATATCGGTGATATTTTGACCGATAACCGATAGGCATGCAAGCATTCATATCGGCCAAAAATATCGGCCAACTGATATATCGGCCGGCCCTACTGTAAGGTGCCTTGCACAAAGTGACACACACATAATCTCACATGTAACATGTTTAACACTGATCTAAATGTTTAAAAGTTACTACATGTTCCAGAAAAACTGTGTGTCATTCATCAAAATCAAATTAAATACAACTTTGGGTAAACTGATGAAAAGAGACATGAACAAACTCAGAAAAGAAGATTTAACATTAT
>CM076415.1:8204298-8246639 GCA_038363315.1 Mugilogobius chulae | reverse complement strand
CACATCTTTATATTCTTTACTTCTTTTTAAAGTAAATTTTATGCTGATTATTTAATTATTGTTGATGCATTTTCCTGCCTTGTAAAGCACTGTGAATTGCTTTGTGTATGAATTGTGCTATACAAATAAACTTGCCTTGCCTTAACTGAGCTTGTAAAACAAAATAAGTGTGTCATTGTTTACTTTTATTTGTCAAGTTCTAAAATGTTGTGAAGAGTTTTGGTCCAGCATAGAACACAGTTGCTGGGCAGCTTCCTAGCATGATATTATCACCAGGAAGCAAAGTTTGAATGCTAAAAAATGACTAAAATAAGAAATTTGTTCAAATAAATCTTGACATGTACACTTTAAAAGATAAAAACTATTCAAATTATGCATCATGTTTGTCCTTTAGGTACTGAACACAAGCAGTCAGACATAAATAATCTTGTAGTTCTGCGTCTGAACTAAACAAAAGTGTCTCTTGAAGAACAATAGGAGCAGGTCATTGTCTTTAGCCTGGTCTTTAGCCTCGTTAGCTAACCGGCTAAGTGTCTTTAGCCTCGTTAGCTAACCGGCTAAGTGTTTGCTCCACATTCTGACTCCCACGTTTGACCTGTGCGGAGGAGGAGGAGGAGGAGGAGGAAGAGGAGGAGGAGGAGGAGGAGGAGGAAGAAGAGGAGGAGGAGGATTCTGGGACTAAGCATCGAGTTGTTCAAACACAGAGCTTTACAAAACGACGTGACGCAAGAAGACAAACGTGTGATCAGACAAAAGGAGAGAAGAGAGAGAGAAGGGTTTAGAGTGGAGAAATACTGCCTCTGTATGTTCACTCGAGGTACTGCAGGAGGAGGGCTGCTCATTATGACACTTCACTGCAAAAAAAAAAAAGTGACAGGTTTTTACAATTTTCTAGTTTTATCATGTATATTAATATCTGTGTAAATATAAATTAGTTTTACATGAATCAAGAACAAGTTTGTGAAAAAATGTGCTGAAAATAACAGGAAGTAGAGCATGGTTTTAAACTGATGACATTAATTTACATTAAACTAAAAAAAAATGTATCCGGTCCCCAATTCACATTTTAAATATTACAAAAAATATAAATTATTTGTTCGTAGATTAAAGTCTGGAATGGTGTTTTGTTCACATTTTAGAAAAAATACCCTTTGCTCGTGTTATAGTGGCAGATATTGTTTTTATAAGACAGTTAAAATGTCCTCATTCATTCATTTTCTACCGCTTAATCCCATTAGGGGTCGCGGGTGACTGGAGCCTATCCCAGTGACTTTGGGCCTTAGGCGGGGTACACCCTGGACAGTGGCCAACTTGCCGCAGGGTTAGACAGACAAACATTCACTCTCTCATTCACTCACTAAGGGACATTTACAGTGATGCCCAATCAACCTAAACATACATGTTTTTGGAGGTGGGAGGAAACCGGAGAAAACCCACGGTGACACGGGGAGAACATGCAAACTCCACCAGAGAGATTGTGAGATGTTGATATGGTCCGACCCGGGAGTCGAACCCACGACCTCCTTATTGGGAAGCCAGAGCTCTAACCACTCTGCTACCGTGCACAATGTCCTCAAATAAAGATAAATATGACTTGATTTAAGCATTTATTCACCCCTAAAGACTTTCTGCAGTGTATCCTTTGACTTGATTTGGTCCCGTTTCAGTCCTGGTTTAATTCTGTTTTAGACCTTGTTTGGTCTTGGTTTAAATCTGGTTTAATGCTGACATACTCCAGGTTCAGATGAGGTAATTACTGGCAATAAAAATCTCTATAAAAACAAGTCTAGTCCTCTGAATATTTGGCAAAACCTCAAGTCAAAAGTGACGTTGGAGCAACTACCCGGCCCAGAAGTCGTGGTCCTCGGTAAAATCTGGGCCTTTGGAAAATAAAGTTGAATAGCCCTGCACTAAGAAGAACAGGAGGCTCGAATATTTACGTGCATTGTAACCTGGGGCCCAATCTCATATTAAATGTATTGCTTAAACTCCAGGAAGTTTTGCGTAAATTGTCTTTGCGTTTTGGTGCTTTTTGACGACACATGGAGAGATTACTTCATGTAATACCTGGCCTTGGGGCAGTCTGAGTAAAAGCTCGATAGTCGAGTCCGTAGGGACGTTCATTAAGTTTAGGAGAACGGGTAATGTTAGGAAGAAAATTTGGGTAAGTCTTCTTTCTAAAAAGGTTTAGATAAAAAATATAATTGTTTAGGCCCAATTAGCAACAGTAATAAACTCGTTAACATGGCAACCTGCTCCTTTCTGTCCCTCCAGCGTCTTGTACTGTGTTTGTTACTCATGAAAGTGTAATACATCCATGGATTGTTAACACACAGCGACAATGAACATCCTCTTAGTTTTCTTGATTGTTACCGGCAAGTCACAAATAATGTTTTAAGTGCTTGTGCCACCTACTGTAGCTGCATAATATAGATGAACATCCAGACATGAGGGCCTTTGGATGGAGGTAAGTCACATGAGAAATCTCCTCATGTAAAAAGGACTAAACAGCTCTAAAACACTTTCTATGTCTAATATGTCTGATTCCTGCTTGTAACAGGACTAAACCAGCTCTAAAACACTTTCTATGTCTAATATGTCTCTGATTCCTGCTTGTAACAGGACTAAACCAGCTCTAAAACACTTTCTATGTCTAATATGTCTCTGATTCCTGCTTGTAACATGACTAAACCAGCTCTAAAACACTTTCTATGTCTAATATGTCTCTGATTCCTGCTTGTAACATGACTAAACCAGCTCTAAAACACTTTCTATGTCTAATATGTCTCTGATTCCTGCTTGTAACAGGACTAAACCAGCTCTAAAACACCCTCCCAGCCTAATATTCCTGCTAATACGCCTCTGATTCCCTCGCGCAGTCACGCAGCTCTCATGTTCGTGTCAGAATACAAAAGTCTGTGATCCTGCAGCAATGGGGCCGACACTGACAACACCTCCAAAGCAAACATCTTTTCATAGCTTCCACATAAAGCTGTCCTTTTGTGGCTCCTGACCTCCAACAGGTGCCGCTCCGAGCCGCGCGCTACGCCTTTGTCTGGCCGCGCCGGCACTTGAACCTGCGCAGACTTTAATGTGTCGCTGGCGTTCTTTTATGTGGAGCATGAAAAGGCAGATTAACACGAGAAGCAGCGGTGCGAGTCCGAGCCAGTCTGTTTGGTTTGGGTTTGTGAAAAGTGACAGGACTGTTCTGTCTGTGGGTGGGACCAGCTGAGAGAGTTATGTTATAGCACAGGGAATGTAATGACGACTTCAAATCAGTCTTGTCCATTCAACTACATATTGTGAATGCATCTGTTTGAGAGAAATTTGTCTGAATTGTCCTGTCTATATTCAAAAACAGTCTCATTTGGATTTGGAACAAACTCTGACACGATTGTTTAAGTTGCAATGACCAGACTTGTGACAAACCTAACTTTTAAAAATGTATGATGAAGAGTAAAGTAAAAACAGAATAAACTTTTCGAGATCAAACACAGAGTTATGAGAATAAAGTTGAAGCTTTAAGTAATTGTAGATGTATATATAATTATAAGAGAATACACTTATTAAACAGGGTTCCCACTCATATCCCAAGAACATTTTCCAGGACATTTCCAGGACATTCGCAACAAGGATTTTATATAATCACGACATCTACATCACCAAAATTTAGCCTGTTTTGCCAAGTTTGTGACAGCCCAATAGTCCACATTTATGACAATCAAAGTGTATAAAACCGTTGTGTGGCCAGTTCTCAGTCAAAATTTGATTTTGTCAGACGGGGCAGTTTGCAAAGCTGCAGTTTGCTTTGATAGTCTTTTTAGGTGTTTCATGAGCATCACAGTTACAGTATTTATGCAGTGGTGCAGGGAGAAAAACATGAGTGTGGGGGGTCTGGGGGTCCTCTCCCTGAGGTTTTTGAAAAATTAAGTCAATTTTGGTGCAACCTGATGCATTTTACAGATTTCCAGTGGCTGAAGAACATGAGAAAAAATCATGGTTTTTGACACTTTTTACCTCAGGCTTTTGAACTAAAATCAAACTACTGTTGACTAGGGCTGGGCGATATGGCAAAAAATTGATTTTCCGATTTTCTTCGAGCCAGATCACGATTTCAATTTTATCACGATTCTTGTAGACCTTTTATTTTCCTTTAGTCTTTGAGGTAAACACATTTCACTATCAACAGCTAAATCCAGCTGTCAAAAGCTGACCAGTGTTGCCAGGTTTTTAGAGAGAAACAAGCTACCTCACTCTTCAATAAAAAGGTAATAAAAGAATCTATTGTGTTTTTCTTACATTAACGACTTTTAGACATGAAAACATTCTAAAAATTCATGTCCAGTCATTCAAATTGATATATTTTAACAAATTAAACCTGAAAAATTGCTAAGCTTTTATGACTTAAAAGCGCAGTCCAAAAGAGAATTAGAAAAAAAAAGCCCAAAGGCGCTAAAGACTTGGATTTGGCAACTCGAAAGACTAAGAGATTGGAAAAAAATAATCTATATTTGAACAGACAGATGCATCAAAAAGAGAAAAAAGAAATCACGATGTGACGATTTCATCAAAAAAGCAGATTGTCAGTTAAATAAGATCACGATTCGATTTTTATCACGATATTGCCCAGCCCTACTGTTGACCTTATTTTGTAAAAATGTATGCCTACAATTAAAACATTTGGATAAACAGCCAAGTGAAAAAATTATAAATTAAATTTTGGATGTAAGTTTTTGCAATCTGGGTTTGCAAATCCTATACTTTTTAGCAGTTTTACATTAGTACAAAGGCATTTTTTTTATTATTACTATGTTTGTACATTGCAAAAATCTAGTTTATTTGTTTGCGCACTGTTATACATTTTATTATTGAGCCAAATAATTTTCCAGAAAAACATTATATTTTCCATGACATTTGGCTGTTTTTCTCATTTTCCATGTGTTTTCCATGACTGGAAATTGAGCTAATCATTTTCCAGATTTTCTAGGTTTTCCAGGACGCGTGGGAACCCTGTTAAAGTACCAGAAAAACAGCATTTTTCTGAGTCGCAGAAAAGTGCTTGAAATAATTTGTTATGAAAATGTTGGCAGTCCAGCCTTCCCCACTTATCTGGGTTTGCCCACCTCTGATTGAGCAGGTTTTACTTTTAAAATGATGGAACAAATAAGAAAACACAAACTGTTTTTATCTAAAAGATAAAGTCACATTGACCTAACGACCTGGATCTGTGTTGAACTCTGATTTAATTTCATCCACATTTTCTTTCTGGAAGTTTCCCCACTCAGAGAGTTTGGAAAAAGTATGTGGCCCCAAAAATGACCCGCATGCATAGTAAAGAGCACCAGAGTGTAATTACACAGCCAAGACATGTTTCTGTCTATTTCAGGCTGTTTGTGCAAAAACAAAGACCAAAAGGTTGTGCTAAACAGCTTGTGCACATTAACATGTTCTGTCATTTTAAGAAGCCCAAAGAGATGGACACAGAACATTAGAGTAGTATGGTCATAAGTTCAGACTGTTGTTGTCGTGTGTGTCACAGAGAAATGCTTTTAAAGCACAGAAAGTTAGCGACACTGACAGGAAGTAGGCCAGTGATAGTAAGTTATAGTAACTTAACCAAACCTTGCAATGTCCCGAGAATAAACAAGAAAAACCTCAAGGACTGCATCACACTTTTCGGCTTTTCTTTTGTCAAACTACACAGCGATGTTTTGTGGACTTTATGTCACTGATTTGTGCAGAATGTATAAAAGGACCTGGATGATACTTCAGTTTAATCTGACACTTTACAGAGGTGAGTGAGTGATTCTCCACCGTGTTTGATCTGATGCTCTGTTACAGTAGTTGTGATAACGCAGGTTACTAAACACGTAGTTGAGTTTACAGGACGGTGCAGCTTTAGAAGGCTTTAGGAGACTCCGGTACAGACTTTAGAAAGCCTTCTCCTTCTATCAGTTTTCTGTTTCTTCAGCCGCTGTTTCTGCTTTGACTCGTTGAATTGTGTGACGTGAAAGTCAGATGAATGCGAAAGTAACGCGTGTCACATTTGAAAAAATCAGATTCATGTCCACGTATGAAAGTGACGCGTGTCACATTTGAAAAAATCTGAACTGTGCTGGTCACACTGCCATGAAAAACGTCGGAAAAATCAGAATTGATCTGCAGTGTGAACCTAGCCTAGTTTACGTTTAACAAATCACTGTAATGGTGTTTCCAAAGTGTGCGCGAGATAGAACAAGTGTCACTTTTCTCTCAAAAAGTAAATATTAGTATTTCCTGTCAACCCTGTCATTGCCCACTTCAAAAAGGTACGAAGTGGGCACTGACAAACCCCCCTCAAAGAACCTTGCTGCGATGTGATTGGCCCGTTAAACCACTGGTTCAGACTGCAGGCCAATCGGCAGGGGAGGGGTTTAAATATTGAGAGAATCTATGTGGCTGGACAGGTTAACCAGCCTTTTGCAAAAGACAAATCAATTAACAGAATAATCTGTTACTAAAATAATCATTATTTGCAGTCATACTAGAACATACACTTTTTTCTTGTTTTATTAAAAAAGGGTGTTTCTGTATGAAGTTTTCTGATACTGTCTCTGTGTACATCAAAAATCATCAGAAATAATGGTTACTTGTTTCTTCCCAGACAAGTTACTTCAAATAACAAATGAAAAACACTTAAATCTGACTAAATATTTATTGGCTGCGTGTGGCTACATTAATACAACAGCAGTTTGAGCAGTTGTCCGTCTCTTTTCTTCGCTTCTTTATTGATTAGCTCACAACTTTCCTTGGGCTTTTATACCTGTAACTCTTTTGTCAGGCCTCGTCAAACCAAACTTGTTTCCTCACGCCTTGAATATGTGAGTATTTGAGTGGATTAAGACTTCGGTGTTGACGTTAGCTTTAGGCCGAGCTCTCCCAAACCCATTTATCACCTCCATGACAGCTCTGTACATTCGTCACTGCATTACGAGCTAAGTCTGTGTGTGACGGACAGGCGTTTTGTCTTTGTCCGACTGAAATAGGGTTTGTTTAGGGCTTTAGATGAAAGGAGGGCGCAGTGAAAACAGCAGTGTGATGGGAGCTGTCCTGACGCTGCTGCTGCTGCGGCTGGAGCAAAGCATCATGGGAGAGCAAACAGTGGTATTGACTCAGACACAAAAGCAGCAGCGGCAGAGGTAGAAACAGAACAGTCTGCAGCAGGTTTCACCCTTTATGACCTCGCAGAAGTCTTTAGGTAAAAAGTCACTTCAGCAGGAGAGAATCAGAAGTGGATCTTGTTGGAGACTCTGACATAAGTTCAGCTGGTGGGCAAGAGCCAGTTTGTCTTATTAATAACATTGTTCATCTGTATTTTGTTCAGTGTAAAACACAAAATTGATCTAAAACAACTTAGAAATTGTCCATTAGCTGACATAATGTAAGATACAGTAGGTATGTAGGTAGGGAGGTAGATACATAGTAGGGCTGGGTATTGCCAAAGACCTCCGGTACGATACATATCCTGATACAAATTTATCCCGATACAATTCCCTCAATACAATAGAGGGATTATTTGTTTGTCAACATGTAGGAGTATGCAGAAAGAGCTGCCGCTGATTGACCAACCTGGAGCAACAACTCAAGCCAGTGCTGTTGTCAGCTAGAGTTTATCACTGTGAAAACAAAAGTTCTGCTGCTAATTCAACATTTGTGAAGAAAATTCAACCCTACGACTCTTAAAAGTTACAGACCTGATCCAAACAGCTGCTAACGTCCTGTTTTTATGTTTAATCAAAGAGGTTTCCCCAGCTAACTAGTTGGACAGCGTCTCTTTTCTGCATGAAGCATGTGCAGTGGAGCGGAAAGTGAAAATTCCTCTGTACGTATCAAGATACATTTCACGCAAAATGGACAAATGTAGGAAAACTATAGAAAACTATTGTATTCTACTTATAAAATTGCTTTCAACATTTTTTTTGAGAAAGGACTCCTTAAAACCAATGTTAAAAACGTACTTTTGATTATGTTTTGTATGTCTGTGGGTACTGTTTCCACACTGCTCTTATGGTTACATATACATTAAGTGTCCTGTGAAATTTTCAACTTAATAGGTTCAGCCTTAAAGCAGCAGCCCAGGTTCAGAAGTGTCAAATTTATGAGTTTAAGTATCACGATACACCTGCCTGTATCGATACATGTATTGCCAATGAGTTTGTCACGATATATCCCGATACTGATGCATCCAGTACAAAATTTCAACAGAGCGAAACCACAGCAGCATCTAAGTGGCTCAAAGAATTTAACAATCTCTCATCCAGACACTGATCAGGCTCTGTGACAGACAGATACGTCATGGTGAGTTTCTTCTGGGCCAGATCTGGATAAAATGCGGCCCGGGGGCTAGATGCGGCCCTCGGCACATTTTGGAGAATAAGTAGAAAGGCTTCAATGTCATCTGGACAGTGTGTTCGAGGATTGACACGCTTCAACGCTCATTAAGAAGTCATATTCAGTTTGTTTTTTTAACCAAAACGTGTGTCTATACAAGAAAATGGGTGTGTAATAAACACGCCACAATAGAAAGAAGAGTCATCATGAAAAGCTATTTTACAAAACATATGATTGAGCTCAACAGTGACCGTCCACCTCCTGGTTCCACAATCTCGGACCCCACGTTAAATTACCATAGGGGATTAGATAAAAAATGATATTAAAAGTTTGAAATTGTCCTCGGGGCTAATCACCGGCCCGCACTCACACTTGCATAAACGATCCGTGCCACAGGCCGGTGACGTCATCCTCTAGCGCCGCTTGTTTACATGTCGCGGTGAAGAGTGGATCAAGGTACTAATAGGGTGTAGGTACTAATGCTGTAGCGGCGAAAATAAGTCCTGCGGGCCGTTATATCTTTGATATAATGAGGCAGATGAGAGTTTTACCCGTGATGCGCGCTTCTCCGTCAGCCTTTGGATTAAAAACCACATGGAGCAGCAAAAACAACAGGAGACGAGAGACGGCACAACTTTTCTCTCCAGGTCATGATGCTAACTCAAGGTGAGAGCATTTCCACCGAGTTTGGTGCAGAGTTTCTTTTTTCTTGTGACAAATATCAGCGGTCACAGTGGGCTTGTATGTTAAAGTCGTGCGTGTGCGTGTTCATGAGTAACCGTGCCGAGCTCTGGCTTATCTCCTCTAACCGTGCCAGAGACACAACTGTGCGCGGTTTGTTTGCACTCACACTGGACAAAAGAACCGCGCTGTAGGGACCATCCAGGCCTGGGCACAGTTTGGCTGTGCCAGTGTGAGTGCACCCTTACATTCCAAACATTATGAGACGTTGTGAATCACACCAGAGAGTAAATTATGACTATTAAAGGCACAACCAGATATCATGTGACCGATACCTGATCCAGCAAAATTTCATGGATCTGCACCAATATTCACTACCAAAATCAGAATCAAGCATAACTAGTTAATGGACAAAGAAATAGATTCAAAAGCTTAAACTTGTGAATGCAGGAATAAGTATTTACTTCATCAATGATCACAGTCTGGTCCTTCGCCACTTTCCTGAAGTTGAAAATGGCTGTCGAAAAGGTTTGTAATTTCCTCCACAAAGCCCAAAAACACACTCACGAGTTCAAAATCTCCAGCTACAGTTCTGACTAAAGCTGCCACAGAGACACAGAGTGAACAATGGGTCAAACGCACAACATGAACAAGGAAATAAGTAAATAAAAACACAGGATGGCCAGACAAAACCTTCATAATTCTACAAAAATCTAAAATAACTTATAAGCGTCTACAAAACAGATCCATTCAACAGTCGGTGTGTTGCATGTTCAAAGACAAACTGAACGTGTAATAAATCCTTCAGTAAATCCTTTGTTGTGGAGCCAAAACAGCAATTATTCTCACCTGAAACAGATGCATTGTGGGTGCTGACAGTAAACAAAAGGATCATAAAAACGGGATTTACGTCGAAACCACAACAACAGTCCTGCCTCTGTTCTAGACTCTTGTGAATGTGGAGATGTGTTAGTCCTGGTTCAGTCCCGGACGGTGTTTTTTAGTCCTGTTAAGTCCTGTTTGTGTGGAATCCAGGCTCTTTGAAGAATCAGTGCCGCATTGTTCTGCTACAAACTGAAAAAGAGCTTCTGATTATGCCACACTGTAGAGAATATATTAAGCTTAAAACCTACTACACTCACATTTGTACAGAAGTAAGTAGTCGTGTAATAGTGAACATGTCAGTTTAATCTATATTATTCCTCCAAACAGACTCGTAAAAGTGTGAGATGCCTAAGGCCTCTTAAAAGACGCCCAGTGGGTGTGAACAGACAATAATTGACAGCAAGAAATATGCACAGTGATCGTAGCTGGGAGAGTGATATGATATGACAACAAGTCTAGTTGCTTACCCGCACTTCAAGAGTCTTTTTTATTATTAACTTTGCAGACAAACTGTATGTATGAAACCAAAGGAAAGGTTAATTATAATTCTACATTTGTTCGTTCTGCGGTCGATCCAGGCGCTGCTCGGGTAGAGACAATAAACAAGACTGGCGCTGATACATGTGATCCTGGTGCTGTTTGCAGATGATTGACAGCTCTCCAGAGCTTTGCTGCGTAGACCTGCTTTTTTCTTCTTAACTCGAGACAAAATGTTTTACTTGTGTGTACTGTAATTTCGGCCCTATTGAGCGCACCTGAATATAAGCCGCACCCACTAGATTTAAGTAAGAAAAATTATATATAGGCCGCACTTGTTAATAGTAAGTCTATGAGTTTTTATTATTTTGCTGCATTGCCTTATAAGCCGCAGTGTTCAAAGCTCGTGAAAAAAGTAGCGGCTTATAGCCCAGAAATTACGGTAAATACAGAGGTTTAATACACAACATGAAGATAATTTGTGCATGCAGTGACAGTGTGTCAAAAAAAAGTATGAAAATAGAGAGACAAACACGGGAAAGAGCGTCTCTCTAGCAGGTTTGCTGATCAGCGTCAATGGAACAGACGAGAGCTGCTGCTGGAGACAACCAGGTACAACACTCCACAAATGAAATCATCAGTATGAGCCTTTTCTGTCACTACAACCTTGAGCTGAACTTAGAAATCTCCGGTTTAGAAGTGGGATGCATGGTCCCGATGCGCTCCAGGCTCTCGTCTCAGACGCACAAGGGTTGTCACTAGCTTAAAAGGAACCCCGAATATTTACATAAATAGATCCAAAATACTTTGCGTAGGTATACTTACTAAAAAGTAGAACTTAAAGTAAACAAAGATTCGCCGTTTGACGTAAAATTGTCATGTTTACAACAACTTCCTGATTTTACGGGCGCCGCCATCTTGAGGTGATGACACAGAATCGTGTGGCGCACTGGCGCAGTGAGCGTCAGTCGTGAGACGCACGCAACAGCTGCAACAGTTGCCGTTGATCTGGTAAACACAGGAGCGTCAGTAGTTTTTCGTCGACAGTACACTGTAAAATGGTACATTGTGTGGCTTTTGGTTGTGATTTCGTCTCGGGAGAAAACAAGGAGAATGTGGTAAGCTTTCATAGCTTTCCTCGTAGTTACACGATTCGACGTCATACTACCCATAATGCACTGTGTTGTAAACAATGATGGCATCTTCCATGAAAATTTTTTTTAAAAAGTTTAATAAAACAATAGATTTTTCAGGTTATTTCCGTGTATAGTTATATCTTTGATGATATAAGGAAAACTCGAAAACAAACATTAAAAATTCTCGGGGTTCCTTTTAACTTGGGTTCAGTGCGTGAGTTGTCCCAGGCTCCTGCCTCAAACACACAAAAGATCACGCAGGACTGGCTCTTGGAGCGCGGGTGCGACTCAAAGTGTGTCTCATCATTATGATAAGTAAAAGTTAAAGACACTTCATTAACAATGACCAGATTTAGCTTTAAAATAGACACTGTCGGGCAGTTGAAAGCGTACTGCCATAATTTATGTGCAGATGTTTGCATAATTGACCGCAATTTCCAGACCCTCCCGGTCAAAGTGACAGCATTAAAAAGTCTAGCGTAAACTCTGATTAGCACATGAGCTCATGTGAGTATTTTCTAAAATTGAAAATGAGAAAAAATATACACTGACGCGAGTTTCGAACTACATCACCCGCTTATCCATCTCAGACAAATAACTGATGATGTCATTGTGCAGCGAGTGACCGCTTTACAACTCGCCACAGCAGCAGGAGGAGGTTCTATATTCCACCTGGGAGGTTCGACTGTGGCGTCAACTCGATGTGACGTGAAAATGCACTGACAAAGTTTGAGCATTGTGGCTGCAAAGTCTGCAAAATGAGCCAGCTTGCACAAAACAGAAACAGTAGAGAATTCATTTTTTACCCCAGGAGGCACCGCAGTGAGATCTGCTTCAGGGTCCACTGTGAAAGTAGGGCCAAAAGCGGCTCAAATATGAACCCAGCAAGTGAAGCAGTACGGCTTGCTTTGTGTAAAGGAAGCAGCACAAGACCGCACCATTAAACCTATAGAAACAGGGCTTACGTATCTACTCAGGTGTCTGCAATGTCCTGTGTACGTCTAGTAATGTCCTGTTTATTCACCAAAGTCAAACTAAACATGGACCGACCTCCTGCTGGTGCCAGAGTCAGTGAACCAGGATTGTACTTGTATGTTTTCAGCTAGTCTCTGTTTAGTACTGTACTTCTGCTCAGCTCTCGTGATGTTTTAGAGAAAGTGCCTTGTTCAAACACAGATGATGGTTCCTAAGTGTGATTCCCACGCACAGGAGTGGCTCTGTTTGATTTGGGTATTAGCGCGTCCTGTCTGTCAGCGCCCACAGATTTCACTAAGAGGTCGAGACAAAGCACAACGCAGTCATTACAGCCCAGGGATTTTCCTCTAAACACAGCACAACGCGTGTGTGGCACAAAGAGCCAGAGGTGTGAGTCTGCAGCACTGACAGAGCTCACAGAGAGGGCAGAAAAAAATTAATAAATACAAAAAAATCACACTTTTCTTGTAGCCAGGTAAGGTTAGTCAATAATCATGGTTATTTAGGTCACAGTCGTTAGTGAATCAGATATTAATTGAGAGTTGGGCTTAGTTTACAAGACAACATTCCCCAGAAAACCGTCACAGTCGTAAGGTTTTGTGCTTATAGTTTAGTATATGGTGTCGCGATGAGCTAATCTTCCTTTACATGGAAATGCAGATAGACTGAGAATGCAGTAGTTCTTCTGCCGTGTCAGGAGGTGGTATAATTGTGGGACACTCCAGATGACCTTACCGTGACCCAGCCCAGTCTATAACACGAGCAATGACAGGTTTGCAAGTTATTCCAGCCTGATCTCACAGATAAGCGTGTCAATACCACGCAATTTGAAACAGCGTGTCATATTAATGAAATTTCTATTTTTGCGTGTGTTTCTGTTCCACTTCATGGTGAATGTAAAGAAGTGTTATTATTCATGAAGACTAACACAATCCTAATCCTAACCTTAGCCAACTCCAAGCTTCAGACATAAACTTACCCATTTTCGCAACTTCAGACCTAAACTTAGCCGTTAACTCCAAATAAAACCTCCTGTTTGTCCTCAACGTGTAAGGCAGAAGCGTCTTAATGACACGCAATTTTTTCATGGCGTGGTATTTACACGAAAATATGTTGGTTATCCATATCAATGAAATGACGAAGGAAGCAACAAGGACCAGCGCGCGACGAAAAAGATCGCCTGAAACAAACACAGGAAGGACCGAGGACCAGTGTGTGGGGAAAAGAAGATTGTCTACAGTTGAACACAAACACGAGGAGGACAGCTCGCTTTTACCAGGCGCAGACACTTGGACAGTTGTCCTGCGCGTTCCCGGTCGAATAATACTTGCTGTGGAGCGCTTCAAACTTTATTTTCTTCTGAACGCACAAATCTTCAGCATCAGAGAGGTTTGTTTTGTGTTTCCTCTTCTGCAATACACAGGTAAGAAACACTGGACACTGTTGGTGAGACTTTGTGAAACTTGAGAATGAAAGGTGCTTTGGCTAAAAGAGACATTATAGGTGACAGGGCAGTCTTCCTCTTCAGTAGTAGCGTCACCGTCACTGATATGCAATCAAAAACATTGATTATAGTTGACATATAATGACTTCTATGTCTTGATTACAATGCTGCAATCATAAAGTATAATTTGTTTCACTATCAGTTTATTATCAGGTTGTTTTCAGACTTGGGGGGGGCACCATAGTCTCCTCTATTAATGGGAAACACTCTACATCAATATTTGTTTAATTTAATTTATATGTACATTTATAAAGGGTGCACGGTAGCAGCGTGGTTACAGCTCTGGCTTCCCAATAAGGGAACCAGGTCGAACCATATCAACATCTCTCGATCTCTCTGGTTGGAGTTTGCATGTTTTCCCTGTGTCACTGTGGGTTTTCTCCGGTTTCCTCCAAAAACATGCATGTTTAGGTTAATTGGGCATCACTGTAAATTTCCCTTAGTGAGTGAATGAGAGAGTGAATGGTTGTCTGCTAACTCTGCGACGAGTTGGCCACTGTCCAGTGTGTTCCCCGCCTAAGGCCCAAAGTTACTGGCATAGGCTCCAGTCACCTGCGACCCCTAACAGAAATAAGTGGTAGAAAATGAATGAATGATTGAGTACATTTATAAAGTGTAGTTCTTTACTGATTTCAAAATATATTTATTTAATGGCATATTTAATTGTGTATTTATTTCATTTTGGCAATCTGAATCCTCCACACATAAAGCATGTTTCCTCTTTAAAAATCCAAAATGCCTTGGTCTGGCCTCAAATAAAGTTTGATTTGATTATAAACTGATTACATTGTCATTGGGCTCCATCTACTGGCAGCAGTGTTGTAACTTAGTTGAGAATTGTTTGTTTTTCTTGAGACAGTGGTTTTTCATAATTAAATATTGTGTGATTTCTAAAATTGTGTTGAATGTGTTGGCTGCTGCAGTGGTTCAGTGATTCTTGCAAAAAAGATTCAGATTCTCAATGGGATTTAAACAAACAAAAAAATGATAATGTTGGGTGACTCAGAGAGGAAAATACTATACCGGCCCTGTTTCAATCTGGCCCCTGGCAGGTTTTTGAGAAACAGAAATGCATGACAAAGTTGGGCTGCCAGTAACAGTAACATTTTGAGATTAAATTCTCAATATTATGAGAATAAAGTCAAAGCCATAAAAAAAACGTTTTCAATATTAATTTAATTGACCTTTATTTAACCAGGGAAGTCCCACTGAGATTCAGAATCTCTTTTGCAGAGGAGCCCTGGGGAGAGGCATTAATGGACATGTTTTTAGTTGTAGGAGGAAACCGGAGTACCCGGAGGAAACCTACGCAGACACGGGAAGAACATGCAAACTCCACATAGAAAGGCCCGGGAGTCGAACCCAGGACCTTCTTGCTATGAGGCCAGAGCGCTAACCGCTGCGCCACCGTGTTGCCCACATATATTAAACTTGAACATTGCTATAAATATAAAAATCTATTGTGTGTTTTTCATGCAAACTCATCCAAGTCCAAGTCCTGATAACATTTAGTTGTTTATTTTATTTTATTATTTTTTTTAAATTACCACAATAAACTTGTAATTTTTTTTACATTAAACTAGAATTTTTATGAAAATAAAGTTAAAACCTAAGAAAGTTATGATTTTACTATAAAAAAAAAAAACTCTTTAATACGAGGGGAAAAAGTCATATTTTTCTGAGAATGAAGTTGAAGCCATAAAAGAACCTTGAAGTTTTATTAGATAAATGTAAATAATAATTTCATGAGAAAAATTACAATTTGGTCATATCAGTGGTTCCCAAAGTGGGGGTCGGGACCCCCCTGGGAGTCGCAAAGTAAAATCTGGGAGTCGCTAGATGATTTCAAAATACAATTCTACAATTATGACTTGGTATTTTGTCTGTTTTTTACCTGAAAGCAGCAATGTTTGAGTGGATTTTAGTCATATAAAGCAATAAAACACTGAAGTATATATATTTAACCCATTTTAAAGGTTTTCCAATTTGAAATGATTACAAATGTCTATTTCATTTTGCTGTGGGGGTCGTGAGTTGGTTGTATGGATATTTTGGGGGGTCCCAGTCTGAAAAGCTTGGGAACCCCTGCTCTATATTCTGTCAAAGAAATGTGTTTGCAATAATCAGAATTTTTCATCCACCACTATTCTGGGTTTAAATATGGCCCTTGAGTAAAAATAATTGCCCAGCCCTGTACTATACTATATACTGTGACCTCATTATGTTCACCCCAAACATAGAGCCCGGTGTTTATCCTCAGAGTTCTGCCCATTTCTATCACGACCTTTGACCTTAGTCTGAGCCCATCCGTCACGTCGAGCAGAGGTTAGATTGAGAGGCAGACGAGTGAGGGCTTAATACGAGCTCTAAGGCACTATTTGAACAGGGATTGAGCGTTTTAAAAGGAGAATCTGAGGGAGTTTCCACGCACAGACTCCACCCTGAGCCAAAAGTCTTACAACAACAGCACCAGAGGGTTTTAGCGGCCGGGACAAAGTGTTCACACCTCGGTACACAAGCTCAGAGAGAGAGAGAGAGAGTTGAAGGGTTATTAGAAGTTTCAACACGTAAATATAATCTTCTTTGAGTGATTAAAGTGAAGGTTTAAGAGCTTCACTGACCAAAACTCAACGAGTACATTGAATTTTTGAATGTCTTTTTCTTCTGCTTTTGTTGCTAAATCCGGTGGCGTAGTTGCCATAGTGACACAGTTGTTAACCCTGGCTCTCTAGTCCAGAGGTTCTCAAACTTTTCAGCACTAGGGCACCCCTAAACGTACTTGCCCTAAGCCGAGGCACCTCTTCCAATTTTACTTTAAAAAGGTTGTGCTTTTTACCTTTTGTATTTAAAACATGCACAGCTTATTTAGATTTCATTGAAATTCACAATAAAAAACTCTAAAACTAATGAGGCTAGTGTAACCGGTGTAGACCCACACGAGGGACCAGGTCGGTGAAGTGTGTGGTGGTATGGGATAAACCCACCCCCTCAGGTATAAAAGCAGGACCGGCAGATTGGGCTGATGGGAGCGTTCCCTTTAGCTCAACGTGTTTGTCGGTCGCCTGCAGAACGAAAGATCCTGGTTCGACTCCCGCTCAGGACGGTACTAATCACTATCGTCACACTAGTAAACACTAGCAAAAAAAGGTTTTGAAGGCCTAATTTAGAAGGGTGTGCGGGAACATTTTATTAAATCCAATCCAATTTTCTGTGATACTTTACAACTCTCATATTTTTTTAATGTTTTATTCTTTATACAAGATGTAATTGTATCATATTGAAAAGGCATAAGGTATGTTGTAAAATCATTTTGAAATCAAAAGCTCTCATGGGCCCCCAACCCCGGATCTAGGTCCGCCCCTGTAAACCAGCGTTCCAGCTCCGCCCCTGTAATCCAGCGTTCTAGCTCCGCCCCTGTAATCCAGTGTTCTAGCTCCGCCCCTGTAATCCAGCTTTCTAGCTCCGCCCTGTAATCCAGCGTTCTAGCTCCGCCCCTGTAATCCAGCGTTCTAGCTCCGCCCCTGTAATCCAGCGTTCTAGCTCCGGCCCCGTAATCCAGCGTTCTAGGTCCGCCCCTGTAAACCAGCGTTCTAGCTCCGCCCCTGTAAACCAGCGTTCTAGCTCCGCCCCTGTAAACCAGCGTTCAGAAGCTTCAGTGTGACGAGACTGTCCTGTGTGATCAGAGCAGAGAAAACGCTGCTGTTCCACAAACTTTTGTCAGGACAGGACTTCTGTTTTATGAAACATTCTTGCTCCAAGCTCCAAAGATCACTTTGATGATTTCCGTGTTGCGCCGTTTATGCGCCGCATCGAGTTTCTAATCCCGTATGTTTTATTTCATTATTTGTTTTGGACCTTTTCTCCGCAGATATAAGACAGATTTAAACAAATGAAGCATCAATACAAAGCTCCAGTCTCGTAGAATATCGCTGGGTGTGGGAAAAGCTTCTTTAAAGACACAATCTGCTGCTAGAAGCTCTGATATGACACAGACACACACAGCCTCTCTAAAGTGAGGATGGGAGAGAGGAAAAAAGAAAGCTGTAGGAACGCAAATGGGGCAAAGAGCGCACTCTGGGTGTTCACAACTACTGATGTATATGAAAAGTCTTTATTTCCCGCATGGACACTAAATACAATGGACGCTGATGAGAAAAACAGCGGCCATCTTGGCACAGTCGCCTGTTCTATTCAGTGTAATGTATTTCAATGGCGCTATGAAGGTTCCGCACGTTTATTCAACCATAACTCTGTGAAAACTAAACGGATTGTTTTGCTGCACACGTCACACATGTGGCTATGATACGGGACATATGATTTTGTCAGTTTTGTTATTAATGTGGTCTTAAAAGTAAAAGAATGCGCTGGTGTAGGCATTATGGTGTGTATTTAATGGGTAAGTATATAAGTATTATGATAAATACCACTTAAAATGATCAGTAGACATTCTGTTTTAATACACACATGTTAAAGAAAATGTGTTGCTGTTGCAGTGAAATGTCATTAAACACAAGGCTTGTTCAGCTCTACAGTTTTGAACCAGAATCGAGCCTCTTCTACTGAATCTATAATGTGGTTTACAATGAGCAAAATGTATAATGATTGTCTACTTATTTTGTGCTTTAATTTGTTTTTTTCTCTATAATCAAAGTCAAAATACAATGCCTGATCTGAACAGGACTTAACTGACTGTAAAGCGCTTTGAGTGTCTGGAAAGGTGTAAAGGCACTATATAAATAAAGACCATTTAACATTTACCATGGTGTAATATATTTAGACTTTGTTTTTATTTGTAACAGAATACCTGCTGATCATTTTTAAATAGTTTTTATTATAATATTTATGTATTTACCCATCCTAATGTTATTAACTTTTTTGTGTGAATAGGGCATGTTGTGCAAGTTTCAGAAGTCTACTTATTGACTTCAAAAGTAATTCTATTTGACCCAAAAAGCGAAGTTGGTGAAAAATCGGCTTTTGAAAAATAGTTTGTTGCAGATGGCATCAGCCTATTGCCCATTCTGTCCACTCAGTGACACTGGTTCAACTCTAGCGAAGAATGTCTCCTCTTTCTGCTCAAATATTTCAGTTTTTTTCTACAAAGACGCTTCGCTTTGTCAGATATTAGAGCTGCGCTTACGTCTGCTGAGGTTGTCTCTGGATCGCAGCGTCTGATTGGACACAAGAACAGCTCTAAATGAAGAACAAATGTAAATGTGTCAGATTTATTCGGTCCTGTTGTGACCTGGACACAGACTCCGGAGGAAAACATGTGGAGCAGGTTAAGATCACGTAACTTTACTTCAGACACACAGCTTTTGGATGAGAGTAAAATAATAAAATAAAATAATGCACAGGGCAGATTTCCTTAAAACCCAGCTCACATAATTACATTTTTATATATATAAAATGAATCGCAATTATTTTTTGCATAACCTTGTTAAACGCAACTAATCAGATTTTTTTCCTTTGTTTTGATGTTTTAAATTGTTAATTTAGACATATTAAATGAGTCCTATTCATATGAGCTCTTTTTTTTTAACTAAAGTCAATCTACAATTAGCTTAAAAAGGTCTAATATTTTATACTGAAGCCTTTTGGATGGATTTAGGTTATAATGCGAGATCGAGATATCGTTCAGATACAAACAAACTGATCTGCGTGGCTCGGAGCAGTGATGCAGCAGATCGTGGCGATGATGGCACACACGACTACGCGTATCACGCAAGCACTCTTACAGAAGAAGGCTCTTGTTTTTACGCGGTCTGGCGCTGAGATGTGCGCAGCTGCGTCGTGGGTTCGACTCCCAGGTCAGATCATATCAACATCTCACGATCTCTCTGGGTGGAGTTTGCATGTTCTACCCGTGTCACTGTGGGTTTTCTCTGGTTTCCTCCAAAGACATGCATGTTTAAGTTAATTGGTATCACTAAATTTCCCCTGTGAATGAATGTTTGTCTGTCTAACTCTGCGACGAGTTGGCCACTGTCCAGGGTGTTCCCCGCCTAAGTCCCAAAGTCACTGGGATAGGCTCCAGTCACCTGCGACACCTAAAGTGATTAAGCAAAAGAAAATGAATGAATATTTTATAATACATTTATTTATGATTGTTTAAACTTCAGGAAGGTGTGTCAGTTGTACGTAAATTGTATTTTTGGCGCTTTTTGCCGACAAATCTGTAATTTTCAACTTTATTCTGTCAGTTTCTGTAAATCTGCTGTAAAACTATAGCTATTTATGACAATCACACTAAAGTCAAAACTAGAAAAAATCTATAATTAACCTCGTTGCTCTTTGCGTTAAGTTGAAAATCATCCAAAGTATCACGTTCCGAAGCCGAGCCAAGTCCTGCTGCTAATCCAAACAAAATGAGACAGAAACGTGCCAAAATAGAAGCACGTCGTCTCATCCTCGGCTTTCCGCCTTAAGAAGTTTAGCGTGGTTAGCCATATCATCAGCTAATGACGCTAACCGGCTAATTGTCTGACCATAAATCCAGCTGGAACAATCCGACGTGGCCGTGACAAGCGCCGGTCGCATGGCGCAGCAGAATTAGCCGGATTATTGGAGCTAGCGGCTAACACGGCTAACACGGATGGCTATAGAGAGATTAGCGGGCACGTAGGCAGATTAAGCGTCTAATTCCGGGAGACCCCCCGTAAGAAATCTGTGGGGTTTTGTTTGTGAGACGAGCCACAAAAGTCAAGCTGGTGCCAAGTGCGGACAGTTATGGACAGCTGGGGCCGGATCAGGAGGGAAGATAAGACGAGATCAGACGAGTTTTGGAGAAGACACAGGTGCTTGGGACGGAGAGCATGAAAACAACTTCCACCTGCTGCGTGAAGATGAGACAGTTCAAGCTCGTTTTGGTAAATTACATTAAAGCACGATAGAGGAAGTGGGTCTAACCTTTTTTCTAACCTTTAAACCTTCTAAACTCAACTGTTTAATTGACTGCCTGTTCCAGATTAAGTTAAATTCAGTTAAATGCAGAGAAAACTGTTATTATTGCCCCGGACAGTGCTATTCCCGCAATCAAAAAGCACTTAGGCGACGTGCAGCACTCTGCCAAAGCTCAGATAAGAAATCTTGGTGTTATTTTTGATGAAGCTATGTCTCTTGAACACCACGCAAAACAGCTACATAACATCTTTAAGCTTAGATCTATGGTGTCAAAAACAGAATTAGAGATGATTATCCATGCTTTTGTATCCTTGGACTATTGCAACAGTCTCTTTACCTGCCTCAATAAGAAAGAAATGGCCCGGTTGCAATACGTTCAAAACTCAGCTGCAAGGCTCTTGACCCGCACAAACAGGAGAGCCCATATAACTCCTTTTTTAAAAAAGCTTCATTGTGTATCGTGTTCAATTTAAAATCTTGGTTCTGACGTTCCAGGCTTTACATGGACAGGCACCTGTGTATATAACTGACCTGATTAAACCTCACAGGTCAAACCGGAGCCTCAGGTCATGTGAACAAAACCTGCTGATGGTTCCACGATCACATTTTAAAACTGCCTCTGTCACTTCGCTCTCTGGACTCTGTGGATGCCTTTAAAAAGTATCTGAAAACTTACTGTACGCTACTGTAAATAAAGTTTACTTACTTACTTTTTTCGTCAGGAGAGGTACTTTTGCTAAACGATTGGCACAGTCAGTACATGATTTAAACATGAAAAAGGATCCGCACAGCAGTTGGAGCTCCCAGTTTTTTATTCACCACCTTCACGTTTCTTCAGACATATCTGGAGGACGAGGACGGATGCTTTTTCTTTTTTTTTCTTCTTTTTCTATGTGGCACCCAGCACGCAGGTTTTACATTTTACGGATGTGTGTGTCACCTCTTTCACTCAACATGAAGCATTATCCATTTAGAACATTGGTCTCAAACTGGTGGCCTGGGAGCCAAATCCGGCCCTCCAGATGATTTCATGTGACCCTCAGGATGATTTCTGATTATTATTGATGGTAGCCACTAAGAATAGTCGAAGAATAATTAAATCAGAAGTTAGCTTAAAGGAACCTTTTAAATGTTTTTTTATATGGACCTTGAGTCTGAAATAAATTTTGATTGATTGATTGAACCGTATGTAAGATGCACAACTAGTGGTTTTAGAAAGGTATAACAAGGTTTTAGAAAGGTATAACAATCATAAATGAACTGTATGAAAGTGTGAAATGGCTCATACATTGAAGATAGGAAGCTACTGATTACTGATTCAAAATTAACTTCAGCTTCTAAGAAACCAAACTGGCAACCCAACTGAGAGAGTCATGTGAGGCTTATTCTGCTTTCTGATTGGATAATAAATGTAAACATCAACAAAGGGACATCATGTCCATTGCTTTTTTAATTAAGAATACCTCAGAATTACATTGACTTTAAGTAAAAATAATAGTATATTTGGACTTGTTGACCTTGTACCTTTGAACACATATAATTCATGTTTATGAAATCTGACATCAAAATCATACATACGGTTCCTTTAAGAAAAAGCCTTTCTAAGCTTGTGTCTCCACAATACATAAATGTCAGTAACATGTCTGATATTTCAAAGCCCCGTTCTACATCTCTCCCCATGCTGTTCTTCTTCCTCGGGCCTTGGTAATGGAACGCGACCCCAGCTCGGCTCCTATAGCGTACGGACGGTCCGTCCTAAAACGCTTTGTCTATAGCCAAGCACACAAATGCTGGAGCACACTCGGACCGTTCGTTTCAACGCGCTTTGGCCACATCATCTCTGTGGATACACACTGTCCTTTGGTTTGTGGGAGAAGGAGTGCACTCGCACTGCAGGGTAAGAGGGTCGCAACTGAAAAAGCTTGAGAACCACTGCTTTAAAGAACAAATTTAAGTGCAATAGACAACATTTACAACATTAAATCAGAGTTACCAGATGTACAGTATATACAACAATCTGCGACTGTCAAAATTCACAAGGCAACTTTGCAAAACAAGAAGCTTATTTATGTATTATTAATTGTTTTGTTGATCATTTTAATCATCCAACTGTTTATTTGAAGTTTATGCTTTTACAACGTTTAGAGATTGGGTTAAATGAATAAATCGTGCTTTTGAAAGCAGAGAAACAATTATTCTAAAGATAACTCTTTTGAGTTGAACTGTCAGGGACTTGTGTCTTCATCCTGTTCTTGTGGAATATGTTTTTCACATTGCCACTTAAAAGAACAAATAAAAAAAAATGAAATGAAAAAAAAATGATATCGTGATATTGCTAGGGCTGGGTATTGATACTAATTTAGCAATACGATTCTTGCTCGGCTCACGATACGATTCGTACCTCGATACTGTGCAGCAGAGTTTATGCTAGACTTTTTTTATGGGTCTGGAAATTCCGGTCAAATAGGAGAACAACCGTTCAGATAGCCTATTACTGCCTTATGCTAACAATTGCACATGAATTATGGCAGTACGCACTTTCACCTGCCCTACAGCCTCTATTTTAAAGCTAAAATTGATCATTGTTAGTGAAGTGTCTTTAACTTTTACTAATCATAATGAGACGCGCTTTGATTCGCGCCCGTCTGTTGACTGAACCAGAGCCAAGCCTGCGTGATCCCCCATGTGTCTGAAATAAGCCCGGAGCCTCGGGACCGTGCACTTTTAACCGGAGATTTCAGCGCGAGGTTTTAGTGACAGACAAGGCACATTCTCACGGGCTTCACGTGTAAAGTGTTACCTCTGTGTCTCCTGCAGCAACACTCGTCTGTTTCAATGATTCTAAACAGCAAATCTGCAAGAGAGACACACTTTCCTGCGTTTGTCTCTCTATTTTCTCTCTTTTTTCTCCACTTCATAAGCGACACACTTTCTTTACACGCATGAATTCTCTTAACTTGGCGTATTAAACCACTGCATTAACACGCGAGTAAAACATTTTGTCTCGTATTGAGAAGTAAAAAATAGGGATGCACCGATCCAGCTTTTTCAGTTCCGATACCGATCCCGATACTTTAGAATTAAGCATCTGCCGATACCGATATCAACCGATACTTGTGTAAGGACTGAAATAGCTCTTTTTTTCCTTTTCAAAACATAAGACTTTGATCATAATAGTGTTGTTTATATAAGCAAGACAAAACTGAACAACTTAAGAAGAAGAGAGAGAAAGAGAAGAGAAGAAAGAAAGAGAGAAGAGAAGAAAGAAAGAGAGAAGAAAGAGAGAGAGAGGAGAGAGAAGAGAAGAAAGAGAGAGAAGAGAGAGAGAGAAAGAGAAAGAGAGGAGAGAGAAGAGAAGAAAGAGAGAGAAGAGAGAGAGAAAAAGAAGAGAAGGGAAGAGAAGAGAGAGAAAAGAAGAGAGAGAAGAGAAGAAAGAGAGAGCGAGAGAAGAGAAGAAAGAAGACAGAGAAATAGAAGAAAGAGAAAAAGAGAAGAAAGAGAGAGAGAGAGAGAGAGAGAGAGAGAAAGAATAAAATGTCAAACATTATGAGACATTCTGGCTCAACATCAGACATAAATCAGACTCATTATGTCCAATTAAACACAACTAGGATATCGGCTGAACCGATATTATGGGGCCGATACTCGATCCAGCAAAATTTCCTGGATCGGCACCGATATTCGATCCCAGTATCGGATCGGTGCATCTCTAGTAAAAACATGGTCTATGCAGCACTTGCGCTTGTTTCTCTGAGGACCTGTCAATCATCTGCAAACAGCGCCAGAGTCACGTGTATCAGCACCAGTCTTGTTTACAGTCTTTGAACCTGAGCAACGCCCGGACAGACCTCAGAACGAACAAATGTGGAATTATAAATAAACAGCCTACAGCAGGTCTGGGCAATATTGTGATAAAAATCGAATGGTGAGCTCACTGTTGCGACAATCTGCTTTTTGGTGAAATTGTCAAATCGTGATTTCTCATTTTTCTATTGAATGCATCCGTTTGCTATTTTCCCAACCTACCTCTCTTAGCCTCAGAGTTGCCAGGTCTGCTTCACTATAATGATCAATAATCAATCATTTGGAAAGTTGTGCTTTTATGAACTGAACTTTCAAGTCATAAAAGAGGTGACATTTTGCAAGTTTTTCAGGTTAGATTTACAAAAAACTGTCCATGTCCTGTCTGAAATATGGATTTATAGCATATTTTCATGTCATTTTTAATGTTAG
This sequence comes from Mugilogobius chulae, assembly GCA_038363315.1. Taxonomy (NCBI): domain Eukaryota; kingdom Metazoa; phylum Chordata; class Actinopteri; order Gobiiformes; family Gobiidae; genus Mugilogobius; species Mugilogobius chulae. The sequence goes on along the minus strand of CM076415.1, from coordinate 8,221,475 downwards.
AAATTGTTAAAAACTTATTTTGCGGTGACACAGTATTCTAATTAATTATTTATTTTTAAAGAATGTTTGTTGCAGAGCTGAGATCACATGTTTTGGAATTCTTTTAAAGGCATGGTCACTTGTTTCTCTCTAAAAATCTGGCAACATTGGTCAGCCCTGGACAGCTAGATGTAATTACTAACCCAGGGAAGGAACTTTCTAAAAAAAAGCAGATTGTATTTACCTAAAAAGCAAGTCTACAAGCATCGTGATCAAATGGAAATCGTGATCTGGCTCCAAGAAAACCGTGATATAAATATATATATCGCCCAGCCCTACAGTAAATGTTGTAATATTCCTCATTTTCTTGGACTTTTTAATTTTTTCGCCTCTTAGCCTATTTCTGCCCGTCAAGCTGACCGGGGACGTCTATTTGTTCCAGTCAGCGTCACATTTTAGAGGCAAAAAGCGGCAAAAGACGATTCAATACATTTTAGTTCAAATCTAAAGATAAAACAGACCATAGTCCCTTTAAGGATACAGTTCACAGATGAACTAGATTTACTTTTACAGACTTTTGTACTTACATGAACAGTTCACATGAGAGAAAAGTTTGACTTGAGATGAAAAATGGAGCAATTACTACAGCACAACTATAACTATTTTTTGTGATGCAGCCTGTGAACTTCCATGAACTTGTCTTGACCTTTCTGCTCCTGTTTAACTCTGACAGATGCCATTTTGTCCCCAAACATCTCCAACATTAAAAACAACGCGCTGGCATTTCTGACTCTGATTTGAACACGTTATCGATCATTTAAAACTCTTAATCTGCCGCGTCTCCTGCTGCTCATATCCTCAGACGACCTTCTGGTGTAACTGTATGCAGCCTCGTTCATCGCCGCTACTGTTGGAAGCCCAGATTGTGCGTTATAATCTTTCATATCTCGCTGCAGCAGGTTCACGCCTGAGTGCAGATTAACGCAGATTACGTCCGTGCGACTGGGTTAGCTGTGGGTGTAATTTGCAGACAAAGGGAGTGGTGTGTCTGGGGTGAAAGAGCAAGCTTCCCACTGAATAGAAACAGACCCAGGAAGTGTTTGCGACAAGCTTTTTTTACACTGTGGCTCCACACGGGGGGGTCAGGTCTTAATAAGGGCATTTTCTTTACATTTATTGTCAGATGTAAGCTTAATAAAGAGACAATTAACCAACGGCTTGGCGTCGCTGTGGTGAGACCATAATAAATATGTACGCTAAGCTATTATTCTCTTAATTAAAGGTGGACTACGTAATTTTCTGGTGCCACCTGCTTATCTGTACTGTTATAGCACAACAAAGCATTAACTGCACTGAAAATAAACATAAACACAAGACTTTTGTAAACACTAAAGAGCTGTGTCTGTAAATGTGTTTTAGTAAGCACTTCTCCTTTGCAGAGATAATCCATCCCAGTCTCACAACAGTGACAGATTAAGATGCAGATGAGACAGAGACATGAATATTGCACAAACTGTGGGTCTTTCACTTCAAACACACCACACCAGCATCATAAAGCGGAAAGTAGAAGTGTAACGGTAGACAGGGTTGTAGTGAATAGGTTTAGTCCAGGAGCTTGGTTCAGTGCATGTGCAGATCGTTTCAATACTAATTTTATGTAAATAAATATGCTTTAGTGCGACTGGGGGTGGAACTAACGTTGCCAAGCGGCTTGTTTCTACGGGGACACTGTTAAGCTATGCACTAGCTTATATTTTGGAATCTTAATAACTGTTCCATAGGTTTTTATTCACATTGATTTCTTGGTGCATCTTGAATATTTCTGATGGATTTACATGACTCAGCGCTTGTAAATGCTTTAAAATCAGAGCGCATAAAAGATGAACATTTGGACTCATCGCTACTGCAAGAGGCACCTGGCTGCAGACCTGTATCAGGAGTCCCCTGGTCACGTGATCTGTATCAGAAGCTCCCTATAACCCGAGTGTAGGAGAGGCATCTGGCTGCAAACATTGACCTCTTATAACCTCCATGAGGAGGTCACAGGTCTTACCTCCATCCAGAGGCCTCTAAGCGGATGTTTACACACATAATGTAGCTATACCACGGTACAGTATGTATCGCTGTGCACTTTTTGCCACCAGCCAATAACGTTGAAGAAAACAGGAGTCTGGATGTGTTTGGTGCGAGGCAGGACTCCTGCAAGACTTAGAAGTGCTTAAAACCAATACGCCCACATATCTCGAACCGAACTCGCCCTGCAGCCAGTGTACGGGAGGCGTAACCCTTTTCCTAACCTTACTTACGGGGTTTTTTTGCTCACGGTGTCTCCAGGTGGAGGTCTGCAGCCAGACACTTGTGGATAAACTAGGATAAAGTAGATAAAAAGAGTAACTTGATGTATAAAAAGTAGCATAGTAAAGCCGTAGATACAGGTCATTTGACGAGGGAACTCCTGGTACAGGAGCCAAGAGGCTGCTTCCACACAGTCACACAACCCTCGTTGAGTAAAACACCCCTCCATATGAAAAAGTCTTCACATTCACATGTCCGCACGTCACAGTTTTGTTTGTCATATTTTGAGTTTGAATAGCCGATGTTTTGCCACTTTTCTTCAGCTTTGAAGGTGAAAAAGCACTAAAAAATACCGAATCATTAACTTTCAAAAATGAAAACCGATCATCAAGATTGCTCTTTTATCTTATGCAGTAAAAATGGCATAAGAAAAAAACTAGCAAAAATGCTACAACAACAGTTTATCAATCTTAACTTCAGTGTATTGTTTTGCTGTTCTGAGTGCTCAAAGCTGACCTGTTGTAACTGTGTTTCTGTGTGTTTACATGTAAATCCCGACAGTTCTGAGGCCGTTACAACGCAGCGCTTGGTTCATGTTTTTATGTTTGTTTTGATTTCGGTCCGAAGCGTCTCTGAGGCGTCACATGATCAAGGTTTAATTAATCCAACAGACACTGGTCAAAACAAGCTGCAAAAACAGGCCACGCTTCAGTTCAAGCAGACAGTTTTTCTATAGCTTTGTACTGTAATAAAGTATTTAAAATAGATGTCTATGAGTCTATAAGCCTCAGTCGAAAATAGGTCATAAAAAACATACGGTACATTAAGCGTTAGTGTTTTCTAAAGTCCGTAAATAGAGATGCACCGATCCGATACTGGGATCGAATATCGGTGCCGATCCAGGAAATTTTGCTGGATCAAGTATCGGCTTCGTAATATCGGTTCAGCCGATATCCTAGTTGTGTTTAATTGGAGTCTGATTTATAGGCATTATGAGACATTCTGGATCAACATCGATCCAGAATGTCTCATAATGTTTGACATTTTATTCTTTCTCTCTCTCTCTTTCTCTTTTCTTTCTCTCTTTCTTCTCTCTACTACTCTGTCTTCTCTTCTTTCTTTCTTTCTTTCTTTCTCTTTCTCTCTCCTCACGCTCTCTCTCTTTCTCTTTCCTCTTGCTCTCCCTCTCGTTCTCTCTCTTTTTCTCTTTCTTCTCTGTCTTCTTTCTTCTCTCTTTCTCTCCTCGCACTCTCTCTCTCCTCTCGTGCTCTCTCTCTTCTTTCTCTTTCTCTCTCCTCTCTTTCTTCTCTTCTCTCTCTCTCTCCTCGCGCTCTCTCTTTCCTTCTCTCTTTCTTCTCTTCTCTCTCTCTCTTTTTTCTCTCTCTCTCTCTCCTCTCGTGCTCTCTTTCTTCTTTCTCTTTCTCTCTCCTCTCTTTCTCTCTTTCTTCTCTTCTCTCTCTCTCTCTTTCTTCTCTCTCTCTCTCTCCTCGCGCTCTCTCTCTCTCTCTCTCTTCTTCTTAAGTTGTTCAGTTTTGTCTTGCAGTATAAATAACACTATTATGATCAAAAGTCTTATGTTTTGAAAAGGAAAAAAGAACTATTTCAGTCGTTACACAAGTATCGGTTGATATCGGTATCGGCAGATGCTTAATTATAAAGTATCGGGATCGGTATCGGAACTGAAAAAGCTGGATCGGTGCATCCCTATCCGTAAACATTCACCTGACTTATAAAATTCAGGTCAAAGCCAAAGCATTTGGGGACCACATAATCTGACAATGACTGGACAATTAATCTAATAATTGAGAGATTGAGATTCTGCCATTTCAAATCGTTTGTTGTTGTTATTTGGTTGGTAGTTTGGAAGATGGATAATCAATCAATCAATAATCAATGTCAGTAAAACTTTGTGGTTGAGAACAGAAGTCAAACTGATGTAGATTATTGATCCCGTGAAATGGAACAGATTATGCTGTAGTCCTTTAGTCGATTAATCGGTCGATAGCATCTTAGTCGACTAATGTTTTTAGATAGATAAGGTTTTATATTCAACAGGGACAAAAAGTAGTGAACTAGGTGAGGATTTGGGACAGAATCCTCGGTCTGATCTGCCGTTGTAGACCTACATACCATGTTTTGTATTCATTTTGTGTATAAATTGTTGTTTTTGCATGAACTCCATTGGATTTTTAGTATTTTCATTTGGTTCAGGTAAACAGAACCAAACATACTTTTAAGCTTCAAAGCTTTAGCCACGCCCCCTTTTTAGTCGATTAATCGGTCGATGGGACAAACCTTTAGTCGACCAAGAATTTCTTTGGTCGACTACAGCCCTACTGTTGTGCCTACGTTCATAAAATAATTATTAAAAGCTAAACAAAATAGAGTTGAAAATCGACACTGATCAATATGAGTAAAGTTGCACCGATCTGATACGGAGATCAAATATCACCCTATAATACTGGTTCATCCTGGTTGTGCCTTTAATTGGACATAAGACTTCTTTACTGGCTGATGTTAATCCAGAACATCGAGAAAATTGAAATTATATTCACACCAAGTTTGTTTTGAGTAATATTAGGTATCGATAAAAGTAGTCCTAAATATGATTAACCCTCTGGTAACCTCGAGACCATGTAGGGTCCTTTGAGCAACTTTTTTTTCCCCAAACTTTTAGATCTCAGACAGTTTTTAGGTCAGACTCGTGAAATCATCCACAGATTCATGAATCGAGTCAATTTTTAAAATGCCACAATTTTTTTTCTTCACATTTTCAGTTCAAGAGCTAGAACAAAAGGATACGTCCGTCACCTCGGTAACCCTCGACTGTCCCCATTTTTAAACGGCCATAAAATCCACATAGATTCTTTTATATTTGTGATGCATATTGTTTATTTTACAAGGCCTTTTTGTCACAAAAGTACACTCCAAGTGAACTACAAAATATAAAAATGACATATTTCCAAAATTAAAATAGTGAAATGGGAGTGTACTTTTCTGTAGAAATAGCTCTATAATTTAAAACTATGCATCACAGATATAAAAGTTACACATGTATGAGCAGAGGAGAAGTAGACGAAGATATCTGAGTTTTGAAAGTACAAAAAATATGAATCTATGTGAATGTTATGGACGTTTAAAAATAAGGACCTTTTTTTGCAGGTTACCAGAGGGTTAATAAAATCATGATTGTATTTTTTCCCAGATCACCCAGGCCTATCTAATCTTGTGCAAAAATACCACTACACTGCACTAGGTGTAAAGAACTGTAATTACATTATAAATGTAAGGGCCCAGACACACAGCAAGCGACAAAAATGACGTGCGTGAACAAGCGAAACTACAGCTGTGCGTCCACGCATGAGTGGCCACACCCCCAGATGCAGCAGATGCCCCCTGCGCGCCTGTGGTGCGTCATCGCGAGCCACTGACCCTGTGTTTCTCAATGGGAAAGCTGTTCAAGTTTGTCTGTCTGTGTTTCTGCTCATGTATCCCGTAGTGAAAATAACCACATGAATAGGCTTCTATTTCCCCTCTGGACCGGCTGATCACGGCAAACGCCAGGTTTTCAATAGTAAATATGAAAACTCAAGCAGGCAGTTCTATTGAAGCAGGGCTCCGTCACACAGTCCAGGTCTGTCCCAGGACGTGTGGTGCTGATGGCAAGTACACACATACAACAGTAGAAGCCTGATTTCTTTGTATTCTCTGTATTCTACGCAACTACGCCAGCGTCAAGCGACAAAAAAAATAGGTTGGATTCTTTCGCTCCCGATTCTCGCGCGCCCAACGCTCGCACAACGTCACGCTCGCTACGCGCGTCAAGCACCGGGTGGTGTGGCCGGTCTCATTGACTTTGCATGTTTTCTAAACGATACGCGTGCATCGTTGGGCTATTTTTAACGCGCGTAGGGCTTGCGTAGCGCGAAATACGCTTGCAGTGTGTCCCTGGGGTTAGGAGCTCCAACTGCAGTTTTGGTCAGAATTTGCCTGTCTACAAGTTTAGGAGGCAGGGGTCTTAGGGCAAACTCATGATTTGCCGTGAGAATTTTCCAGTTTGTGGCTCTGTTTGGTTATGATACAACTTTTATTTCTTGCCCCGTTTTAGTGATAAATAATGGAGACTTGTTTGGGATCGTGTGTGTTACAGTACAAAACGTGACCAGAGCTCTCGTGTGTCTCTGCAGAGCTTTGAAAAGAAAAATCAATAATTTCTGTACAGTAAGAAAGTTTGACCTGAATCTGAGAGGCGTCTGGGGTTAATCCAGGTAATCTGACAGCTCCGCGCTAATCTGTGATCCGTTATAATCTGCAGAACAATGGAGCGAACACGCAAAATGACACGTCTTTGACTGTAACTGACACACATCTAATGTAAGAGGCCAGGGTCACATGTGTCTGCAGAGAGGAAGAGCGATCAGAGAGTTAAACGAACCCAGTCCTACTGCCGCTGATTGATTAGAGATAAAATAATAACTACTATGAATAAAAAGAAGAGAAGGCAGAGCATCAGTGCAGTTTAGATAAGAGAGAATGAACTGTTAAAATGAAAATAGGCGACATATCTCATACAAATGGTGCTGGAAATGTGTTCTATGTAACACCATACTTTTCCACTTTTTTAAATTATAATTACATTTTTGTATTCAAGTATGACAATAATCATAATTGGAAATTAAAATTTGATTACTTGCACAGCCTTACTACTACCATTAGGAAAAAAATTTGTGTAGTAGTAAAGGTCAAACTAATCAAGATCAAAACCTTTACGCGTTCCAAGACTGTGGGCCGAGACTTTTATAGGGCCATCTTTGTAATTTACACAATTATCAGTGTCGACGTGATCTCATTGTACAGAGCTTATTACAAACTCTGCCTGGGACATGTTCCAGCGCCTGGTTCCTGGTGTAAGTTTAACAGAGCCTGGTGGTAATAAAATGTGGTCTTGGTGTTCAAGATGAGACAGAATCCATGCAACTCCCTCTTGCCCACTGTCTCCGCTCCAGTCCGCTCCGCTGGACTGCGTAGCGAGGAGAGCACACGTCAAAAACACGAGTTTGTGAAATAAAAGTCCTCGTTGAAGATCAAATAACTATATTAGGGGCGCCGAAGCTTTGCTCATCTGCTAAGGGGAAAGAGGCTTTAAACTGTTATAAGAACAAACTCAATAACATCTTTTCTGTCTTTGTGTCAGCGATATGGTGTATTGAAATGTCTGCTGCGTCCAAATACCTAAGAAACTTTATGTAAAATAAAGTCCGTGCGGAGTGATTTTACTTTGTAAATCTGGATATAGTTCACTTTCTTTTTCCTGTATGGTGCGTTCTGATCTGTGGAGCTTGGCCTGCAGGACTCGGGCGGAGAAAAAAACAGACTTGATCTGTATTTTGGTCAGACGGTGGCGGAGAGACAGAGCTGAGGTGGATTCGTGAGGAGTGGATGCGCAGGAACGGCTCTCATTGACAACAGCTCTGCATATCTGCTCCGAAGGTCCGAACTTAGCGGAACAGAGCGAAGCTGGAAGTAGTGGGACTAGCGTGTAAGACCAAGACTGGTCTCCAGCACTACTACAATAGAAAAAAAAGACATTTTTTCTCTGTTGGAAATACACTTCAAACACAATCACACCAATAGTGTCGGTTTGAAAAAAAAAAGGACAAAAGTTACAAGCACAAGCAAGAGTCTCAAAAAGACAGTAGCAAAAGTTTTAGCTGTTCTATCTTGTGGGATAATCTCAAACAGATGACAGACAAATTAAATCTAGCCTGAATTCTACAAGTTCTAAACTTTCAAACGTGTGTATATGCCCTGTGTGTGATCATTACATTTGTTTGTGGCTAACGTTACTTACATTAACCACTGTCAATCACAGCGATACCGGCAAATAGTTATGTAAATGCATTGCTTATTTGTTGGTGCACATGACCGTAGCATATTTGGTGATTTTAACCTTTCTGAAACATTATTGTAGCTGCATGTCTTCAAGCAGCTAGACCGGTGTGTGGAACGGTATTTAGCGCAGCCAATCGCCAACAAGAAGGAACCATTTCACTGTTTAAATCTATAAAAAGTAACTTAGAAAGGGCAGGTTTTTTGTTGTTACACACACAGACAATGCTTTTGAACAGCAACCAATATTAAAATGCAGCCCTAGAACAACTCTGACTTCGATCATTCTGCTTTAGTAGAATCTTCCAACACAACAATACTAATTTTGATTATATACATTTGCAGGGGCATTTGAACGAGAGCAGGGAAAGACTAAAACTACTGAACAAAAGTACTGTGACAAATGGAAAGGTGCTTACTGATTTAATGCACCGATACTTACCTGATAAAGAGGCTAATCTGTCTCAATGTCTAAAGTCTGATCAGTAAAGAACCACAATTAACAAAATGGATCCGATTACTTAACTTCCAAGCAACCTGTGGATTTGATGTTAAAAATGAAGGAAAAACGCCTCGTGTCGGGCGTCTGAACAGAAATCGGCTTAAGTGTTTTTAATCTGAAGAGGTCTGCGATGTGATACTGATTCTTGTGGGATTATGGACGAGTGGTTATTGATCGAGGGGCAAAAGAGCAGCAGCAGCAGGCGTCCAAAGAAAAGACGAGAACAAGAGGAGATGGAGAAGTAGAGACACAAGTGAGCCATGTTCCAATAAAACTTGGTATTGTATTTCCAAACGTCTAAACCTATACACATGGGATTAGTAAAAATTGGGTTTGTAAAAATATATATGAAAAATAGCTCTGTTTCCTGTGTGAATGTGTATGTATATGTATGGATTTTAATCCACTTAAGCATTCTTTGTCGACTTGTTCAAAGCTTTTTATTCTATGGATTCCAATAATACCTTCAGGCTTTGATAACCTGGCCTGGCAGATGGATTCTCTTGCGATATTTGTGAATTTATAAACTTCTGAGAAATGTATCTGGCCCTCGACCAGCCCCACGACAAAGACGACAGCAAGTAGCGCCTGAATAAACCTCTCCTGGATGTACATGTTTCTGCTGCATTTAATTCTGTTTTAGAAGAAACACAGAGGATTTACTTTTTGACAAAAAACGTTACACACAATGAATACGTCATTACGATTCATTGTCGTGATTGGTCAAGCACAAACTAAGGTAGACCAGTTGATAAGTCAACCAATCAGCTTTAAGTATTTCATTAAACGTTCCACTTTATCTCAAATGTTTTCAGCAGAGGAAGTTCCATATGGATAATGTGGAAAAACTCAAACCAGAGTTCAACACAAATCCATCTGTCATGAGCCAGGTTAACCCCGGGTGTACACAGAGTGAGTTCAGTGTGGGTCCCGCAAAACTACACAGGCGATGTGGAAAAAGTGGAAACAAGTCGAAAAAGCACCGTTGTCAGTAACTACAAGAGTTTATCACTGTGAGAAAACAAAAGTTCTGCTACTAAATAAACATTTGTGAATGAAATTCGACCCTATGACTCTTCAAAGTTACATTCAGGTAAAAAATGGCGAGAAAAACACTCAGAAGACCTGTTTATACCTGAATAAAACATCTAGTTGTCGTCCTGTTTTGTTGTTTAATTCAAAGAAGTTTCGACAGCTAGGCAGATGGAGAGCGGCTCTTTCTACATAACGCATGCGCAGTAGAGCGGAAAGTGACGTCGACCGAAAATCCTCTACAGACCAGACTTCAGAGCAGTGTGGATGCGAGTGGATGCAAGAAGTCTATTTTTCCCGGAGACCGTAGCAGTCTGATGTGGCTTTCAAGTCTTTATACAAGCAAGAATATACGAGAATTTGCGGTGTTTTGGACGAAATTGGAGCGCAGTATCTGATGTAAAAGGCACTTTGCAAGAAACCCACACGTGTCCCGACCTGAACCCGCCTCACAGTCAGTGCACACCCTGCGTAAGGATTGATGAAAATGCATTAAACTGGTTCTTGCCATACTTTTCAAACAGATCACAAACAGTAAAAGCAGATCCTAACTAATAGAGATAAAAAAAGGTGTTCCTCAAGGTTCAATACATGGGCCTATATTATTTACTCTGTATAGCAATAACACTTTGACTTATAAGCGTGACATTTGCGCATGTCAAACAGAGAAACATAAATAATCAGACTTACCTGTTGTGTTGCGTCTGTGACTCTGTGCACGAGAGCAGCTGAAGGAGTCTCACTCTGGCCGCAGCTCTGACACTGGAAGAACCTGGTGATGCAGTTTACACTCGGCTCCCACACGGCGTTATAACCTGCAAACACCAACAGTACGTGGTTATTTTTCATCCCAAAATGTAGCTTAAACATTAAAATATCAGTTTGCCCCAGCAGATCTCTCTCAGAAGTCTATTAATGCATACTGTGTAAACTTCAGAAACTTGATTTTGTAAAACTAGTCGCAAACTTGAGCAAAGGTGTCATGAAGAAATAGTTTGGTTGTGGTCAATGTAATCGTAAATATTAGTTATTTAGTGAAAGTTAAAAAGCAGAACTCTCACCGGTCTGCGTCGGTTTGATGAAAGGCTGCAGATGTTTGGACAGAATCTTCACAGACTCCGGGTTTTGCACCAGCAGCAGCTCAGAGTCTGACAGAGACACTTCAGCTCCACATCTGCAGCTTCGAATCGCTTTGGACGAGTCGTGTTTGTGTTTGAGAAGAAGAGACAGAGGTTTGGACGAACAGGACTCTCTCTTCACTGCACCTACAACAAAACAGACTTGTCATTTATAACTATAACTATTCAAGGTAGAAGTAAATTGTGAGTCAAACATTCAGACCTTGTGCGTCCTGAAGCAGTTCTGCACCACACGATCGACAGAAGAGACCGGAGCTGCACTGACTCTCCGCTGGGACTTTCTGCAAGAACATGTTTTATTAAGTTTCTTTTATGTTTGCTTTGAATTTAGCCCAAAACCTCAACAACAAAAGTGCAGAAGCAGATTGTTCAACAGCAAACAGGCAAATGTCCAAGAGCATCTCCTGTCCTTAGGTAAGTGGTGTCAAAAGTGCTGCCTGAGGAACAAATTTTGCCATACACTTGGCCCACAAAAGGCTGCTGAGGACTATATTTTTGGTAAACTTTTATGTAGTAAGAACATTAAACCAAATGTAATCTAACATGTTTATAAAAGAAATGATCTCCTCTCAATTACATTTTTTCAATGGAAACATTTGTTTTGGCCCTCGTCACAATTCAATATAATACATTTTGGTCCACCAAGGAAAGAAGCTTTGGCACGCATGCCTTTGACCACTCAAAGTGAAGCATTTATGGTTTAAAACTGTCCCAGAGACACTTCCCAACAATAAAAATTCGATTTAAAAGAAAAGCTGTGGGTAGCGCATCATGGATCTTCATGTGTAAAACAATACTCAGTTAGGTGCTCATTGGAGAGAGTGGCTGAAGATTTCTTTAACAAGTAAAAATAGAAAATGCCAAAAAGATGGAAAAGGCGAAACAACTCCAAGGCACTCTTAACTGTGATTATTAAAAAGCCTTTATTAATACATGGCTATTATTAAAGCTTAATAATAGCCATGTTTTGCCTTTTCCATCTTTTTGGCATTTTCTATTTTTACTTGTTAATAAAAATTCGATATTTTAAAATCTGTTGCTTCTTACATTTAAATTATAAAATGAAGAGGCGGGGTTTATCAGTTCTGCAGTTTTGAACAGGAAGTCAATAGAACTGTTTCTCTTTTCAAACGGTTTTAGATCAATTTTGTGTTTTACAATCAACAAAAGGTAAATTACTGCTTATCTACATATGTTCTAGTTTCTTACTAAATAGTTGAAAAAAACACAATTATGTCTCCTTTAGGACTGTAGAGCCAGAATCCTTAATTATAGGGGAGGGATCAACTCTAACACCGGGCTCACACGGCCTCCATTCCAGATCCAGATCCTGGTCCATCTGGGTTCTGTGGTCACTCACACTGAGACTAGAGTATGCATGCTGCATATGTACTAACATGCGTATGTACAGACTCTGGACTGGAGTACGGACTGGGTTCAGTGTGAGCCTGGTGTAATCTTTGAGTCTGCATTTGAATTTATTGATTCCAAGATTAATGAAAAGAGGCAATAAACTCAGTACACAGTTCATCATTGTGAACATACTTAGGCAAAAAGCAGAAGACTAAGTTGGTGTGTGGTGCATTGGAGTATGAAATAGATTACGTAAATGCAAGTGTGAGCTGAAAACGTGTATTACCTTCCTTCTTGTTGGTCTGCGTTGTCTGGTTCTTGTCCATTTTCTGCTCCTTTGTATTTTTATAGCTGGAATTTTAAAACGTGAATAAGTTTTACACAGAAACATCTAAGAAATCTCATGAAGTAAACGTATTTACCTTTTGCCTCTGCAGAAGGATCCAAAATGTCCTCCTCTTGCGTCTGCACTCGTACAGTTTCTCGTTCTTCGGGCGTCACGATTTCAAACACGTCGCACTGAGAAGAGTTTTTAATCCTCAAATCTTTCCCTGGATTATTTAACTCAGATTTTTGATCAGATAATTTCCTGGAGCATCTTTTCTGAGTCTCCTCTTTTGTTTTCTCACACTTTTCCAGACATTTCTGTGTGTTTTTGTTGTTACTTCCTGATTTGGTTCCTTCTCGCCGTCTCTGGCTGCTCCTGGTCTGAATCTGTGGTTTTCTGACTCTCCCTACAGCTTCACCTGCAACAAGTGCAACAAAATGCTTTTTAAAATCCATTCTGAGAGTTTAAAAATGGCATCATGGTTTGTAAATATAATCGGTTGGTGTGAAAGACCCTTAAGGCCCAAAGTCACTGGGATAGGTTCCAGTCACCAGCAACCCCAAACGGGTATAAGCAATACAAAAGTAATGAATGAAATGAACTTTCATTATTTAACTGTAAAAAAGAGAATCTTTTTAGCGTATAGAACAGGGGTGTCGAACTCGTTTTACCAAAGAGTCACATTGGTCTCAAGTTTTTCCTCAAACGACTATAGTGACTGTCATAAAGCTCCCTACTCTCTGAAAAACTACAAATATTAGCCTATGTATTTGATTTTCTATATGTTTCAAGTCTACAAACATAATTATTCTTTCAATTCAGACAAGTCATTTCATAGGTGAAGACACTCAACTTAGTCCTGGTGCCAACATAAGATTAAAGGGGACCAATTATGTAAAATTCACTTTTCTAAGATTTTAACCTTGTTGTAACGGCCTTCCTTCACCTTCAGCTGGAGCTCAAATGCTCAGAAAATCTCTGTTCTCACCTACCACCTATCCCCTCCCACTAATTCAAAAGATTAATACTCAAAGTAGAGCATATATGGTTAAAAAACTGTCCCATTGCTACTTGCCTCTTCACTTTTTAAAGTGAAGAGGCGGGGCTTATCAGTTCTGCCGTTTTGAACAGGAAGTCAATAGAGCTGTTTCTATTTTTAAGTTGTTTTAGATCAATTTTGTGTTTTACAATGAACAAAAGGTAAATGACTGATATGTTCTAGTTTCTTACTAAAGAGTTGGAAATAACACATTAGATCTCCTTTAAAGTAAACTTAGCGAGCCACTTCCAGGCCCCGGTCCTTGTGTTTGACACAAGTGCTGTAGAAAGATTTTCTTGCCTCAGCAAAAATGGAGCGGCCACTGTGGCTGATTTGCAACAACTACAAGCAGCAATACCGATCCAAAAAATCACTTTCTGCATCATTAAATTATAAGGCTTTTAGGTCAAGGTAATCTTTATTGTCCCCGTGGGGCAATTTGGTTTGCAGCAGCAGAGCACCAATACAACAGACACATTTACCATGCGCAACAGTGTTACACAAGAACACAGACAAAAAAACAACAACACAACAGTTACAGCGACAGGTTCAGAATGCCAATGGCAGCAGGAACAAACGAGTTCTTATATCTATTTGTCTTACATTTAGGGGCACAGTATCTGTGACCTGACGGAAGCAGCTTGAACTCGACCCAAAGAGGGTGGCGAGAGTCAGAGCAAATCTGCTGAGCTTTTTTAAGAATTTGTGCCCTATAGGTGTCTTGAAAGTCTGTAAATGTAACCCCTGCAATTTTTCCACATGAGCATACAATGCTCTGCAAGTGCTTCTTAAGGTTAAGGTTAGGTTAAGGTTAAGGTATACTTTATTGTCCCCGTAGGGAAATTTGTCCTCTGCATTTAACCCATCCTTCAATGCCTCTGGAGCATCTCCTCAGGAGCAGTGATCACCGCAGTGCAGCGCTCGGGGGCCCATCTCCAGATATTCTTGCTTCTTACTTTTAAGTGACAGTGCTCCAAACCAGCAAATAAAGGAAAAAGTAAGAACAGACTCAATAAAGCATGAATAAAACATTCTCATAAAAGTGCTATCAACATTAAAATGTTTCAATTTTCGATAAAAATACATGCGCTGATGAGCCTTTGTGCACAGAGCGTCCACTTGGGCTTCAAATGTCAATTTATCATCAATAATGATACCCAAGTATTTGTATTGATGCACAACTTCGACAGACTGAGAGATAAAAGAAGCTGGAGTGAGAACAGGAGGACATTTCCTGAAATCAACTCGCATCTCTTTGGTCTTGGAAACATTGATTTTTAGGGAAGAGGATTCACACCAAGCACTAAAATCTGACACGACTGGACCAATGTCTGTATCCAAACCATTTAAAAGCGAAACAATGACAGTGTCGTCAGCAAATTTCTATCAGAAGGTTTAAATTATCTCTTACTCACGCAGAATACTTAAATACTGAGATTTTATTGTGTAGAAGTGTTAGTTATAACTAGTGGAGCCTTGGTTTACCTTTAGTTTTGAAAGACAATTACACAAGTGGTTAGAGCTCTGGCTTCCCAATAAGGAGGTCGTGGGTTCGACTCCCGGGTCGGACCACATCAACATCTCACGATCTCTCTGGGTGGAGTTTGCATGTTCTCCCCGTGTCACCGTGGGTTTTCTCCGGTTTCCTCCCAGACATGCATGTTTAGGTTAATTGGGCATCACTGTAAATTTCCCTTAGTGAATGAATGAGAGAGTGAATGTTTGTCTGTTTAACCCTGTGACGAGTTGGCCACTGTCCAGGGTGTTCCCCGCCTAAGGCCCAAAGTCGCTGGGATAGGCTCCAGTCACCCGCGACCCCTAACGGGATTAAGCGGCAGAAAATGAATGAATGAATTACACAATTGGAAAAACATTGCTTTTAGTGACGATAGGGCATGACTTTATCAAGACACAGGAAGGTGAAGTCATCTGAAAATCTGTCGTGAGAGTCATGATTATTTTTCTATAATCGAACAGCTCTATCAGAAGGTTTCTCTTACTCACGCAGAATACTTAAATACTGAGACAAGTTGGGTTAAGTGCCCCAAAGACACAAAGACAATCTATCTGAGTAGCTCGATGCCACTGTTGCTCCCTAAATGTGTAGCAGCTCAAGATACTCCCCTCATTTCCACAGCACTGACCAATGTGTGTGCCTGTAGCTTACGACGAGATCTGGACAAAACAGGTTAAATAAAGTTTGGACACTCCAGAATACGCAATTATGGCTAAGCCATGGAACAGAAAAGTAGACTGCCCAGAGTCTTTGTAGTCTCAGGACAACGGGACCTTATTATTATTTTCTAAGTCGATTTTTAGTATTGCCGTTTTGTGACGCCAAGAAAATAATCATCTTGTCAAACTGTACTCTCGCTAAAACATCTGCACCTGCAACACAGAAAATAACATAGAGCCTTAAATCCTCTTTTTGCTTCTTTTTCACTCTCCTCCTCCTTTCATAAAATAAGAGGGCTCTGTTTAGAGTAAGCACTGGTTTGATAATTGGCACTGTGTATATGTGACTCATTGCACACTTGTGGTGTTTCAAGGACATAAACTCGTGTATTTGTCATTTAAACACGGTTCTCAAAATGTAGAAAAAGCCATAGCAATATTAGGTTGTAATTGGTGACAGCTCTCTAATCATTAGAACCGACTTTGCATCCTCTAATTCTGTTCATTTTTCTCTCATGGGAATTCTTAGATATCTCACACTACACTGTATTTTATAGATCTATTTCTGTTAATAGAACTAAGCAGGACATGGTCAGTGCTTGAATCGGGAAGGAGTTGCGTGTGCAGACATATGTAGAGAAACAAACTAAGAATGTGGAATTGCTGGCCATGGGGCCAAGAACGAGTAGCCATTGTCTTGTGTCTTGGGCAACTTAAACCAAACTGTTCACCTTCTGTAGTAGTTCTATGATAATTCTTGTTTGTGTGACTACGATAATTATGAGAAAACTTGCTGATAGAGCAACTGTATTGCGCATTATAGAAAAAAATCATGACTTCTCACGACTCAATTTTAAAGCAATGACTTCAACACTTCTAGAAGACTATTTCTTCAATCATGTACAAATGCCTCTATCGTCACTAAAGCAAATGTTTTTCCAATTTTGTGTAATTCATCATTCATTTTCTGCCGCTTAATCCGCGTACGGCTTTTTCGGTTTCTTTGCTCTGGTGTTGGACTGCCGAAGCACATTAATATTCACCAGCGAACTTTGTTCCTAGAAAGGACTAGGGCGTGGAACACCATCGTGAAAAACGAGTGGGCACTAGTTAAGCTCTACGAATCATCGAGGAGTTTTATACAGACAAACGATTGCATACTCCTATCGATTTCACTTCACTAAGGGAAATTTACAGTGTGTTAATTGATGTCCGCATCTGAACCTGAAACATGCATGCGTAGGTAAGAACAACCGGATAGAAAATCCCTAGTCGGACAGCTGTACGTATGACGAATAGGGAGAACATGGACAACTCCAGACCTCTACGATGATCAGTGAGATGTTGATGTGTCCGACCCGGAGTCGAACCAACGACCTCCGTTATTTGGGAAAGCCAGAGCTCTAACCCTGTGTTTAATTGTCTTTCAAAACTAAAGGGTAAACC
>CM076415.1:8165887-8192050 GCA_038363315.1 Mugilogobius chulae | reverse complement strand
TACGTATGTACGGGAGAGAACGCTACACAAGGAGTGTACGTCATGTACACGGAAGAGAGACGCTGACACGAGGAGTGTACGTCATGTACACGAGAGAGACGCTGACACGAGGGTGTACGTCAGTACTGCGGAGAGAGACGCCGACACAAGGGAGGTGTACAGTCATGTACACGGAGAGAGATGACCGCTCTGACGACGGAGGAGTGTACGTCATGTACACGGAGAGAGACGCTGACACGGTTAGTGCAGTGAAACGTCACGGATACTTGCGGGAGAGAGACGCCGACACGAGGAGTGTACTCATGTACACAGAGAGAGACGCCGACACAAGGAGTGTACGTCATGTACGCGGAGAGAGACGCTGCTCTGATCCCAAACAAGTGGAAACTGGAACAACTTTTCCTCCGCTCACAGAACATGACGTGGAGCTGATGATTCTCCGGTTGCTGCTTAAAGACTTTCATCGGAACGACTCCAAAAAAGTTAGCATCATTGCGTCCGTGGCGTTACAACAATCCCAGGTGATAAAAAGCCAAAAGCCAGTATCCCGTATCCATCGGATATGTGTTTTTCCGGTAGATGTAATTACGTAATGACGTATGTGCGTTCCCTTTCCTCTCTCCCTTTTCCTCTCTCTCTCTAACCCAGACGTTAAGCGGAATAAGATAAAGCCGATTTAGCGTGTTAACATGTTTATTCGGAATTATTATTTCCATGTAAACCTGAAGGAAAATATTTTAATTCCGAATTCATTCATTCGGAATAATTATTCGGAATTAGGAAACATCATGTAAACGTGGCCACTGTGACAGTTGTTAACCGCTCTCTAGTCGACATGTTAGTAAGGTTTGAACTATCGTTTGTTAGTTGTTTACAGAAAGTCTGATAGACTAATGGTACTCCACAAAGGTCAGCGTCTTTGCGTTTTTGTGTCCATTTTCAATGTCAAGTCAATATAACCCACGTGTCATGAGCGTTGAAGTGATTTTGCGGATTGAAAGTTGGGAAAATCAATCTTTCACGCGTTGGAAGTCGGCGTCAACAATCAGAGACTCCACTCCTGTGACACGTGACATGCTGCTGTTCTCCTCTCACATCAAGAGAAAGAAAGACTGTTACTGAAGTCTTTTAATCACTTTTAGAGAATGATCGCTTGTTTTTTTTTTTTTTTTCAAAAGCTTGGTCGTTCATTGCTCTGAAAATCTGGAGACACGGCAAAACAAACAACATGGACATGATCTGGACTGACAAAGCCTCACATGGATGTATTAAAAATGCTGGTTGTCGTGTTTAAACCTGCTGTACGATGGGAGGAGCCGAGGAGGACGGAGATGGCAAAAGACACTGCCCGGAGGAGGAGAAAGTTGTGTGATCGGGTAAGTTACGTTTTATAAATGCAGCAAGCCTCTATCTATATCTCTCCCTCTCTCTCTCAACGTCTGTCTATACCAGCAAAACAAAACCTGCAAACAAGCGGGAGCTCGAAGAAGCGCTTTGGGGCGTTAAAAGTGTCTTTTTGTCCACCAAAGCCTTGACGCACGTCAGAGCGTTTTGGAAGCTTAATGAGGCGTCAACAGCTTAAACAACTGGCAAAAATGTACATGTGTTAAGGCTGTCCGGTGTGAACGCAGCATAAAACTACAGCTTAAATCCTTTGCGCCAGGTGTGCTGCAAATCCGACTCAGAGGTTTTGGGCTAGTCATGAAACCATTCTCTATAAAAACCCTTTTTTTGTCGTCTGTTGTAGAATTTGAAATGCCTAAAAAAGAGAACGGATTAATGTAGAATAACAATTCTTTTTTTAAATGAAAGTAGACACTTGTAGGTCTCATTTGCTTATAACATGTCATGATTTCAGTTGCACAAGATTTTTGGTGGAGCTGTGAATATTGCTTAAAATGAGCAAACAGGTTGGCAGGGAGGAGGGGTCAAAGTGACAATAGGGCTGGCAGTGAAAGCGTTATTAGGGGTTGCTTCAGAACCAAAATAACTCATTTGATATAATCGCATTTGGAGTAAACAACTGTGCCACCGGATTTAGCGACGTATGTCAATCTGAGACCGGATGACGTCAGTGTATAATTCCTATTGTATTCCATTTGAAGCTAGTTCCTCACTGCAGCTGAGCATTTGTTTACCTCAGACCATAACATAATGTCGTTGAATATTGTTAATCTGTCATATGGACATTACAGCTAAGGTAGTCAGCTGTGTCTTTTCCACCAAAAATATGTAAATGCAGAAATTTGTGTCAAAATCAGACCTCTGTGTATTACCCAGTATTTAATTCCTCTTAGACAAACGAAAGCAGCGCTCTGATTGGTTGAGCTGGGTGGTCAAGAGTTGAATACCTATTCAAATCAGGCACCTTAAAATGTAATAATTAAATATTTACCTAATTTCTCAAAATAGACTCTACTGCCATTATTATTAACTAATTCTCTGCATCTAAATGTCCCTGAGTGTTAATTACTTGAGCTGCTGAGCTGTTTTTCTGCTTGGATCTGGACAGTCTCCGTAGTTTCTTTCCCTTCCACTCTCTCCCTCTTCCTCTCTCTCTCCCTCCATCACTCTTTCCTCCTCTGATTCCTCACTTTCCTCGCCCTCGAACAGTTCAGGAGTGAAAAATATCGTCTCGTCTTCTTCGTCTGACTCTCCTACATCGCGTTTCTCCTCTTCTGTCGCTTCTTCTGTCGCCTGTATTTTGTTTTCACTGTCTTTGTCCGTCTGTTTTGTGTCGATGTTTGAACTTGTCGATGCTTCTGGATGAAAACTGTTCACGTTCTCAGTGATTTTCTCTTTAAAAATGGGTTTCCTGAAGTTGGGGTTGATGGGGCTAAAAGTGAAGATTGGATAAACTTGTTCAAACTTTGGGTTCGCGGCCGGAGGAGGTTGGACCACGGCTCGGACGTCTTCAAACCTGGAAAAAAAAGATGTAACCACAGCAATTAATATTCTTTAAAACAGGAACTTTCATGTATGTTTCTACATAATAAATAATGATTGTTTTGACTAAGATTTAAGTTGTTTTTATTAGAATAATGGACAGATACACTAGGCACAATGGCAGAGATGTTTGTACAAGATTCTAGCTTTTAAAGCTAATTTCCATCTATAGTCCTGGAGAAGGAGAACCGAGGTGTTACTCTACATGTCTTTTAGTGGTAGATGAAATCAGAGCACCTGGAGGAAACCATACGCAGACAAAGAAAAGTTCTTGCTGGCCAATGCAGCTGCTGCGCTGCATAGTTTCCATACTAAAACATTATGTTTCAGTAAATGAACTAGTCAACTATTCTTTAATTCATAAAAAAAGACGTTTATTCATCCCTTATCAGAGACAGGGAAGCTTCTCTGATTAGGGTTGATGTTGTAATGGAGCGCTTCATGTGTCAAGCTCCACACTACTGTATATTTGACGAAAATTGGTCAAATATTACCAGAGAAACGTGAATAAATTCTTGCTAAAAAAGACGCTTTATGCCTCCTGTACACTGACGGCGAGGCAAGTTTGGTGAGCGAGTGCCTTGTGCACCAGCTCCAGTCCACTGCTTTCAGCGTCTGACCAAAGCCACGCAAATTCACGTGGATTACCGCGAGAATGTTCGTATTATGACTTCTGTTCTGAATGTTCGCATCGGACCACTGCGACCTCCAGGAAAAATAGACTCTCTACAGATTCTTTCCGCACACTCGCGGCAACTCTTGGACACGCACTCACACCGCTCCGACATCAGCGTATATCAACACATTAGTTTTAAGCACTTTCTAAGTCTCACTTGAGGGAGTTGTGTGATCGCGGTGTACAGCAGAGGTTAGCAATGCAAACTGGCGCCACGCTTAACGTCATTATGCACGGCGACATGCACGCGGGATCATCAGTAGTATCTAATCAGCCTCAATCTAAATGTGTAAATTTGTGCTATTTTTAGGGATGCACCGATCTAGCTTTTTTTTTTCAGTTCCGATACCGATCCCGATATTTGGCTTTAACTATCTGCCGATTACTCGATATCAACCGATACCAGTGTATAACTGAAATAGCAATTTCTTTCTTATAATAACATAATAAATTAGGTCATATTGTATTATGTAACTGTTATTTAAGGTGCAAGTCACTATTTGACCACTTAATCTGAATAAAATGCTCAATAATGAGACATTCTGGATCAACATCAGCCAACAAATTAGTCTCATTATGTCCAATTAAAGGCACAAACATGATATCGGCTGAACCGATATCATGGAGCCGATACTGGATCCAGCAAAATGTCCTGGATCGGCACCGATATTCGATCCCAGTATCGGATCGGTGCATCCCTAGCTATTTTGAAATATTCAGAACTAGGGCTGGACATCTCGATAATTTTTGTCCATATCTCGATTACAATATTTACACATTATGCCAAAAGAAATGTTCAAAATGTACTAGCTTTCAAAACTAGTAACATCTTAATGATTTGACCAAACATTCATGCTAAACACTTAATCAGACAGAAAAAACAACGAGATTTTCAAATGTTAAAAAAGATGCTTTCAAAACTAGGGATGTTCATAGTTAACCGATTAACCGGTTAACTGTGACCTAATGCCTTGTTCGAGTGAGACGTCTTTCACCGGTTAACTGACAATTGTTCCAGCAGATGGCGCCAACTGCCCTGAACAGCTCTGGCGTTTGTCAGAGAAGGAAAAAGATCGCTAAAACTACAAAACACTGGTTATCTCAGAAGGACTGAGCAAACTTGCGACACTGCAGTGTTTATGAACAAATATCAATCATGCAGGATTATTAACTTGGATTTTATGTTGATGAAGAAAACAGACTGGGCTTGCCTGGGAAACTATCGATGTTTTTACTTGTTCAAGACAAGCTAAGGTAAGCAGCTAACGTTAGCAGCAACTTTAAAACATGACTCCTTATTTGAGAGTAGTTTTATGTATACATAGTGCAAAAGTGCATTAAAACAGTGTTTATAGAGGCTTTTATTCAGCCGTGTTGTGCCAGTTTAAAGGCCTGTCGCTGACTCGTTGCTCTAAATTCACTCTCGTAGCTGCTGTGTCTAATTATAACACGTCCAGTGAAAATAACATCAATAAAAAAGTACCGCGTTAACGTGTTCAGTTAACCGATTATTGACTGTGAAGAGCTCCAACCAAACGGTTAAAGAAAGTTTTGAAAACGTGCATCCCTATTCAAAACCTTCTTATCCGAACAAAATAATACATATTTTTAACACCCCTGAGCTATATTAAAACTGAATCTGTAAGTAACAAGAAATAAAAATATTCTCCAAGTAAACACTAAAAATACTATTGTACAAGTAGAGACTAATGTGGATCCTCTAAATAAACAATAAACACTGCAGGTTTATTATAATGTCAGGGTTAGGTTTAATATGGATGATGGTTGATTTTAGGTCAGTTTTAGCACATTTGCATGGTTCTCATTATCTGTATTTAAATGAGCACTTGTCAGATTGAGATTATTAGTGCAGCAGAAGTGTGACCTGAAGTCTGATTTTCCCAAATGTAAAACACAATAATGTTCCTCAAGACGAGAGTTTGTGCTTCGCTAATGGAGCCGAACAAAGGTCAATGGGATTTAATTAAAAACAACAGTCAACATCTGCTCATCAGCTTCAGATACTCAAGCAAACTTCAGAGAGAGAGAGCTAACGAGAGAGAGGTAAGGCAGGGGGAGAGAAGAGCTCCACTAAGTGCAACAGAGAGACAGAGGAGGGTGAGAGAGAGAGAGGGACAGAGAGGAGTGGGAGGATGCGAGAAGAGCTCACTCAAGCAACGAGAGATATGGAGAGAGAGAGGAGAGAGAAGGAGGGGAAGAGAGAGTACTGCATACAGAGAAGAGAGAGAGAGAGGAGAAGGAGGGGGGAGAGGAGAGAAGGAACGAAGAGACAGAAGAGGGAGAGAGAGAGAGGAGAGAAGAGAGAGACGTAAGAATGAGGGAGAGAGACCTAATGAGGATGGAGAGAGGAGAGAGAGAGAGAGGCGTAATGAGAGGGAGGGAGGAGAGAGAAGGAGGGGGAAAGAGGGAGGGCAGAAGAGAGACATAATGAGCGGATGAGAGAGAGAGACGGAGAGAGAGGGCGTAATGCTAGGAGGAGGAGAGAGAGAGGGAGAGCTTCACTCAAGCCAACAGAGAAACAGAGATGAGAGAGACGTAATGAGAGAGAAGCGAGGAGAGGGAGGGAGAGAAGAGGCGGGTGAGAGAGAGAGAGGTCCAATCAAGCAACACAGAGAGAGAGAGAGATGTAATGAGGAAGAGAGAGGGAGGGAGAGAGCACTCAAGCACAGAAAAGAGAGAGAAAGACAGAGAGGCGTAATGAGAGAGAGATGTATGATGAGGGAGCGAGAGGAGAGGGGAGGGGAGAGAGAGAACTCCACTCAAGCAACAGAGAGAGAGAGAGAAAGAAGGCAGGAGGGAGGGAGAGAGAGAGGAGGAGGGGGGAAAGAGGGAGAGAGAGAGAGAGAGAGAGAGAGAGAAAGAGAGAGAGAGAGAAGGAAGGAGAGAGAGAGGCGTAATGAGAGGGGGAGAGAGAGAGAGAGGAGGGAGGGAGCGAGGAGAGAGAGCTCCACTCAAGCAGCAGACAAAGAGAGAGAGAGAAAGAGGGAGAGACGTAGAGAGAGAGAGAGAGAGAGAGAGAGAGGGGTAAGGTAGGAAAGAGAGATAATGAGAGAGGAGGGGAAAGAAGAGAGAGAGCTAAATGACATAATGAGACAAATGGATCTGCTCTTCTCCCAAAGACAGGATGTGTGTGTGTATTGTTGAATATCCAATACTGTAAATACTTAGTTTGTGTAGTTTTTAAATTGGTTTTGTTAGACAAGACAGCTGTACCAGGAAAAGATTAATCTAGCTCACTCCAGATTGATATTTTTATGAAAAAAAAACAGAACGTCATGGCAATATGCCTCTGAACCCAGAAATACTCGAGAAGTCACTTTCTTTTGTTAAATACAGTCGAGAAAAAAGCATAACGGAAATTCACAAATCTCGTCTGTGTCCAGGGTTTTTAAAGTCAAAACGGTCTGTAATTCTGCTAAAATCGGCTGAAATATGTCCGTTGGCGAGTAATCTTTGCTACGGTTTGAACGTGCGCTTTTATCACAACGCTGCGCTGTGATTGGTCCGTCTAACCTTGGCCGTCTCTAACCGTACAGCAGCGGTCACTGGTAGAGCCAGGTTAGGAAAAGCAATGGCATGTTTTTTGGATCAATATAGTACTTTTAAAATCCCCTGGGTTGATATTCTGTGTCTCTCAAGTGACTCTCTGCACCTGGGGCTCCTCTGATGGTGCTTTCTCATCTGGCTATTTTCTACCCAGCATAATGTAGTTGAAGGTGCAGATCCTAATGTATTTTAGCAGCTGAGTGTTGCTTGTTCCTTGGGTTAGTGTGTTTTTAATGTATTGTAAAAGAACTTTGTGTTACATTTTATATAAAAGCGCTTCATATAAACATTTTTTCCACAACAAATCTTTTGAAATCAAAAGCTGCTGTACCATTGAGATGCGTGTTGTTGTGGAAAGGCGGTGGGCTCCTCTGTATCACGACGGGACATTCAGACAGAGGCATTCTGAGCTGCGGTTTAGGTCCTGGAGACTGTAGAACCGGACTCTCTATAGGTCCGTTTAGGAGCCTAGGAGACTGTAGAACTGGACTCTCCATAGGTCCGTTTAGGAGCCTAGGAGACTGTAGAACTGGACTCTCGATAGGTCCGTTTAGAAGCACAGGAGACGGTAAACTGGGACTAAAACCTCCTTCAGTTCTCATCTTCTGCTCGTGTGAGAAAGCCACCAGAGACTGCATGGCGTTTGGGAAAGTGTCGTGGTGATGGACGAGCTGACGGACCCATTTAGACAAACCTGAAACAGAAACAGTAGAAAATAATAGAGCTGCGTGTTCGAAAATTTGTCATGAAGCCAGTTGAAGTGTCAGAGGTAGTTTACTTTATTAATAGCATTGTAGTTTGTGTACTTGTTTAAAACTGGTAATTTTCTATTTTTGGAATGCATTAATCTTTTGCGTTACAAAAACAGGTTGCATTTTAAACGATAATGATTTTAGCTGCACTTCACCTGTTTGAAATAACATGAGCCTGTAGAGAGTTGTGATGAACCCTGAATCTAACCTATTAACTAAATAGTAAGTAAGAAAGTAAGTAAGTAAGTAAGTGATAGTAAGTTGTGTCACGGGCCCAGAAGACTCGATCCGTCCGGAAGTTCCCATTTTTTTCTAAATAAAACGTAAATGAAGGTCTCTTTTTAAACACATAATACTATCGTCATCCACAAGCCCTATATTCATGACCCACAGCCGTTATTTGCCTTTTAGCAGTTTATCTAGTGTAATACAAGAGTTTGATCTTTCCGTTCAACCCTTGAACGCATCATCACACGTGACCTTACGTGCCTCGAAAAAAATATAATTTTGGCGATTTCTTAGACAACACTTTTCGTTATTTGTTCATAAACAGTAAAATTATTCACGAATAAAGACTGTTTAGATTAAAAACAAGCTTTTTACATTATTATCTTCAATGTGTGAATTAAGGCTGGGCAATATCGTGATAAAAATTAGGGATGCACTGATCCGATACTGGGATCGGATATCGACTCCATGATATCGGTTCAGCCGATATCATTGTTGTGCCTTTAATGGGCTGTGTGCACGGAATTTCAGTTGGCTTGCGATTGTTCAAAAATGCTAACTTCTGTACATACAACCATTTCCTGTTAGCGTTAGCATTTAGACACAATTATGTCTCTTTTTAAACACACAAGTGTCTCTGATGAAATATTCCTCTGATATGTAAAGTCTTTAACATGTTTTCTGTAACATTCACCACAACTGTCTGATCTAAAGAGGATTTATTAGTTTTAAACTGATGGAGTGAAAACCTCATAGAAGAGTATTGAACAGGAAGTGTTTGTATGTACAGGATGTAGTATTTTAAACCAAAACAAGACAACTGCACTCAGCCAATTGGACATAAGTGGACTAATTTTTTGGCTGGTGTTGATTCAGAACATCTCATAATGTTTGACATTTTGTTCAGATTAAGTTGTTAAGTTGTGATTTACACTAGAAATAATATTTACATAACACTACATAACCAAATGTCTTATGCTTTGATAAGAAAATAAGGTATTTCAATTCTTACACTAGTATCGGTTGATATCGGGTATCGGCAAATACTTAAGCCAAAGTATCGGAATCGGTATCGGAGCTGAAAAAGCTGGATTGGTGCATCCCTAATAAAAATCGAATCATGAGCTCACTGTTGTGACAATCTGCTTTTTTGGTGACATCGTCAAATCGTGATTCACATTTCTCCATTTAATTCAACTGTTACAATTATTTCCAACTTACTTCTCTGAGCCTCAGAGTTGCAGAGTTCATTTCTTTCTAATGAATTTGAGCGTCTGTTTTAAATAGTTTTATGAGTTTTAAAAAGTCATGTGTTGAGTCTTTTGTACTGCCGCTTCAAGTCAAGTTCCAGGTGAATTTTAGCAAATTTTCAAGTTTGATCTACAAAAATATGTCCATTTATGAATGAAACATGGATTTTTATCACATTTTCAAAAGCTGTTATTAGTGTTAGAAATGCCACAATTGTTTTATTACACAATGTTCTAATGAATCCATTATTTGAATAACTTTATTTATGGCTGAAGTCGCTTGTCTTTGAAGGCTTCGTCATGTTTTTCTGTGAAAATCTGTCCACACTGGTCAGTCTTTGTTCTGCTCTGACTGAGTGACAGCTGGATTTAACCAATCACAGTAAAGTAGGAACTTTCAGAAAAAGCAGATGATTGTATTTACCTCAAAGATAAAAGATAATAGTCTACAAGAATTGTGATAAAAAATCTAAATTGTGACCTGTCTCCAGGAAAATCGTGATAATAATTTTTTGCCATATCACCCAGTCCTAGTGTGAATGCTCTAATCACACTTCCAGACGGATCGGGTCTTCCGGTACAAAAGGGGCCGCGACAAGCTGCCCTGGAGCGCCTCAACCTCCGACCACCACCAAGCGCTCCCTAACCTGCATGTTATTGGTTGTTGGGGAAACCGGAGTGCCCGGAGGAAACTCACCCAGACACGGGAAGAACATGCAAACTCCACACAGAAAGGTTCGGGCCTGAGCGGAATCGAACCCGCGACCTTCTTGCTGTGAGGCCAGAGTGCTATCCACTCTGCCACCACAATACTCATGTCTCATAATTGTATTTTGATAATGGCAATAATTGTCGACTAGTCTTATTCACATAAGATTGTATTTACCTCGGGAACTTGTAATAATTTTGGAAATTGTCTAAGTTTCTAAACCTGTGTGAATCGTCCATGTCTGTAAAGTTGACCTCCTGTAATTTGCCAAGCTTTTCTTATTTTCAGGTAATTCTTGTCTACTCCATTTCAATTGTACCTTCAGATTTTAACTACATTATTTCTATTTGCCAAGGATCATTCTTTAATCCACATGTGTCAAACTCAAGGCCTGGGGGCCAGATGCAGCCCTCCACCTCATTTCATGTGGCCCTCAAGGCTTATAAGGTTTACTTTATTTGTTTGTATTCGTGCCAGAAGTAGTGTCTTAACCTAATAAAATTATTTGCCTGAAACTTAAAGAGAACGTAATTTTCCAGATGTATATTCAGTAATTGTCTCTTGACTAAATATCCAATAATCACAAATACAACTATTATTTGTAGTATGTCAAAAATTAGTAAGGTTAATTTTGGTTACAACTGGCCCTTCAAGAACAACCCTGATGTCAAGGGTTTGTCAAAATGAGTTTGACACCCCTTCTTTAATCAAATTAAGAAGAAAATTGTATTTAAAGAACGACCAGTTTCACAACACAAACAACTAACTGAATAATAATCAACAGAATACTGATTACAAAATAATCCTTAGTTGCAGCACTAGTTGTGAACAAATAATTTCACTTTGCAGTCTTTGAGCTGACCTAGAAAAGGCTTAACTCCGGCCTAAATAACCAAATACCTAAACACTGAATTCTAAAAGGCAAGACGTATTGAAAACCATGATAAATGTGGTGTATTTGGCTTCATCTGTCTTCAGTCTGGATCAGTGTTAAGAGTCAGAGGCCTTCACAGTGTTTGAGTGGAGGACCAGTGCCCCCCAGTGTCTGAAACCAGCACAGCACAAGTACAGACCTGTGATGTATTTGGTTGGATTGTTCCTGTATCGTTCGTCCACCAGAACCAGAGCGCCCCAGTCGTTCTTGTGACGGATGCACCTGGAAAATATGAGAGAAAATGCATAAAAACGTCAGAACTGGACTATTTGAAGAAGTTTAATTCTTTATTGTGGCGGCAAACTCGCTCTGGCCTCTGAAAGTGTTTGGTTTTGTTTATAAACTGATGTGTGTGAATGCTTTGGATCAGAAAACGTCTCTTTCTTTCTCACCTGCCCAGAGCCTGGTTCAGAGCTCGAAAGGCCTGGATGTCGTACCATTTACTCCCCGACAGAAGCCCTCGAGTCCTGGAGTGCTGGTCATTGTACTTCATCTTCAGCTCCACCTGCACAGCACAAAACATATTATTCTTTCAGTCACCAAGAAAGATTGTCATGATACTGTAAACATTTCAAACAGTTGAGCTACTTTTTGGAATTAAAAATGTGAATTTGTAGACTGCTTTACAAGAATAATTTGAATAGAAAGCATCAGGAGGTTTCTTTAGGTAAGTAAGGCTGCATACACGATGCACACTGAACGGGACTCGGCTCGGTTCACAAAACACTTTTTGCCAATTGAACCAGCGCAATAGATACACGCTAGCAGCAAAGAAGACACCGGCTTTTCTGCTACATCAGCTGCTACGGCTCCATCAGAAACACAAACACTGTTTCTCTCACAGTAACAGGCCCAGTGTGAGTGGCAGACGAAATGTCAGAGCAAAGACAACACTTTCACTTTCACTTCAGAAGACAAGAAGAGGACTAAAAAAAAAAAATAAATAAAAACAAACAAAAAACGGAACAAAAACTTCATCCCTTTGAGTAAACAGACCTTAGAGTGACACTGAAAAGTCATCTGCTCATTTAGCTGTATAACTAAATATTAGATGAATATAGACAATTTTCCCCACAGTAGTGTGAGCTGTAGTGTTACTTTCTGTATTTGCTTCCATCTAAGAGTTATAACTCTGTTGCTTTTATAAATAACAGGAAAAAACGATGATATACGGTCGTGTGATCATAATTAATTATAACTGGTTCCTTCTCCTCTTACTTTCATGTGTTTTTGCGTATTATTTATTTCACTATCCATCTCACACATGCTGTTTGTTTTGATTCTGAGCCTCGCGATCCCCAGATTTTCCTTGCGACCACTTTGGGAACCATTGGGTTAGAACGTGTGAGCAATTGTATTGTCTGGGACCTACTTTGCCAACTTACGTAAATATATGAGCACTTAAGTACACAACAATACTGTTAATAATCACAATTACACAACTTTTGTAAACGATTACGGCAATAGTCATAATTAAAGTTGAGATTCCAAGTACGTGCAGCTAGTGCCGCTTGACCTACACCTATAATCTATAAATATTTTCATTTGGAGCTGGGAGGAACTCACGGTAGTGACGGGCAAATGGCGCTTCATTGTATACTCGAACCATTTGCCAGGTGTACCGAAACATGAGCCGGAGCTTCGCAGAAGTGGTTCGTTAGCTCTTCTGAGCCATCTTGTGGTCAAATACATGCATGCATGCATGTAAAATGAAACCGTGTCATGAACAAATAAACACTGATATTATTGAAAATTAACCAACAATACTGTATTTAGTAGCTTAACTGTATAAATGTTTGCATTTCATCTGTTTATTTTCATTTCTAAAATAACATCCAAATCCAGACACAAATGTACAAAAAAGTTTCGTCTTGTGCTGGAATCGAACTCTCAACCTACCGCACTCCAAGCAGACGCTCAGCGTGTTGAGCTATAGCGGCGCTCGCGTGATGTCTACCCAAAATCTATTCATCCTACATACACACCAGAAGTTTTAAACGGGGTCTAAGCTTATTTTTTCATTGAGAGTCTTTAATGTTTGTTAAAACAAGGTCCAACATGAACCAGTCCAGGTCTATTAAGTGTCCCAGATCCAGGCTCTGCTGCGGATCACGAGGCGATCCTTTTGCTTCAACACAGCTCGGCCCAAATGAACCACTTTCAGAACCACTTCAGCCAAACGGCGCTTCATTACGCGCTGATGACGTCGCTCCCTGAAAACAACACAAGCTCCGGTACAAGCTTCAGTCCCCTCCCAACAGGAAAAGCTCAAAGCGCGTACCGAAGCGTCCATCACTAACTCACGGTAACACTGCAAGAACAAACAAACTTGACCGAGAGAGATCATGAGATGTGAAACAAATGCATCCAAATAAAAACAGGACAAAAAAAAGTTACATGTTCATAATCTGTAAGGACTTGAAAGCAAAATCCTTAGTTTTTTAGTGACAGGAATGCACCAGAGGATTAAACACTAAAGGGGCACTATGTAACTTGGCGAGGTGTGGTGAAGAAATGTTTGTGACAGTGTAAACAGTATGAAAAAGTCACATATTTTGTTGTTTATGAAGGAATTAATGGGACTTGAAAACGGTACCCTTTGCGATTTGCTAATTGAATCCGTTGAAATTGCAATATGAAAGAGATTTTGATTGATTGTGCTGCTCTACTCAAAGCAAATCAGAACAAAAACAAAACCATAGAAGCGGCAGATACCAGAAAAGTTCTTCTCTGTTTGGACATAAAATAACTGGAAAAGACATGTTTGTATTTCCTTTTCAAAACACACATTTCTTTCTTCTTTTCGCGGTGCGTTCCTTTGACCTCGGACGACGACGTGAAGCACACCTGTCTCTTAAATTCAACGACAAAAGTGCAAAATGTCACAAAGCGCAAACACAAAACGCCGGTGATATTTGATAAATGTTAACGCGAGTGGGCGACTCACGTGGACCAGAGCAAATCTCACTCCAGGCCCCGAGTGACGAGACGTTTACCTGCGACGACGGATGGATTCAGACAGGAGAGAGAGAGGGAGAGAGAGAGAGGAGAGAGAGAGGAGAGAGAGGGAAGGAAGGAAGGAGGGAGGGAGAGAGAGAGAGAGAGAGAGGAGAGAGAGGGAGGGAGAGAGAGGGAAGGAAGGAGGGAGGGAGAGAGAGAGAGAGAGAGAGGAGTCGTTTACCTGCGACGACGGATGGATTCAGACAGGAAGAGAGGGAGAGAGAGAGAGAGAGAGGAGAGAGAGGGAGAGGAGAGGAGGGAGAGAGAGAGAGAGGAGAGAGGAGAGAGAGGGAGAGAGGGAGAGAGAGGGAGGAGCCGTTTACCTGCGACGACGGATGGATTCAGACAGGAGAGAGAGGGAGAGAGAGGTGGAGAAAGATGGAGAGGGAGGAGAGAGAGAGACAGGGAGAGGGAGGAGAGAGAGAGGGAGAGAGAGAAGAGACGTTTACCTGCGACGACGGATGGATTCAGACAGGAAGAGAGAGAGGGAGAGAGAGAGAGAGAGAGAGGGAGAGGGGGAGAGAGAGAGAGAGAGAGAGGGAGAGAGAGAGGAAGGAGAGGGAAGGAGGGAGAGAGAGAGAGAGAGAGGGAAGGAGGGAGGGAGAGAGAGAGAGAGGGAGAGAGAGAAGAGACGTTTACCTGCGACGACAGATGGATTCAGACAGGAGAGAGGGAGGGAGAGAGGGAGGGAGAGAGGGAAGGAGAGGGAGAGAGGAGAGGGAGAGAGGAGAGGGAGTGAGAGAGAGAGAGAGAGAAGAGAGAAAGACAAAAAAGAGAGAGAGAGAGACTTGCTGCAGATGGACCAGTCATGATCATCAACTCAAAAAAAGGTTGCTGTGAATGCTGTGATTGCGTGCACAAACACCAGTGGTGGAACGTCATTACTGTACTTAAGTAAAAAATATATAAATATATATATATATCATGTATCTGTACATTACAAGACCTACTTTTTATTTATTTAAATGGGACAAAGTGTATTAATGAACGGCAATACCGTAAATACACCAGAGTTAGCTTAAAGCGAATTTCCATCTGTAGTCCCATAAAACACATATTTACATATTTACATTGAACAGCCACAGGAGATCACAGCTTCACTACATACTATTAATTCACTACATTTTTACAGCAAGTATCTGCATATTTACTTTGCTACTTTTTGAAACTTTTCTTGTTTTGCACGTTACATTTTTAGTCTGAAAATTTTGACCTACGTCGAACCTGTCTTTATTGAACTGTCGTAAGCGCGCTGCTGCAAATGTTGTGTCTGCGGAGGTGCGCCTTGTGCTGTAGCTGACCACCGTGAAGTTGCAGTAGCATGTTACTGTTTGCGGCCAAACTCATGGAAACCAGCACAGAAGCTTTTGGGGAAAGTTTTACCTGCCTATAAAGTAATGCAATGACACATTAATTGAACCTGGGCCATTGGGCTGATCTGAATTTATATATCGGGCTTGTTCTCGTTGGCTCAGTTCACTGTACAAAATTTGAATCAACGCCAAAAACTTTTACTTTTTACATAAAAGTAAATTTTAAACCTAATCACTTAAGTAGATTTCTTCTCTGGAACTTTTACTTTTGCAATGTTTTGAACAATTATCTGTACTTTTACTAAAGCACAAAAAGTGAGTACTTTATCCTCCACTGACAAACACACACAAACATTTGACAATATTTCAGGGTCCAACAAACACTACGAGAGTCAACTTCACACAGGTAGAAAAATCAACAAAAATGTTTGTAGAGAAGAAGCAAAAAGACCAACAAAACCCACATGTAAAAGCAAAGAAACAGAGAAAGAAAAAGGTAGAAAAGGAGAAAGAGAAACAGATTGAGGTGAGAGTGAGAGAGCAAAGACAGAGCAGAGTCGTCCTGTCTGATCTCCACAGACAAACTCCGGCCCCGGTGCTTCTGCTGCGGTGGATTTTAGCGCTAACCTTTTGAGAATTGACAAGTGAAAAGTTCAGCAGGCGCCTGTCGCTTCGTCCCGCGCTCTAACCTCGGCTGACACGAGGCCGCGGCAGGTACAGCGCGCCCTGATGACACGCGTCACGCACAAACATCACCGTCTGAGGTCGAAACAGACGAGTCAGGAGACATCAGGGACACGGACATGATTCAGCCTCACGACACTTCAGCTGTGGGACGGTCCACGTGAGGATTATCAGGTTAAGCAGTGATTATTCAGGTCAGAACAGCTTTGAAGAACTTTTGTTGTTTAAAACTGAACTGGAATAGGTGAAAAAATCAGCAGGAGAACTTGATTAATCTGGCTTTCGTTTCAATAGTCCTGATATCATTTTCGTAAAGATATTGAGTTCTGGATTCATAAAAATGCATGTCTATACCACGCAATATAAAGATCGTGTCATGTTTTTTCATTCATGTCTATCATTCCCTTTGCTGCCAAAGTTCATTTTTGTTGTGGACGTAAAGGCGTTATATTATTATAACAGAGTATATAGAGTAATGAAATCCTAATCTTAACCATAGTACAAGCCCCAGATCAAAACTAAACTTAGATGCTAAATTAAAAATGTTGTCATGGTATAGCTTCTTTCCAAATTGTATTAAACTAATCCCTTACCTCAAAATTCCACACACAATACCCCATTATGACAATTTGAAGACGTTTGGAACCATCAGAACTCTTCTTAGAGCTGGCCTTTCGCCTAAACTGAGCAATCTAGTGATAGGGGCCTTAGTCAGGGAGGTGACCAAGAACCTGAGGGTTACTATGTCAGAGCTCCAGTGTTCCTCTGTGGAGAGAGGAGAACCTTCCACAAGGACAACCATCTCTGCAGCAATCCACCAATCAGGCCTGTGTGATAGAGTGACCAGATGAAAGCCACTCCTTTCGTCTGACCACTCTAGATGAAGTCTATTGTTTTGACATTTTGTTAAAGACTTGGTCGCTTGTTTCTGGAAACACTAAAAGCAGATAATTGTATTTACAGACAGTCCACAACAGGGGTCTGCAACCTACGGCTCGAGAGCCACATGCGGCTCTTTGAGATTTTTTATTTATTTATTTTTTTTTTTTATTTGAGCAACAATCAGTTCATAGAACTGTATAAAATAAATAACAGTTTATAACAGAAAGTTTAGAAACAGAAAGTGATGCTCAAAAGGAGTAGGTTGAAGTTCAAAGAACTTATGTGGTCCTACCCCTCTTGCACACAAATATAAATACATAAATATTTTTGCTTGGAGTGCTTACGGGCATACACTCATGCTTCATTATAGAATGAGTGCATGCTACATTCATACATATTTCACACAAACAAACATTTTCGTTTATAGTCGTACAAAATGAACTACTGCTCTTAGAAAGCTATTATTTTTCGTTTATGATCGTACAAAACAAAAAACAAAACAAAAACAAGAGCACCAAAATGTTTTCGTTTATAGTCGTACAAAATGAACTACTGCTTTTAAAGTTTTAATTTTGATTTTCGTTTATGATCGTACAAAACAAAAATATAGGAGAGAGAGAAAAAAACAAAAACACAAAACAGTATTTTCGTTTATAGTCGTACAAAGTAAACTACTGATTTAGAAAACTGTTTTTCTTTGTTTATGAAAGATAGTATTTCTCATTTATGTTAAATAAATGCAAAATACTATGGTAAGTAATGCAAGAAATAGACAGCTACATGTTAGTGAAGAAGACAGCATTTGATTGAGAATGAGAAACTAGACCGGGGTGCCCAAACTTTTTTCTTGAGTTGGCCAAAATTAACAGATTTTTTCCCACAACATGTCAAAATGTATTACATCCAACACTGCCAAGGGCTAAATCTCATTTTGAAGAGATGATGATTAAATTGTCTTGCAACAAGAAAATTACATCCGACTTTGGTATTTTTTCAGCACAAACGCAGACACCTGTTCGTGGGCCAATTTAGACCTCCTGATGGGCCAACATTGGCCTTGAGCCTTTGGGCACCACTAAAATAGACTATAGAAAAGCTAAAGAACATTCTGTGCCACTATTTACAGTATGTGTTTATTTTAATTAGCGGTTGTATACTGTATACTGTTATTTCATCATTTCTAAATCTATCGACAGTTGTAACTAGAGTTCACCTTTACATAGACAAAAAAAGTGCTTAGTGAAACAAATCCAAATGTTTGTGAATTCACACAAGGTTTTATTTGTAAAAGATTTGTGTTAGTTCACCTAACTGTCTAAATGTTTTATCAATATTATTAATACATGTATATTTCTTTGACTAAATAGCGTCTCTTTCCGACTTTGACTTGGTTTGAATTGAGCAAATGTGGCTCTTTTGCTGTAAAAAGTTGCAAGTCCCTGGTGATAAAATCAAAATCATGATCTGGCTCAGAGAAAAAATGTTGCCATATTCCCAGCCCTATAACAAAATATTATACTTTTGTTTCTTGTTTGTTTTTTCTTACCAGACACTGCAGTCCTACATTCACATGGATTGACAAACATCAGCGCAGCAGTGTCCTCAGGCTTGTCACAGCCCTCATTAGATAATGCAGAGTCTATAGGTTAACATATACAGTTTCTGCATTAGCTTATGTTTGCTTTAACCCTGTCAGTTCTCTCTCTGACACATCTCTCCTCTACGCTCAAAAAAACAGTGTTTAAGTGACCCCATCCGGCTGTCATCTCCGCGCCGCGCGACAAACCAAGCGCTCACCGATCTCAGTGACAGGAGCAGTATGTCCCTCCCAGCTCCGGGCGTCCCTGCGCATTAAAACCGCGCACACACACCGGGGTATATCTTTTTTTTTTTCAACTCGGGTTAGCTCCACGACAAGCAGATCTTTTGACATTTTGGCTAATTCCTCCGAGCCGCTGCTTCTCGTCGACTTGCTACCAGCTAGGATTGGCTTTTTCACATGTGCGCGCTGTCACGTCGAATCGGGCGCGTGACGGAGGAGCCGGGGAGAGGTGGAGATGGAGTGATGCAGATGAGAATGGCACTAGAGGCTGCAGGCGGGGGCTCGGAAGTGGATTTTTGAACTGCGTCGGTGGTTCATGGCTTCTCCGCCCGTCAGACATCACATCTCGTTAGCATAATTACAACGACCGGGCTTTTAGGGACTGGCATTTGAGTTCAAGCGGAAGTAACGAGTAAACACGTGGAACTTTACACTAGCTCTGAAAAAACACATTTTATCTATCTTTGTAAGTTGGTTATTTCTTTTGATCAATTGATTATGTTGCAAAGGCTGGCCATTATGAGATTTTTATTAAATCTGACAAAAGGCAAATTACAAATTCTTGAATTGAGTGTACATGATCTTTTGTGATTTGTTTAATATTAGGGATAATGATGATGGAATGGTATTAAAATTAGGTCTTATTCTTTTAAGACTTTAAGATTTTTCTTAATTCATTCATTTTCGTTCACAATCCAATAAAAATCGTCTATCAAGCTCCCCAACATACTAAAGGTAAAAATAAAATGTGAACCCTCTTATTTACTTAAATCAACCATCCTGGAATGGAACAGATTCTGTTTTTTTACTCTAAATATACAAACAAAAAAGGGTTAATAGGAGTTTTAATGGGCTCCGCCTAAACTTTTTTAGGTTCATACAGGTCCCGGATTTTTAAATAAATTACATTCGGCTTTTGAACTGCTAAATCCCCAAATCTAGTCTCAATCTGTCCCAGACTGTGACTCCAGCTGTACTTAGGCAATCTTTTTGTGCAGAGCTTCTTTTCATTTAAAACTACAAAGCCTCAGCTCTACAAACACTCCAGACAATTGTCTGTGCACCAAAATGATCAGAAACAATTTCCATTTGAATTTTAGATTATTTTAGTCAGACGTTTTAACAAAAATGGGACAGGAAAGTGTTGAAGCGTCCAGTGTGTCGAAATACACTTGTTTGGGCATCTGCTGACGCTGCGTTTTGCGAAGTAGATGCTTCGATCTGCTGCAGACGCTTTGGTCTCATCAGAGTTTGGCGCTGCTAAACTTTCATTGCCTGAACGCGGCGTCCACCAATCAGACACGACTCTCCTGTGACGTAGTGACGCTGCTCTGCCTCACATCAAGAGAAAAGGACTGTTTACTGAAGTCTTTTAATCACTTTTTTTTTAAAAGGTCATTTGTTTTGGAGCTTTTTTCAAAGGATTGGTTGCTTGTTGCTCTGAAAATCTGACGACCCTGACATAATATGGACTGACGCTGAGCTCACATGTATCTATTAAAAAATGCTCATTGTTAAATGAGTATTTCTATGCTCTGCCTACGTGCAAAACAAAGCCTTTGCAAGAATCGATAACACAGAAAAGCGCATCAGGGCGAAGAAAGTGGTCTTGTCCCCCAACACACATTGGGTTGTTTAGTACGACTGTTGGGGCGTCAGCTTCCAAAATATTCTGTGTCAAAATTTGCTTTGACTTGCAAAATTGGACACTTCAACGCCGTCCAGTCTGAAGATGCAGATGACTGAACCCTCAGTCTGGTCTCCTCCTCCTGCTGCTTCACCTCCATTCTCTCCCCTGACTCCATTGAATCATCTCCATCCTCTACATCCTCACTTCTTCTCCCTCGTTTCTCTCGCTCCATCACACAGTCCTTCTGAAGTCCTGGGGGAACATGTTTTTCTGCTGAAAGCTGCAGGACACTGACACTAATGACTCCGAGCGCGACGGCACCATCACAAACTGCTCACGCTTCGTCCATCTTTACAGTTAAACAGGAGGAAAAATGGGCTCAAATCGCTGTCAATACAAAAAACCCCAACATGTACAAAGCCTATTTTTAATGCAACGTCTATATTAGCTTAAGTTGTATTCATAAAATCATCGATTCCTTTCATCTTTAACCGTAATTCGATGTCGCACAAAATATCCCCAACAATAGATTTACTTCAATAATGATAAAATAGCTAGTGCTGTAATGGATTTTTGTAGAAAATACTAGTGCTGTAGGTCTTTAGTCGTTTAGTCGATTAATCAGTCGATAGGGCTTTAGTCGACCAAAATTTGTATTAGTCGACCCAGCCCGAGCCCGTCGTGTCCGAACCCGACCAGAACCTGTGCCTAAGCCCGAGCCCGAAGAGAGCCCGTCCCGCCCACTCACTGAACTGTGGACTTTTAATGACAGAAAAAGCTTCTTATGATGTCCAACGTGTTTAATGTAAGTGTGTCTCGCCGCTAAACGCTTCCTCTCTCTCTCTCTCTCTCCCTCCCTCTTGTTCCTTCTTTTCTCCCGCGCGCGTAACGTGAGCACTTTCTCTCTCTTCTTCCTCACCTTTTACTTGATCCGCGGGGATGAAAGACGTGCCTTCCCCGTCTTTCGTTCTCCTTTCGCTTTTACCTGCTCCGCGCTTATTCACAAGTCTTCTCTCTCGCTCTCCTCACTCAGTCTCGCGCCGTATAGTTTGCCACTTAAGCACAAAACAACTTTTGCGGTGGTTTTGTGCTGTGTTCTGACGCGTCTGTCAATCATCCGCGAAGCGCACGTGTTCAGTGCGGCCCACATTTCTTACGTAGTTGTCGGGCCAGAATCTAAACTCTAGCTCAAGAGTTGGAACTGAATTATTGGTCTAGTCTGCCTTTTTTGATATAAACACACTGTGTCATGTTCATTTTCTGAGTAAATTGTTGTTTTTGCATGAACTCCATTGCACTTTTGCCTTTTTGCGTCAGATAAATTGTCAGATCAAGCTATATTTTTTTTAGCTTCAGAGCTTTAGCCACGCCCCCTTTTTAGTCGACTAATCGGTCGATGGGACATGTCTTTAGTCGACCAAGAATTTCTTTGGTCGACTACAGCCCTAGAAAATACAAAATACACCAAATACAACATTGCTCTACAAAAACTGCCATTCAAGTCTATTATTGAACAGAATATCTAATGTTTAGAAGATGTGCTGCAGGCTGGATTTAATCAGTTGGAGACCCTCATCGGCCTTATGCTGAATAGCCCTGGTTTTGTATTTGATTCTTCATCACAAACTCAGCTGGAGTTGTGTCAGTGAGATGCTATTCTTTTCTCTCTGAGCCTCAGAAAACACTGTTCCGAATGTCCCTGTTTGCAGCTCATCAACCAGCATGCATATCAGGCAAGATCGATATGATTGGTTCCCCTGTATTTTTCTTTTCAACCAGTAAATAAATCCATCTCTTTGTTTTTGTTGAGCCCAAAAACATGAAAACAGTTGTCTCTCAGGACATAAAAAGAATGTCAGGATACCAAACAATGAAACAGTCGATGTTCACAAAAGCAGAAGCAGGTAGTTCAACAGTAAAACACGGAGATAAGGCCTATTCAAGACTTTAAACCACAAACACCTCATTAAATATGCGCGCAGAGAATCAGCCTCAATCAGCGCCAGTGCGCAAACTTTTACACCTGTTTGTGATGTTTACTTTGAAAACTTTAAAAACTGGATTGTTTTTCTTTCTACTGTGTATTTAGTGAGCTTTAGTGGTTTTAACCAGGACTATCCCAGAACTGGACCAGGTTTTTATAAGGACTGAAACAGGACTAAACTAGACTCTTTCATCAATGAGAAACTGTTCAGCCAAAAACAAGATGAAATAACATTCTGATCCTAAAAATATCCAAACTGATGAATACTGCTAATATTATTATGTAAAACTGAGTTTATTCATTTAACTACAAAGTAGACATTTTAACTATATAATTCGGTGCTAAAATTATGCATCTAAATCAAAATACCACAAAATGTGCAATTGTGGACACTCTACAAAATGAAGAACCTAGAACATTATTGACCCTATTTTGTCCCGCCCACTTTTCTAGGACGTGCACTTCCTGTTTAGCTGCATTTAGCCTGTAGATTTCAGACGATGGGTTTATTTTAACTGTCATTATATTTAATTAAAATTGCCCCACAAGACAGACAAACAAACACGTTAGCTACCTTAACAGAGCTAAACAGGAAGTGCATTTCCAAGCCAAGTGGGCGGGACAAAATAGGGTCAATAAAAATATTATTTTTATAGAAAAGAAATAGGTTAAATCAGCTGTTTATTGATTTTGTGTGTAATATAATCATGATTTTTAAAAATTGATCGCTGCCCAGCTCCAAGTGTTTGTAATGTAAGATTGCAGAATTCAGGCTCTGTTTATATTTTAGAATTAATTGTTGTCATAAGGTCAGATTCTTCTATTAATAAAATTGTACTTTGCAATGAAATATCTAAAATAGGGCTGTCAAGCGATTAAAAATTTTAATCGCGATTAATCGCATTTAATTAAATGTTTTTATTTTATATATTTTAATGTATTTTACATTCTAATAATATATTTAGCTTTAATTCCTGTTTATTATGTCTTTATTTGTAGAAACTGTTACATTCTTGAAGTGTAAAATAATGTTTATATATAATTTTTTTAATATATTTTATTATTTTATAATAATGCATTCCCATAACATTTGGCCAAAT
Source organism: Mugilogobius chulae (assembly GCA_038363315.1). Lineage (NCBI taxonomy): Eukaryota > Metazoa > Chordata > Actinopteri > Gobiiformes > Gobiidae > Mugilogobius > Mugilogobius chulae. The sequence continues at coordinate 8,168,573 of CM076415.1, read as the reverse complement.
CGTGGTATTGACGTGTCTCACTCATTCTAAGCATTTATTACACTGCTCTTTCACAATAAAGCTCTTTCTGCAGCTGGAGATTATGAAGCTTTTATTGTGAAGGATTTAAAGGAAGTGTGAGTTAAAACGAGCGCAGCTTTACCGCTAAGCTAGCAGAGCTAAAAGTAGAACTACGACAGTTTTTACCGGAGTTTTGAAAGACTATTCTGGATATTGGATCGTTTCAACAACCTGAGTGGACAAACATCGCATTTAGTGATCACGGACCGCAACTTTATCAAGACACGGGAAGGTGGAAACATGTACGGAGCCTCGTCAGCTGATCGAGCTGCACATGGACGAAGCCGAGGTAAACAAACACACTCACGCTCAGACAGTCGTGGGATCGAGTGGAAACGTTACCAAAGTCTACAAAAGTGAGCCAGCGGAGCCTTGTCTACGTCTCTTTCTGCTTGTGCTCTGTGTTTTTCTATGAACCTCGCGTCATTGGAGCGTTTTATTGGTGAAAAATAACCATGCGATTAATTTGCGTCAAAAAAATTGTCGCCGTTAAAATAGTTTTGCGTTGACGCGATAAAAACGCGATAAAACTGACAGCCCTAATCTAAAATATATATTTTTAACTCAGATAAATTTGTGGTGACTTCTGCAGGTGACTAGAACTTTATGTGGTACAACAGAAAATTGCATTTAAACTATATTTATTTCAGCTGTCCTCCACCTGATTGAAATATTATTGACTTGTTGAAACTTTTCATTTTCCTATAATAAACCTGATTCTGTCCATTTCACTGTAACTGCACAAGAAACGCTGAGATGCTGCAGTACTGATTGTCCACTCCTTTCCACGGTCCGCTGTCTGACTGCAGAATCCTGGTGCCCACATAAAAGCCGCGCACAGGTTTAAAAAGCACTTTGGTCTGCAGTTTGGACGCGCACGCATTCCCAGACTCCCGTTATAACTCTGCTCTCTCTGCCGTCTGCATCGCGTTTTACTGTCCCGGAGCGTTACTGTCACCCTGATCAAAGCGAGACCCCCGAAATCCCGCGCGCCTCGCCCCCAATCCAGTGTTTTACGGCGCGCGGCTACCTCTCTCGTGCGCGTCTCGAAACAATAAGCCCGTTTAACGACCAATAAAAAGACACTTAGGACTGATAAGGCGTGTTCGTAAAGCGCTGAGAGAGGGTTTTTCCAGGTTAAATTCAAAGGGAAAACAGAGATATAAAATGGATAAGGGGATTTGGAAAGAATGTCTGGTGCAGAGCCGGGCAGTGGGCACGCAAAGGTTGGGAAAGATGTGGATTTATTACAGTGAGAATGACCTGGTTCTGCTCACGAGCTTCTGTACAACTGCTGTAAAAGACGAGATGGAAAATATACACTGCAGCAAAGGTTGGGGAGTAACTTAATACCGAAAATACATATTTTGTAGGAATGTCAATGGGAATCTTTGCATTTCTACAGTCTCGGCTGATATTGGAATCAATCACAAGATCCACTGATACGATGAATAAATTCATATTCTCTGATGCAAAATGCTATTGGTGCTAATGCTGCTAATGCTATGGCTATGGCTATGGCTAAAAACGAGAGCAGCACAAACACACACTGAAAAGCTCACTCAGGATGCTCAAATGCAGCTAAACATTATAAATGACTGATATAGTACACCCCTGATCAAAATCTTAAGACCTGTTGAAAAATGGCTAGAATTGACCTTTTACACATTTGGATCCTAATGAGGTTTTAAGCAGAGCTACATTATGCAAAAACAAGAAGGTGGAGTGTGACAAAAGACACTTTGAAAAAGTAATTCATTTAAAACAACAGTTAAACTGAAATAGGCTGTTTTTCAGCTGATCAAAGGTTTAAGACCATTACTCAAAAAACAACATAAAACTTTCCAAACCAGAACAAAAATGTTCTCAGTAGGACTCAGTAATGAGCAGCTCCACCGTTCTTGTTAATCACTTCAAAAATTCATTTGGGCAGCTGGATGTGAGTGTTTATAAAAGCGATTGAAAAAAGTGTTTCCTACAGATCCCGTCTGATGGTTATTGTGCTGCAGTTGGCTCCAGTGAGGGCCATAGTTTGGGTCGAGGACCGCCCTGTGTCTTGACAAACACCCATTAGGATCCTCCGGCTCAGCGCAGGTGTCATTTTTTGGGGTCTACACTTGACTTTGTTGTTCCATAATGCTCAGGGTCTTTAAAAATGTTTTTTGAACATTTAGAATGAGTGTCTGACTGCGTCCAGCCTCAGCAGCAGAGACTCGCTGTGAGAGGCTTTGCTTATGCAGCTCGATGACCCGGCCACGTTCAAGAAGTGAAAACTTCTTTGCTTTAACCATCAGGAGGACATAACTGTCTGAAAGCCTGACAGAAAAGGAGAATTTTGAGCAGATTTTGGCTTTTAGAGCATGTGGTCTTAAACTTTTGATCAGGTGATAAACAGCCTATTTCAGTTTATTATTTTTTATTTATTAAGTTCTAAATGTTTTTGCCAAACTCAAATGTGTAAAAGGTAAATTCTAGCCATTTTTCAACCGGTCTTAAGATTTTGATCAGGGGTGTATTTGTTTTATCTGTACAGTGTCTTCTCTGAGAATCCAGAGTCAAATTCGGTCAAGTTCGGTCAAATCAAAAGCAGACTAGAATGAGTAACTTATTTGCTTAAAATCAGACT
>CM076415.1:7985887-8160887 GCA_038363315.1 Mugilogobius chulae | reverse complement strand
ACTGGACAAGATTTTGGCCATATTGTACATATCACTAGTGAAAGAGAGCTCCTAAAACTGATGAAAAGCAGTTACAGTTACAAAGAAAAGTGACAAAGAGAAGGAGAAGATCAATTAAATTTTCTTTTTGTTGTAAAAGTCTAAATAGTTTCACTCAGCAGAAGGCATGACTAAAATGAATTTATTCAATAAAAATGTACATTTTTACTTTCTAATTAGCAGACTAAAGGCTTAGAGGCCAGAAAGGTTTAAAGCCATAATAGGGTGCACCCAAAAAGTTTGAAGAGAGGGGGTCTGAGGGTCCTCCCCCAGAAAAGTTTGAACTAAACTTATGATTTTTCCTGCAGCAATGAACGTCTTATTGGTGAAACTATGAAAAATAGTATTTTTAGCTTCAGAAGAAATACACAAGGTCTATATGATTCAAATAGCTCAGCTTATATTGAAGAGGGTAGTAAAAACAGGCTATTTTTTGTTAATTTTGCAAGTGAGACTTATCAAATGTGCTACACCACATGACAATGAGCTGATCGCCTGACCACAATCTGCACATTATACACAACTCATGCGTTCTCACCTTTGTGGTCTGTGTATTTGATGGCATCGTAGTAACTCTGCAGGAGCTCGTCGAAGTTTCCTTTTGCTCCTCCGCGCGGCTCAGTGATCACTGTTTTTAATGTTTCCAACTTCTCCCACAGACCAGTGTTCAGCCAGCGATCCCTCAGTTTATCCAGCAACTGGACAGAAGAAGAAAAATAAACAAAAGGAAAATAAATGCTTTATTTATATATAAAGTAATACAAGAGAAAAAAATGCATTATTTAGAAGGAAAGTTAGAAAGTTAGTTCTTAAATGACACTAAATCATCTGCAGTAAGTATTGTGTTCATTTGACATTTAACAATCGCAATGAGTCTTACCTGAAACAAAGTTCAGCACATGCACAGTTTACGCTAAGTCAAGCTCTGTGTTATTTCCTAATTCTGTGCATAAAATTAATCAGCGAGTGCTTAGGAAACAAAGAAATGCAGCTTGTTGTGTTGTATATGAATCTGAATCAATATCAGTTTGTTTGACAAACACTTCAAATCTGACCGAATCAACTCTTTCTGTCCCGTTACTTTTGCCAAACGAAGCCCTGCAGCATGACTCAGTCTCCGGATCTGCAGTTTTATATTAGCTCCATATTTATGCAAGTAGCTGCACCTTGCAGGCGATCTCACTGGTGGAACATCAGCGCACATTAACTCTTTCCCTGCCAATGTCATAAGCTTTTTTTTATATGCGGCGATAGAGGGCTCTCTGATGCACGTTTTGAATTCACCAGGACTGAGATACCATGATGCAGTTTCATATATTCACCACCGGAGTGCAGTATCGCATTAGCACAAGAGTGCAGAGGAAGTCCCTGGACCGAAAAATGCACGTCTTTCCTGTTTACATTACGGAGCGCTGTCGGCTGTGTTTACGTGATCATCCGACTCTAAAGGATCGGCTTTCTTTTCAAACGGATTACAGGCAACACATCTTGGACTAAAAATATTGTTGAGTAAGTTTAGAGCAGATATTTGATCTTTAAAATGAAGAAAAGACGATCCTACAGGACTAGGACTCTGAGGAGAACAACTCATGCAGCAAGTCTGGAAGAAAAAAACTAAACTTCCTCTTCCGTGAGGAATCCAAAAGTGTCAGAGTGAGTAAAACTACTGTATTTCTTCATGTTTGAAGGGTTAAATATAATCTTTGCCCTGTGAAAGCGTCTGAACCTGTAGAATCTGCATCAGAAAGTAGAAAAAGTCCTGTGATGTCTCCTCGTCTGTAACACTTTTGTTGGTTTAAAGATGAAAAAGACACTCGTCCTCATTGTTTTAATCACGTGAAGCTTGTATTTTTATTCTAAATACATTATTTCATTGTACTGGCTCATATTCTTTCACTAAAAAGCTGAACAGACAAAAATAACACTGACATGAAGTTTGATTTAGAAAAAGGACGTTATCTCAAAAGTTTCTCGTCAAACACTGAAATTTAATGAAAACAACACATTTCAAATGCCTATAAAAAGAGAACGGAATAATTTAGAATAACATTTATTTTTTTAAATGAAAGTAGACACTTGTAGGTCTCATCTGATGTACAACATGTCATAATTCCAGTTGCACAAGGTTTTTTGTGGAGCTGTGAATATTGCTTAAAATGAGCAAAAAGTCCTGGCAGGGAAGGGGGGTCAAAGTGAGAATAGGGCTGGCAGTGAAAGAGTTAATTAGATAAAACGTCATTTGTCCCTAGCTGCGTCCTAAATGTTTTTATTTTTTTATTTAGGTTTATTATGGACATCACAATCACATTGGACCAGCCAGATGCACTGCTTTGAGTGTTTCAGCACAAGTGCTAATTTTCAACACCTGTCCATAGAAAATACAAACATAAAAGCAATCACATTTAAATAGAATACAAAATACATTATTATGGAAAGTCTGCATATAATAGTGATTTTTATCCATGTGTGCATTTTTGGGTGGAAACATACAAGAATTTTGATTGACTCTTAAAGCTGTTACTATTAGTTTCCTGTTTTAGATCAGTTGGGAGGCTGTTCCATAGTCTTGCCCCTTTGGCAGAGAAGGACGACAAACCACTAGATGTTCTGAACATGGGAACAACACAATTCCCAGTAGGAGCACCTCTAGTAGTCACTCTCTGCGTACAATTTATGACATTCGGTGACATATCAGAGTTAAGACACTTAAAAATAATTTAAGATTATTAAAATTTACAAAATTATCAAAATTCAGTAGTTTGTGTTTTTTTTTTTTATTTCATAATGATGCCAGTGTCCAGGCTTTTTATCAAGAACCTTTATAGTTGTTTTATATAATGAACAGCCTGGGACCACGAGGTGATACAGTACGATAAATGTGAGAAGATCATTGCATTCATAAATATTTTCGCAGTTTGGAGAGTCAGATCTCCACGTATAAAACAAAAACAACTGAGATTTTTGTTCTAATCTTTTTGGCTAAGTATTGTGCGTGATTAGTAAATTTTATATTTTCATCAAGAAGAAAACCAAGATATTTAACTTCACTGACGATCTGGACTTTCTCATTTTGTACTGTCACCTCAAAGTCACAGTTCTTTGATTGTGCGCATACAGAAACAGTAAGTGTCAAGTGGGACATTTGAAGCCATTCATTTGAAAAACGGGCAGAGCTCGAGCCCGGGCGGGAACCATAATATATTAATGTTTATATGCTTTTTATTTATTTATCTAAGTCGCACCTGAGCAGAAGTCGCACCTCCAGACGGACGATGAAACAAGTGTGACTTATATTCCAGAAAATACAGTGCATGTGTCAGCTGCAAAGAGATGGTGGAGTACTTGTACCCCTGATTGGCTAAAATAATTGTAGTGGCCGTAATATGCACTTACGATCATCAACTTGACTTTGACACACCTTGCAGCCGTTTTAACTGGTTCATACAGTGGAGGCCCAGACACTGCCCACTTCTGCTGCTCTCTCTTCTCTCTCTCTTCCTCTCCTCTGTCCTCGCTCTCAGCCTCCCTCCTGCTGTGTCGTCCTCACACTCTGAAGTTTGGTGCTGACGCTGGTCTTCTGGTTGACCTCTCTGACACGTTTCCGCGCGGCTGGACTCGCTGTGGTGGAGTTTATTCGAGTATGAGATGTGCCGCTGAGGCCGGAGCTTTTAGATCAATGTGGCTCCCCGGGGAAAGGCCGACTATGTGTCCAACAATAGAGCAAAGCTGATTCAACGGCTGCAGCTCACGAGGAGGAGCTGGAAGGATGTTTAATGTAGACAAGCTCAGTATATCAGATTAACAATATAAATAATGGTGTTTTGATAGAGGGTTGTAGTGAACTAAAGCCCTTTACATACATGCAACCCCAAAAGACCTTCAGCTGCTCAAATGCAGAACGCCAGGCTGATGTTGAAGTACATGACACGACTAAGATCAGAGGCAGTTCTGAAGATAACTCGCAGAAAGCAGCCGAAATATGTCAACAAACGAACGATTAAATTGCCAGCCTCAGCCCTTTTGTTGCCAAAGCACTTTTTTTTCAAACTATGATGTTTGGTAGCCATAAAATAGAGTTTATGAATATATATTAGAGTTTAGATTCTGGACCCGAGCCTGACCCGACTTTCGGCCCGGGCCCACATTTCTCACGTAGTTGCATTGAACACGTGCGCTCCACGGATGATTGACAGCCATGTCAGAACACAGCGCAAAACCACCGCAGTGAGAAAACAGCGAGTGTTTTAAGTGTCCAACTATACGGCGTGAGAAGTTTAATGCACCGCCGCGGAGTGAGGAGAGAGAGACAAAAGACTTGTGTAGAAGCGCAGAGCAGGTAAAAGAGGAAGGAGAATGAGAGACAGGAAAGGCATGTCTTTCATCTGCGCGGACCAAGGAAAAGATGAGGAGGAAGAGAAAGAAAGCGTGCACATGTTACATGCGCGGTGAGAAAAGAAGGAACAAGAGAGAGAGAGACAGAAATGTGCGGTGGAGGAAACGCTTTTAGTGGAGAGACACTCTTACATGTAAACATATGGGACATCAAAAGGAGCTTTTTCTGTCATTAAAACGCCACACATTCTTGCAAATGTAAACACTCCAAAGATCACTTTGACTAATTCCGCAATATGCCATTACATCGACTTTATTATTTTGGGATATTTTATTTCACTGTATGTTTTGGACCTTTTCTCTTCTTTTGTAGAATATCACTATCAAAGCTTCTTTAAAGACACAATCTGTTAGTAATGAGCTCTGCTGTGACATAGACAAACGCAACTTCTCTGACGTGAGGAACTGGAAAGAGGAAAAAAGAAAAGATGTAGTGATACAAATGTTAAATGAGGCAAAGAGCAATCTCTGATGGGTGTCACTGCCGGTCTATATAAAACCCTTTATTTAAATAATTCTATCACATTCAGTCAGCAATTTCCCACAGCACCCCTTGTCTCACGTGACGGCACCTCATTTGAGAACCTCTGCCCTGTACCACTGCCTACTTCGGCCTGACTGTAGCACCACCTCTTCATGCTAAGACACTCCTCTGCATAAAACAAACGATGCAACTATTTCCTCTGAAACGCTGCCTCTTTTCACCTTTTGAACCAGCATCTTTTTTTCTGCTCCACACGAAACTCCAGCTCTCTCTGCAGCAGACTCAACTTAACAAGGGCAATACTTCGGGAATCGACAGTCGCAGTTCGCACGCCGGGATAATCCTCTTCTGAAGGTGAACAAGAGCACGGAGCGAGGTTTGTCATCTGCGAGCGTCCCGGGGCTAGCGAAAACCAGGACGCCGGCGTTAAAAAAAACATGAGGATGCGGGGAATGTGCAGCGTTACACGGGAAGGGGAAGGTCTGACGTGTCTCCAGACCTAAAACCCAGGCTCCGCGGTGGATTCCCAAAGCAAAAAAGTTTGAAATATTCATGAGATGTACTCCGAGAAAATGTGCCACCAAACAAAACAGCCATTATCCGCAGCAGGACGCAACAGGGAAGAGTCGGAATCCACACGGACGCAGGCCAAAGGAAAAGTGGAGATGCAAAGTGTTTTCAGACAGACAAGGTGAAAGTTTGGGCTTTACGATAGAAACAAACATTAATAAGTAATAAGTCAATCCAACAGTCAAATCTAAGACTTTTTAAAACCTTTTTAAGACAGAAAACCATACAAATTGAGATATATTTGCACGTTGTGGCCAATAATTATGTTTTCCAGAAGCTTCTTAACTTTTTCAGTGCCAGTCCTGTTCTCTTCCCTGCCAGACCTTTGTGCTAATTTTAAACAGTATTCACAGCTTCACAGAAAACTTTATGCAAGTGGAATCATGACATGTTCATCAAAAGAGACCAACAAGTGTCTACTTTCATTTAAACAAAGAATTGTTATTCTATATTAGTCTGTTCTCTTTTTATAGATATTTGTTTCACTAGCAAGGACCACACCACACAAAGAATGCAATTAAGATATTTATTAGGGATGGGACGAGATCTCGTGCCGCGAGATCTCGCGAGATCAAACTGTCACGATACTGTGCGCACACGTACTGATCTGTCTCGTGAGATTTTTCCATGGTCATGAAATTAAGTTTTGTATTTTTGAGCAGCCGTAGTAAATATTCTCCTCCACACACAGACTTGTAGCGGACTTATTCTGACAGAAAACAGTCTAAACTCTGTCTCAGTTTTTATTTCGTAAAGATAGGACCAATATTGACAGAGATAATTAGTCCTAAACATTGTAAAAGTTAGCGCGAAAAATATATAATCGTCAAATATACGCGCGGACATCGCGGGAACAGCGCCGTGTTTTACACACTTAAACATAGTTTAAAATAGACCCACAAAGAGATATTTTGGCCTCTGTCATGTAAAAAGTACGAAAGTCTCCTCATCTGTGTGCGTCTGGTCCCTGTCAGCAGCGGCAGCGCTGTGAAGCAGGGTAAAGGGGGCGGAGCCTGAGCTACACACGGAGGAGTGGATCAATTTCAGTCAAAACACAGATCTTTCAAATAATAAAAATCCAAGGTGATACACATAATGAAAGGTAAAGCTAAACTAAAAGAATATAAACTAACAATAATAAATAATACAAATCAAATTTTGTAATGTGCCTTGTTTAAATTCTAAATTGAAACAATTAATGCAAATTATTTAAAAAATCTTGTCTCGTCTCGATCTCGTGAAAATTCTGTCTCGTCCCATCCCTAATATTTATTGATGATTGATGATTGATGGCTGGATCGAGAGACTGTGGATGGGGGCTCTGTCTCGGCGATCCGTGCAGCCGATTCAGGACCCCCCCACCTGTAGATAGAGATGTCTCCAGCAGGAGGACAGATGAGATGAGGGTGGGAGGGTGGGGTGTTTCTGATGCAGATTCTATAGATTCAGCCTCTTTCATGGAGCATAAATAATCTTGAATAAATCCAGTAGTTTGGCTTCCTCTGACACTTTTCACTCGCTCACAGAAGAGGAAGTTTCTAGACTCGCTGCATGTGTCGTTCTCCTCAGAGTCCTAGTCCAGTAGGATTGTCTTTTCTTCAGTTTAAAGATCAAATATCTGCTCTAAACTTACTCAACTGTGTTTTTAGTCCAACATGTTTTGTCTGGAATCTGTTTGAAAAGAAAGCAGACCTCCAGAAGCAGCTGATCACGTAAAACAGAGCCGACTGCGCTGTGTAAAACTCAACAAAAGAGCACACGTGTTTCCTGGTCATGTCACCTCTTCTGGGTCCTAGTGCTCACACTATTCCCTCCTCTGCTGCTGAATTCATGAAACTGTATCATGTATTTGACTGTAGACAAAGTCAGCAGGTGCATCCGACTCAAAGCACTGCAGAGAATTAAAAATCAGAAGAATTTTTGCTACAATTATGAAAAATCTAATGAATTAACAAGAAAAACAAAACACAACTTATACACCAACCGAGCAATACATCTATTCCATCAACTAAATAACAGTAGAATCAGCAGTTGTATTGTATTATTGAGAATTTTCTGACAGAAAAAGCTGCAGTAATGTGAAACAGATCAAGAAATCATTTTGAAAATGTAAGATCTGTGCATACATTTTCAAAACCTACAACGGCAGATTTAAGATTTCTGAGGTGGACAACGGGCCCGTCCACTTTTTCTTAATTCATTTTTGCCTACAATTTAATAAAAACTAACTCTCAAACTCCCTGACATTGTAAAGATAAAAATCAAATGTAAACCCTCTTATTTACAAACAAATAAATCATTCTGGGATCAGGATCAGAATCAGTTTTTACTTTAAACTTACAAAAAAAAAAATACCTCCACAATTCTCCATAATTTGATACGAATTTTTAATGAGCTAAGCCTAAACGTTTTTAAGTTAATACAGGTCCCTAAAACTATATTTTGATGAAAAAAGCTTCAGCTTTTGAAGAGGAATTGTCAAAACCCAAAATAAACCAAATTTAGAGCCATTCTGTCCAAGGCTGTGACACCAGCTGTACTGATTCTTACATTTACCAATTAAAATTTAGGCGGACTTTAGAACCTTGTCAAGGGCTTCTTCTCACTTAAAACTAGAGTTAATCAGACATCAGAGGCTAAAACTACAATGTCTTAGCTTCACAAAGAGCCCAGCCAATTGTTTGTGCTCCACAGGGTTCAGAAACAGTTTCCATTTGAATTTTAGATGATTTTAGTCAGGCGGCTTAAGAAAAATGGCCCCCCTCTTAAGACAAAACAGAAACCCTGATGTATGCATAGTCTATATACAGAAGCAGCGGTCAGTTGTTTTTATTGTCCACTTTTCCCAGAGATCTTCACATGTTGCAGTCGACAGTAACATATTTGTGCATGTGTTTTAGACCACCACATGAATCAGATCAGAAAAAGTGCCATGTCTCAGGTGTTGTCCGCTTGTATAAAAACACGGCGCTGGTGGAAAAGGTGTAGAAAGCAGAGTGAGTGTAAATGGACTGTCTTTGTGCAGGTGTGAACGGAATGGTTTTAAAAAGCCTTCGGACACTTCAGCGGCGGCTTCAGCCTCGTGTCACTAAAGTCATGAATTATTAAAGGAACACATCTGACACGAGCTGCAGCTTCAGCCGGGCTCTGGATGTAAATGTGTTTAATGTAGAACGCACACAATGTACAAGAGACTGTCAACAACACGAGCAGGCTAAACAAACAATAAATCTAATCTGTAAAAAGTCATAATTATTAGAGATGCACCGATCCGATACTGGGATTGAATATCGGTGCCGATCCAGGAAATTTTGCTGGATCGAGTATCGGCTTCATAATATCGGTTCAGCCGATATCCTAGTTGTGTTTATTTGGACAAAATGAGTCTGATTTATGTCTGATGTTGATCCAGAATGTCTCATAATGTTTGACATTTTATTCTTTCTCTCTCTTTCTTTCTTTCCTTCTTCTCTTTTCTTTCTCTCTTTCTTTTCTCTAATTCTCTCTTCTCTCTACTACTCTGTCCTCTCTTCTTTCTTTTTCTTTCTTTCTTTCTCTCTCTCTTTCTCTCCTCGCGCTTTCTCTTTCCCTTTCTATCTCTCTTTCTTCTCTTCTCTCTCTCCTCTCTCTCTTTCTCTCTCTCCTCTTGCTCTCCCTCTCTTTCTCTCTCTTCTCTTTCTCTTCTCTATTTCTCTGTCTTCTTTCTCTCTTTTTCTCTCTTTCTCTCCTCGCGCTCTCTCTCTTTCTTCTCTTCTCTTTCTCTCTCCCCTCTTTCTCTCTCCTCTCTTTCTCTCTCACTTTCTCTCTTTTCTCTCTCTCTCTCTCTTCTCTCTCTCTTCTCTTCTCTCTTTCTCTCTCCTCTCTTTCTTTCTCCTCTCTTTCTTTCTCACTTTCTCTCTTTCTCTCTCTTTCTTCTCTCTCCTCGCGCTCTCTCTCTTTCTTCTCTTCTCTCTTCTTCTTAAGTTGTTCAGTTTTGTCTTGCTTATATAAACAACACTATTATGATCAAAAGTCTTATGTTTTGAAAAAGAAAAAAAAGCTATTTCAGTCCTTACACAAGTATCGGTTGATATCGGTATCGGCAGATGCTTCATTCTAAAGTATCGGTATCGGTATCGGAACTGAAAAAGCTGGATCGGTGCATCCCTAATAATTATGTTAGATTAAGTGTTTCAAAATGTTTTATAAGGCAAAGGTAGGGCTACTCGGTTATGATGAAAATAATAATCACAATTATTTAAATGATTATTTGAAAGAGTGCAGAGCATTAGCGCTCTTTAAATGCAGAGAGTGAAGAGTTCAAACGAAATGGTTGATATACGTATCTTATAAAAATGGACCGTTGTAAATGTATTCCACAATCGTAAAGAAACAGTCTGGGATCTACTTTCACAACTCAAGGAAATATCTGAGCGCTTACACACTCACTTATCAGTCATGGTTTAATAAATCCTTAATTACTCGATTACACAATTTTTGTGAACGATAACAGCAATAATCATAACTGAACCTAAAATGGTTCGTTGCACAGTTTCAGCTCAGCTCAGCCCCAGTCTTACGTCGTCTTATGAGGATTTAGGTAAAAGTACTCAGGAAATGTGAAGTTGTCATTACTAACAGTACAATAGGCTGCGCTGACATCACAACATTCTACAGGCCAATAATAATAATTAAATGCAGTTTCTTGATGTATTAAATAAGTGAATGGATTTAGTCACCAATAGAAATCACCAGATTGAAAATGTGATTTGATAGAGTGCAACATATGGTGAATAATAGGCCCTGTGTTAATGCAAAGGCTTAAGCCCCGGGGCCCAGCAGTGCAAAGGGCCCATGCGCAAAGGTTTTGTTTGTTTTTTTAATACAAATGAAGCTGATGAAATGGGCCCCCGACTTTTCCAAATTTGACAACTTTGTGACAAATTTGTCACTTTTAAAGGTTGTATGGAGGATTTTTCAAATCCAACAGCTGTTTGCTGTTTTTCAAATGATGCACATGTGTTTCTCCTCCCAGGGCCACGCCCCTTACTGCTACTGGGCCAATGAGTTACTTAGAAACACTGAGGGTTTGCTTGACAGGTTCATAAGCCAATAGATAACGAGGTACCTCGTTATCTATTGGTCAACGTTTTACTGGATTTATCATGTCCACAGTTGATATATTTTTATTATTCTTTTTTTGTTTAGCATAAGTACAAGGCTGTTACAAATCTATGCAACTGTTTTTGACCAAGACTGACAACAAACTATTTTTGAAAATCCTCCATACAACCTTTAAACGTACCTCTCTCTCCCTAACGCTCGCAGTTCATAACTTAACTAATCTCGCCTAATGAAGCTAAAACATCAAAATCCTGGGCCTTAGGAGTGTTTTGACGTACGCAGTGATACTTTACTACTGACAAGCTTGTCTGTATTTAATTGTGATTATTCTAAATATTCAGATTCATAGTAAAGCATGCATGGTTCAAAATACTCACAGACACTTTACAAGAATAAAAATTACACATTTAAAATTTGCAATTTGTAAAATTCAAATCTTATTAAAAAAATAAGAGGCGGGGCTTATCACTATAAAGAAAGTACTAGCCTATAAAATATCCGTACAATATATATGAAATATATCGTCTGGTCACCGTGTCCCATTTTGGATTTCTGTAGACGTAATGGACAGATTAATTAGCCAATCAGAGACACGCATCTTCTGCCGTCTGAAAACCAGCATGACTGCTCGCGACGAAAAAAATACATGGAAAAAATATCACGTGGAAGTGGAAAACATGGTGGATTTCTGCAGAATCAATGAGCAAAGCAAAAAAATATTTTCATGTGAGGTGAGTGAAGTTATATTTTGGTCTAAATGACAGACGACCAATCAGCTCCTTTGTTTCATCTGCGTCACACAAATAAACTAATCTGATTGCCCGGTATGATGTAGATTTGGTCTGAAACGCAGGTGGAGGGCGTGGTGACCAGACCCACTCTTCACAGCTGAAGCGTGGGTTCTGGATCCCAGGCAATAAAAAGAGCTCTTTATTCTAAGTAAATCCTACTGAAATATAGGATTTGCAGGAGGTGAGACATAATCCAAATCGCAGGAAATTACACCTATTTTAGCCAAAATCTCCAGGGGAAGACCCCAGACCCCCCTCACACTTATTTTTTCACTTTTTAATTAGTGTATCTATTTTATTAAGCTGCACATAACAGAAAGTCACTTCTAAAAATGTCCCAAAAATGTTAATGTGACTATCTGGCTATACTTTGTGTGTTTTCCTCATTCAAATCGTTTAGCTTAGAAAGATTTATTATCTATGTATGTGTATTTTTTGACATTTCTATTGTAACTGCCTTTATGTGTCGGGGAGTGTCTTTGTAAACATGCGACCCTCAGACAGTCAACATCGTTTGGACTTTGGGGAACGTAAATGGAAATGAGAGGTATTTAGCACAACAGCAGCAGCAGGCGCACCAGCTCTGAATTATGCATGGTCCTGTTTGGAGGTGCGACGCGCCCGACAACGCGCGAAGACGGAGCAGAGCGCGCCGCCAGCTGGGAAGTGCCGGCCAAAACAGGCGCACGGACGCAATCAAGTGTAATCCTCCTACGCCGCGGTTTTTTACACGTCTGTATCTGCTTACCTCCCGAGTTCAGATCCCCGGTGTCAGAGAGCAGCGCGCGACACGTAGAAGGGCCCTGAATAATGGACAAGAGCCACATTAAAGAAACATGGAGAGAGAGAGAGAGAGAGAGAGAGAGAGAGAGGAGGGAGGGTGTAAAGGAAGGGGCAAGAGACGACTAGAAAGAAAGAAATGGCGCTTCAACAGCTAATCAACTACACTAAAAAAAGATAAAGATTTCAGAAATGTTGACAAATGATGAATGATGAATTTCACTTAACCCTTTGGCAAATTTATTTTTCTACTACTAATATAAAAAGGGTGTGAAACTAGTGAAATATTCTACAAGAAACGGAATCTTATCGTGCCAAAACGACGCAAAACAAGATTAAAGGAGACCTAATGTGATTTTTCCAGGTATTTTGGAAGAAACTATGGCATTTGCAGATCAATATTTCTCATTTTGTTCATTGCAAAACCCAAAAGTGATCTAAAACGGCTCAGAAATAGAAACAGGTTTGTTGACTTCCTGTTCAAAACTGCAGAACTGATAAAAATGAACTTTAATAGGCCACAGCATTTAAATTACGATTTTCTGTTGTTGGAAAGCGACTACATGAAATATTTGAACCTTACAGCTTTTACTTGAAGACAGAATTTTTGAGCAAACGCAAGTAAATACAGACAAGTGGGCGGGGAAAGGTGGTAGGTGAAGACAGGGATTTTCTGACAATGCAAGATTACTAAAACATGCAGGAATCAGTCCAAATGCAACTTTAGGTAAACCAATGATGAGAAAACACTGATGTAACGAGGTAATATCCATGTTTTAATCCAACGCTAGATATATTTTTGCAGTATATTTGTAACTGCTTTTTTATATATACACTTATGCTGGTTCTGTGGATTAGAGCTTTATAACTAGGAACTTATTCTGATGTTAATGTGCAGCATATAACACTAATGATAAAAAATAAAGAGTTAACAGTTAGTCTACATTATTAATTCTTAATGATGTTTCTGTCATTGGGCTGACTTTGTCTACAGTCAAATACATGATGCAGTTTCACAGATTCACCAGCAGAGGAGGGAATAGTGTCACCACAAGGACCCTGAAGAGGTCACATGACTAGGAAAAACTTGTGTCTGTCGTTTTCATTTACACAGCGCAGTCGGCTCTGTTTTAAGGGATCAGTTGCTTCTGGAGGCCGACTTTCTTTTCAAACAGATCACAGACGAAACATGTTGGACTAAAAACACAGCTGAGTAAGTTTAGAGCAGATATTTGATCTTTAAACTGAAGAAAAGACGATCTACTGGACTAGGACTCTGAGGAGAACGACACATGCAGCGAGTCTAGAAACTTCCTCTTCTGTGAGCGAGTGAAAAGTGTCAGAGGAAGTCAAACTACTGGATTTATTCAAGATTATTTATGCTCCATGAAAGAAGCTGAATCTATAGAATCTGCATCAGAAACACAGCGTCTGTTGGTTTAAAGATGAAAAAGACACTCGTCCTCATTGTTCTAATCATGTAAACCTCCTGTTTTTATCCTAAAGATATTATTTCATTGTAGTGGCTCATATTCTTTCACCAAATAAAAATAGAACAGACAAAAACAGCACTAACGAAGTTTGATTTAGAAAATGGATGTTCTCTCATCAAGCGCTGAAACCTATAATGAAAACAAGGACATTCAAATGCTTATAAAAAGAGAACGGATTAATGTAGAATAACAATATTTTTTTTAAATGAAAGTAGACACTTGTAGGTCTCATTTGATGTACAACATGTGATGGTTCTACTTGCATTAAGGTTTTTGTGGAGCTGTGAATATTGTTTAAAACGAGCAAAAAGGCCTGGCAGGGAAGAGAACAGAACTAGCAGTGAAAGAGTTAATAAAATAAAATATATTGTGTTTTTATGTCAGTATTTTCTGCAGCATTAAAAAGCACTGGCTCATATCAGCCTTTGAGCAGCTGCATCACGACTACATTATCTGTCAGCGCGGTTAACAAACTCCTGCAGCGTGTGGTGTTATCTGCCTCCACAGATCAGCACAGACCAGTTTTATGTTATTTCTTCATTATTGATGCCTCTGCGGAGTCTCCCTGTGCCGTGCATTAATATTTCATCCGCAGCTTTTAAACATGAACAGCTCTGAAAACACTGGGATTAATTGGAGACGAGCTGGTGCCTCTGTGTCTGAGTTTAGCCTGAAATAGCTCAGGTCATTTTCATATTTATGTTTAGGATGGGTAATGGACGAACGTATCAGGAGAAGTATATCTTATTTTATCGCATCAGTGAGTCCGCCGTCTTTTGCCTGCAGCTGAAATGAGACCAAAGAGAACGAGATGATATGGAAAAATTCTACTGATGATACTGTTTGAATCAAGTACAGTGTTTCCTTTTTCATAGATAGTCGAAAGCACTGCACTGATTGGCTGGTCCATTCCAGTTTTACTTTGCTGTCAGATGTCATTGTGCTGTAATAGCAACCAAAAATGAATATATTTGGGTGTGAAACATGGCCTGAAGGATTGAGAAGGAGGAATCTACTTCCTGCTTGCAGCATGAAAAAGGTTAATGTTAGACAGTCGGTATTGGAGCGACAGTGACTAAAACAATAAACTACAAATGCAGTTCAGCAATTTACATTTTGTCAACGACATGCGGTCAGGAAAGACAGTTCCTCACCAGGAACTGTGGGGGTGGAGCAGGAGTACTTAATGTCAATAAGACTAAACATTATATTTTTTAAAACTGCAAAATCACACCAAGCCGAGGGCCGCCCGTCCGAACCAGCGTGGCAACTTTTGTCGACAGGCGGCAGAAGTCTAGCTTAATTTGTGTGACAACTGCTCGGGTGCAACTTATTCTACATCACGCGCATGCTCACTCTGCATTTGTTCGGCGACTGGTGGCTGTTTGGATCGTGTTTGTGAGAATGTTCTTTTACATCGGTGAACCCCTCCATCGTAACGACAACGACTGGGAGTTGTGTTGGTGTGACAGTCCTAATCTATGACATGACAATCTTGATTCCTTTTTCTTACAAATAAATCCTTCCTACAAATAAATTTGGAAAAAGGCGCAACGGGATCACAAGCATTCAAAGGTATTTAGTCAAAGCTTGATTTAGCATATCAGACAAGGTCGCTTTGGGCACGTTCCCTCGGTCATTCCTTTGCAGACAGTAGCTAGACTCAATTCCTGATGTGGTAAACTTTTTCTGTATTCTTGTGCATGTAATTTCAAAGCGACGGTGCTTCAGAGAATGTTTGAAGGACAGAAACAATGCAAATAATGCATCATATTTGTCCTTTATGTCCAGTTCAGAGAAAAGAGAAAAGGAGAGGGAGGCAAGAGAAAGAAGAGAGAGAGAGATTGGGAGGAGAAAGTGAGACGCAGAAGAGAAACTGGAGAACGTGTAGAGAGTGTATCGAGGGGAAAGAGGAGGAGGAGAGAGTAGAAGAAGTGTTGTTGGGAGCTGAATAATTTAGGTCCAAAATATCTGAGCCTGAGCCTCACGCCACAGCGGCGCTAAGAAGCCACCTGCCTCCTGCTGCTGAGCTGCAGCTGCTCTGATGGAGACGAGTTTACAAGAGACGAGCTTTTCACTGCAGATTCACCGACACGAGAGAGAAAACATGTCCACCTTCCAACTGAGAAAGAAAGATGCACATTTGTATCAGGATAAGATAATGAAGGATCCTGTACTTAAGTGTTTAAAATGAAATATTGTAAATCAGATTCTCGATTAAAATTATACAGAGATGTGGACATGCAGGTCGTGACTTGGACTCGAGTATTTTAGTATTTTTGATGACTCGAGACTTGACTTAATCAAATGCCTTAAGACAGGGCTTTTCAACCTAATTTTCCAGAGGGCCAGATTTTATAGAAGACCATGGCTTCTGGATCAAGTAGTTGCATAACACGTTACCATTTTTGACATGAGATTGCAACAAAATTTCACGGGACAAGATTTATTTCATGTGATACCACCTGGTCACCTTATTGACACATTAGGAAATGTAGGTATTTCATGAGCAATAAGACAGAATTAAATTTACAAACAAGAGAAAATTTGTTTTTGTTATTTGGAAAGTGACTTGTGGGCCCAATTATATCTTTGGAAGGCCGATTTGGCACCTGGGCCTTAAGTTGTCAGACAAGTATCGATAAGAGATGGTTTATTACCTGATGCGCAACAGGACAATTTGAGGTCGGCAATATCAAACCATTGCAAACCACATAATGGACTGGGACAACTCACAGACTATTAATCAAGCAACCAACAAATACAAACGATGGATCAAAGAAGCAATAGAAATCACAAGGCGAGGCCCATGCACTTTAAATCGAGGAGAGCTTTCCAACTTTCTTGTACATGGAACAGATCTATCTATATCTATCTATCTATCTATCTATCTATCTATCTATCTATCTATCTATCTATCTATCTATTATTCTTATTGTCTGGCCAACATGTTCCTCACGCAAAGAATAAAAATTAAAATAAAATATATGTCACAAGCAACTGAAAAACCATGGCTTTATTCTGCAGAAATCAACCTGAGGTGAGTGGAGTTAGTTTCAATTGACAGACAAACCAGAGCGCTCCTTTGCTTTATGTGCAAATAAACAAATTTGATCGGAGGGAACGTTGTGGAGTTGATTTAAAACTACACAAAATCGCAAACCAAAAAAAGCCTCATGTTATATTTATGAGCGTAATCCACAGAGAAAGCTAATTATGTGCATTTCCTCTTCACCTTAAGTGTCTCGTCTTAAATGACAAGACACATCCATTTAGTCCGAGTAAACAACTGTGACAACCTGCCATTGTTTTCACACATTGTTAATTCATGAAGCAAAGCCACAGGACACAAAGGGAACTAAGTGGATCTGAAGTGGAGTGTGAGGGCCTTCGTCAACTGTAACAGGATCTGCAAGTGAAGGACTAAAGCAGGACTAAAACAAGGTCTAAAGCAGGACTAAAGCAGGTCTAAAGCAGGACTAAAGCAGGTCTAAAGCAGGTCTGAAACAGGACTAAAACAAGGTCTAAAACAGGACTAAAACTAGATCTAAAACAGGACTAAAGCGGGACTAAAACAGGATTAAAACAGGACTAAAACTAGATCTAAAACAGGACTAAAGCAGGACTAAAGCGGGACTAAAACAAGTTTAAAGCAGGAGCAAAACTAGATCTAAAACAGGACTAAAGCAGGACTAAAGCAGGACTAAAGCAGGACTAAAACAAGGTCTAAAGCAGGACTAAAACAGGTCTAAAGCAGGTCTGAAACAGGACTAAAACAAGGTCTAAAACAGGACTAAAACTAGATCTAAAACAGGACTAAAGCGAGACTAAAGCAGTTTTAAAACAGGACTAAAACTAGGTCTAAAACTAGGTCTAAAACAGGACTAAAGCAGGACTAAAGCAGGACTAAAGCGGGACTAAAGCAGGTTTAAAACAGGACTAAAACTAGATCTAAAACAGGACTAAAGCAGGACTAAAACTAGGTCTAAAACAGGACTAAAACTAGATCTAAAACAGGACTAAAACAAGGTCTAAAGCAGGACTAAAACAAGGACTAAAGCAGTAAAACAAGGTCTAAGGCAGGACTAAAACAGGACTAAACAAGGACTAAAGCAGGACTAAAACAGGATTAAAACAAGGTTTAAAACAGGACTAAAACAAGGAGAAAAGCAGGACTAAAACAGAATTAAAACAAGGTCAAAAACAAGGACTAAAGCAGGACTAAAAAATGTCTAAAATAGGATTAATACAAGATCTAAAACAGGACTAAAACAAGGACTAAAGCAGGTCTAAAATAAGGACAAACAGGACTAAAACAAGGTCGAAAACAGGACTAAAACAGGTCAAAAACAAAGACTAAAGCAGGACTAAAATAGGTCTAAAACAGGATTAATACAAGATCTAAAACAGGACTAAAGTTGGTCTAAAACAGGACTAAAACAAGATCTAATACAGGACTAAAACAAAGGTAAAGCATATCTTAAAACAGAACTAAAGCAGGATTTAAGCAAAACTAAAACAGGTCTAAAGCAAGACCAAAACAAGACCCAAACAGGACTAAAATGGGACTAAAACAGGACTAAACCAGGACACACACGGCTGCATTGAGAGCGGTTTTAAAAATGCATGAGCCTCGTAGCAGATGGTTTGGTCTGAGTGAGAAGAAAGGTGTTCAGTTTGGTGAGACAGAAGGTGATGAAATGCATTGGAAACAACAGCAGAGGGTTCAAATGTGTGGTCTGTAGCGCCCTCACATGGACACACCTGCAAACTGTCTCTTTAGGTTCTGAATAGAGGACATTTTTTAGAATAATACTGTATGCAATGTGTCACTCAAAAGTTGTTTTTTAGATGTTTGGATGGACATAATAATATTTTTGCCTGGAGCCTGGTCCTGTGTGTTTCCATAGAAAATAGGTTCTTTTAGTCAAAATTAACACACAATTGTTCTTAATGTTGTGGTCTATGAGCCGGGCCGTAACACTAATAACAATGATGACTGTATTAAAAAGACAAATATATGAACTTAGTATTCTGGCTCTTTCAGATGGATTGGATGAATCACTGGCGCTGTATCCAGAGAAGAGGGCGCAATGCTTTTTTCTTCTTCTCAACTCAAGACAAATGTTTT
Organism: Mugilogobius chulae; assembly: GCA_038363315.1. Lineage (NCBI taxonomy): Eukaryota > Metazoa > Chordata > Actinopteri > Gobiiformes > Gobiidae > Mugilogobius > Mugilogobius chulae. The sequence continues at coordinate 8,142,104 of CM076415.1, read as the reverse complement.
ACTGACGTGAATACAGTGAGGATGTACTCAATATCGGAATATATTGTGACAAACTCATCGGCCATACATGCATTGATATAGGGAGGCATATCGAGATACTTAAATTAATATAATTTACACTTATGAACCTGGACTGCAGCTTTATTGAGCTGAAATACAATTTCTCTGCATTTTGCTATTCCACAAAAACAAATGTAAATTTTTATCACTGATTTTAGAAATGGTTATACTTAAAAAACAAAACTTTTACAAAAATAAATATCAATGCACTGTATTTTTTTCCGCATGATTAAAAATACCTATTTGGCAAATTTAAAAAAGAAATTCTAAAATATATCTTGATATGTGACATATTGAGGAAATTATATCGGCATGTACGTGTATTGGGATATGTATTGTATCGGAAGGCTCTTAGCAATACCCAGCCCTACTGTGGCCAAATACGCCTCGTGAAGAGAATTTGTGTGTGTAAACGAAAGTGTGTAGCTTTTGAAGTGGAGAAAAGAGAGAGAAATGTGGGAAACAGCATTTCTCGCAGAGATAATGAGACACACAGGTACAACACTTTACACGTAAACCCATCATCATTAAAGGGGCACTGTGCAAGATTGAGAGGAATTTTAATGATCACTTATAGTCCAAAACATTTAAATCATATTTATTCTTTACAACATGAATACTTAAGAGAGCACTGTTAACCAATCCACATCAACTGTGATACATTTATACGTATTTGAAATGTTTTATTACGGGCCGGAATGTGGATTATTGACGCTAGATGTCAGCATGCTAAATAGGCAAAATGCATGTGAAAGGCTCCCTCTGGTGTTCAAAAGTGGAAATTACTTGGATCACTTTGTTTTTCTTACACAGTGCCCCTTTAAACTAAAACTGATGCAGTATGCGCACTGAACCAGAGCCATAAATTGCGTGGCTCGTCATTATGATAAGTAAAAGTTAAAGTTATTAACAATGACCGTTTTGATCTTTAAAATAAAGACTGCACTGGGCAGGAACTTCCACTCTGTACCAAGTGCATTTGTGACTTGTCGATCTTTCATTGACATCAAACAAAGTTGAGATTACAATCTATCCTGCCGCGCGCCAGACCCAAGCGTCAACACTCACCAAATGCCGCCTCGCTCAGCGTTACTTTCCAACGATCCGCGGTCGTAATGGGTGGTTTATGTTTTAATTTGATCTTTTGCGTTGCATGTTAGTGTGCGTACATTGTAAGACGGCAGGAAGCAGAGCACTCCTTTGGACACGACTCGACACACGTGCAGCAGCAGCTCTCCCACTTCGTCCTGGAAGTCGTAAGTCTCCGTGTTCTGAAACGTCGCGCGGAGTTTTCTGCCCTGAGGCCCAGCTCCCACTGTGCCCACCCACACCTGGAAAAGAAGAAAAATATATACATTACACACATTTTTAACTGTGCACTCAAGCGTAGCACCTTTTAAGTAATGTTTGTGGTACAAGATTGTTTTACCTGTGACTTGTTGATGACGTGGTTGGCCTCCAGTTGAATGGGGAAGGTAACTCCGAGTTCAGAAGAGAAGGAGCTCATCGGAGACAGAGTTCCCGAGGTCAGAACGATGCTGTGGACTTTTCCGTTCAGATCAGAGAAGGCCTGGGACACAACACAGCCACATAAAAAATTATTTGAATAAAAAAATCATACGAGTCAGAAGAGGTTGGCGTAATTTTCTTGAAGCCAGATCAAAAAATTTGTAAAAATATATAGTCTAATGCTGGGTTCAGCTGTGCATTGTCAGTCCAGATCATGTCCATGTTGTTTGTTTTGCCGTGTTGCCAGATTTTCAAAGCAACGAAAAACCAAGCCTTTGAAAAAAGCCCCAAAGCAAGCGACCTTTTGTTAAAAAAGTGATTAAAAGACTTGAGTAAACAGTCGTTCTTTCCCCTTGATGTGAGAGAAGAACATGTCACGTGTCAGAGGAGTGAAGTCTCTGATTGGCTGACGCCGACTTCCAACGCGTCTGAAGGTGGATTTTTAACTTCTCTGTTCGCTGCAGGTTTGAAGGCGTCAACATTCGCCAATACGCACTGCAAATACGCTTGAATGCTCAAGACGCTCAAAGGTTTACATTGACTTAACATTGAAAATGGACGTAAAAACACAAATACGTTGTCGGATCTGAACGCACCATTACAGCTGTCTTATATATACATTTGTGTGTTTGAACAAAGAAATGATTGATTGACTATACATGTTCTGACGATCAATTAGTCGACATGAAAAGAAGCCATTTCAACTACCGTATTTTCCGGACCTATAAGTTTCTGCTGTTCAGTGAGGTGTGACACTGCTGCCTCCATGGTGCAGCTACTTGCGTAAGTGCGTTGCGTACATTTATAAAACTGCAGACCTGCTAAACAACGGGACAGAGAGCTTTGATTCGATCTAATTTCAAGAGGAGTAGTTTTTTTGATCGTGATCACTTGAAAGAGAGACACTGATGTTTGTCTGGTGGAGGCTGGTAAACAACGAAAACTTGCTGCAGCTGCATTTCCTTGTTTCACGCGGAGCACTCGCTACAGGGCAGGGAATAACTTTCCAAAGGAATGAATAGTGAAGGATTGCTGTTTATGCACGGAGAAGTGGAAATGGAGTTTGGGCAACAAAAACAGGCAGTGGATTTAGTGGAAAGAGACGTGTGGAACTTGCTGCAGGTAAGTCACAGCTACCCCAGGGGTTAAAGCAAAAAAAAATATTTGACTGAAATTTTTTTTTTTGCAGTCAAGATTTTAGTTGCCTTTTAATTGTAATAATACAGTGACATCTATGTTAAAGAAACAGGTCTGGTCTTAGTTATATTACTATTACAGCTTAGCTGTGATAATTGAGATCGATGTAATAAGGACAAACTTGTGATGAGAAATTTTGAGCTAAGATGAGAAATGTATATAGGGCTAAACTCTTGCATTAAAGGGGGGTCTGGGTCCTCCCGCCGAAACTTTTGCTGATAACAGAAGTAATTTCCTGCATTTTGGTGGATTTTAAAGGAATTTCTTTTGCTTTTTTACAGGTGCAGTTCTTGGCCATGGTATATGATATGTTACTATTATTACCTTGTCGGATTTGGACAAACTAAGACACCACTTTTTAATGTGAATAAATCAACAGAACGCCTGAAGGCCATGTTAGATACCGTAGCCAGATAAACATTTAAGAAAACATCAGTAACGGAAATGTTCCTATATTTTTTTTGATTGACTGAAATCCGTCACAGTGACTGAGAACTTTAAGCCCTGAGCTACCCTCGAGTCACATCACAGTTGTAATTATGTAAATTAATTTCCCCAAAAATCTGCGACTTATACTTCGGTGCGACTTATGTACGTTTTTTTCTTCTAAAATATGCATTTTGGGGCTTCTGCGATGTATACTCCGGAGCGACATATAGTCCGGAAAATACGGTACTTTAAAACTAAAAATATATCAATTTTCATTTTAAACTTGTATCTGATCCAAACTTTGATTAAAAAATTGCACTTTGATCCATTATTCCTTAAAAAGTAGATTTATTCAATAATTCACTCCCAAATCTTCAACTAAAACACTTATTTTTGTTGCTATTCTATAATATCTCTTATCTAAATATAAATATTTAGTGAAAGAATATTAATCTGATAGACTAAGACACCACTGATTATAAAAACAAATTGTATAAAATGTATAATATATATAGGGCTGTATAAAAATATATCAATAATAATCACAATATGGCAGTTTCTCCAAAAAAAGCAGATTGTCACAGGTACATAAGCTCATGACTAGGGATGTCAAGATTAACCGGTTTTTCAATAATTGTGAATATTTTCCCCCACGGTAGGTTATTCGTGGAATTTTTACAACTCACGGTAAACCGCAAACACGTCTTACGTCTTCTGTGACGTGCGTGGGCAACGTGAGGCGGAGAACGGCGTGTCGTCAATTCACCGCTAAGGCTGCTGTAGTTGGCGCTTCAGGAGTTGTATCCATCTAAAGTATCCAGTCAGAAGATGTTTTTAAGATAACCAGGGCTTTGTGCGGCTGAAGAGTGTCCAAGATGCAAGGCGTGCCTTTGAAAAGTAGCCGCTTAAAGCACTAACACATCCAACATGATCCAGCATCTTCGATACGATCATCCCTCGCTGTTCGTCCAAGTAAAGGTAAAGAAACAACGTAAATCCTTTAAACGAAGCGCTCCAGAGAGAATCACGCAGCTCACGACAAAAATAAACGAGTATTTATGCTTCATTTGACATAAACTCCGACCTGAAAGTAAAACTAAAGCAGAGACGCGTCCAGGCGTCACGTGACGACACTGGGAAAACAAAACGTGTGGATGACGTCGCCTTCGTGAGTCACTTGACAGATATCACACATAATATATTATTAGTAATGAATCTCTTCTTGTAAGTATAATGAGAATATTAAAGCAATCATTAAAGAGACAATAATGTAAAACATAAAATGATTATATATTTTTTTTCAAAGGGTAATTATTTAAAAAATTGCATTTATTATTTTTATTCTAGGCTACATCATATTTATGTGATACAATCAGTGCATTGTCACTGTCAGCAAATCAAATACCAATAATTTAGATTTTAAATATATATGTGTATTTATTTTTTCTTTATGTCGATAATCGTGAATAATCGCAAAATCGTGATTTTTCCTTTTGCTATAATCGTGATTCTAAAATTTCATGATTGATTCTAAACTCATGATTTGAGTTTTATCACAATATTGCCCAGAACTACAGGTCAGTCTCTATAGAAACTGCTGAATACTTAAGTCTCTCTCACCACGGCCGGATTGAGGCACCAGAAGCTCAGACTCAGCACTTCTGTCTTCATCCTGATGTTTCTCTGTCGCTGTCTCCTCACGATGAAGCCGTTTGCATCGGGGACGTCTGGAGGGGCCTGGTTCGACCAAGAGTAGCTCCTCTGTAAGGCCACGCGGTAATCGTCTGCATAACTGGAAGAAAACATTAATAAGAACAGAGAATAGAGAAAGAATTAACTCTTTCACTGCCAGCCCTATTCTGACTTTGACCCCCCTTCCCTGCCAGGACTTTTTGCTAATTTTAAGCAATATTCACAGCTCCACAAAAAACTTTGTGCAACTGGAATCATGGCATGTTGTACAGCAAATGAGACCTACAAGAGTCTACTTTCATTTAATAAAGTAATTGTTATTCTACACTAATCGGTTCTCTTTTATAGGCATTTGAAATTCCTTGTTTTCATTAGATTTCAGCGTTTGACGAGAAACTTTTGAGAAAACGTCCTTTTTCTAAATCAAACTTTATGTCAGTGTTATTTTTCTACTTATTGGTGAAAGAATCTGAGCCATTACAATGAAATAATGTCTTTAGGATAAAAACAGGAGTTTACATGATTAAAACAATGAGGACGAGTGTCTTTTTCATCTTTAAACCAACAAAAGCAGACGGAAAGGCTGCAGCACTTTTCTACTTTCTGATGCAGATTCTATAGATTCAGCCTCTTTCATGGAGCAGAGATTATATTGAACCCTCCAAATATGAATAAATCCAGTAGTTTGTCTTCCTCTGACACTTTTGGATCGCTCACAGAAGAGGAAGTTTCTAGACTCGCTGTATCCACTGCAAAAACTATACTATATACCAGTGTTTCCCAACCAGGGGTACGTGGACCCCCGGGGGTACGCAAGCCTTCATCAGGGGGTACTTGGACTGATTTACTAGAAGGTGAAATGTACTCTTAATTAATTTAAAATTTTTATTTGTGATGATTTTTTAAATACTTTTGAAGCATTTTAAGCCAGCATTTCATGAAAACAAGAAAATACAAAAGCAACAACTGGCAGTATTCTACTAGAAAATTTGTTTGCCTAAAAGCACAAGTTAGGGGGTACTTGGTGTGTGGGACAAAATTTAGGGGGTACTTGGGACAAAAAAGGTTGGGAACCACTGCTATATTCTATATATAGACTTGCTTAAAATGACTTGGAATCAGAATATTAATCCAGATTTGAGCTGTTTTAACTGGATAAGATTGCTTATGTCATGTAGAATATTTCACTGGTTTCAAGAAAAATTTTACTGGTTTTAAAAGAATTTGTCTTAAAATAAGAACAAAATTTTGACAAAAGGAGGAGAAAATAATCAATTTCTCTACCATAAACCAAGGTTAAATTTGTCAAAATGCTTGAAATTAGGTTTAAATCCTGGAATCAAGCAACTTTACCTTGTCTTAAAATTCATTTTTGGCAGTGTGTGTCATTCTCTTCAGAGTCCTAGTCCAGTAGGATCGTCTTTCCTTCATTTTAAAGATTAAATATCTGCTCAAAACTTACTCAACTTAATATTCTGTCTGTAATCCGCTTGAAAAGAAAGTCGGCCTCCAGAAGCAGCTGATCATGTAAAGCAGAGCCAACTGCGCTGGGTGTCAACAAAAGAGCACATGTATTTTCCGGTCATGTGACCTCCTCTAGGTCCTAGTGCTCATCCAATTGCAACATCTGCTGATGAGTCAGAATGTGCATCGGAGAGCCTGACATTGCTGCAGATAATAAACGGTCTATGACGGATATTTCCGTTATGAGAAGGGAAAGAGTTAACATGAGCACCAACAAAATCAACTACTGTTCTCTACAGCAGCATTAAGGGACATTTTCAGCCATGGCACCACATCCCAAATCATCAAAGAAGGATGGGAGGCGACAAGTGTGATAGCCCGACACTCTCTGCACACTCAAATCAAACTATCGAAGCGTCCACTTCTCCAGGCCTTTGTCTGTGTCTGACCTTCCGTTTGCTCTGTAGAGAAACTCCAGCACCATGAACAGATTCTTCAGGACCGTGGATGAGGCTGAGCTGATGGTCGGCAGCTCCACCGTGTCGTCTTTCACCTTCTCCTCCTTCTCCATCACCAACACCAGGTTTTCCTGAGACAAAGCCACAGCAAAACACTTGAAATGAAAAATCACAAAGCAGAGAAGCTGAACAACCCAATGAAATACTAACAATACAATACTAAGGTAAGTATTTAGCCTGACTATTCCACAGAACTGAACTCACAGTGGTTAAGATGAGGCATTGAAAGACACATATGAGATTAGATTTGCAAACAGGATCAGAACCTTCAGTATCGAGAAAGTGTCTGGTGTGATTCCCAAAGTCCTGAAGATGTCGACCACTTCTCTCCCGCTCCAAACTTTGGAGGCGTTTTCAAATCCACGTTCACTCATCAGACTCTTGCTCTCCTCGATCCAACTAAACAACACACAAGGACAATGTTGGAAAAAGTGAAGAGCTGTGAATGCTTTGCGGATGCACTGTAAATACCATGCTAAACCAATAAACTTTGGGAAAACACTGAATACAGTATCATATATTCATTCAGAGTTTCTGCAACGATCAGGAGGTCAAATTTAAGACTTTTTAAGACCTTTTTAAGACTATAAAACATACACATTCAGGGTTTCCGCTACATGTAATTGATCGTGGCGCACGGCCACAGCTAAATAAAAGCCGCCACACTTTCAGAATGCCTTTTTTTTTACTGTTTTCTTTTGTCATCTGTTGTTGACGCACCGACGGCTGTAACAGCAGCTGCCTCAAAAAGGGGTTTTCACGGGGAAGGTTGTAGAGGTGGGCGGGCTGCACGCGCGGGCCGGGACTCGCTGCCCGGGCATAGGTGCTTTGGGCCAGGAAGAAGTGACAACATGCACCGCTCGATGTTACCAGACTTTAATGTGACAGCCCCTGCCCTGTGGCGCCTCTGCCCGGGTTAATGGGCGGCGGGTGCCTGCCAGTCTGTGGACGAGGCTCACGTGGTTCGCTCGCTTTTATAGCCTTTCCTTGTGAAAACCTCCGTAGACGCACGGAGCTCGCGTAGTCCGCTCGCCGCACGTGCTCCTCCGTGCAATGAACAACAACAACCCCCAGTAGATATACAAACCAATTGTGCTATATTATTGGGGATATTATTCAAAGTTTTCTCACAAAAAATGCTGCAGTAGTGTGAAATAGGTCAGAAACTCTGACAGAAATTGCTTCATAAAACATTTTAAGACCTTTGCAAACATTTTTAAGACCTACAATGGAAAATGCAAGACTTTTATTTTAGACTTTAGACTTTTTAAGACCTGGCAGAAACCCTGTTCATTCATTAATTCATTAAACTTCTCCTGCTTGTTCTCGTTAGCGGTGGCAGGTGACTGGAGTTTATCACAGTGACTTTGGAAATTGGGCGGAGGAAACAGGATTAACATAAACAATAGACACAGACATTCAGACTCTCACATTCACTCGAGGAATTTTACTTTGTGGCCATTTGACCTATACATGCATGCATGTTTTGGACGGTTTTTAAGTGTCAAGGCTCAACACCACATACAAACATGATCATACGTTCATAACTTCACAAGGCTGGTTCTTACTTGTCGAGGCTGCAGCAGAAGCTCCTCAGGGGTTCGTGCTGGGTCGGTCTGATTTTAGCGCTGATCATACTGTCCAGCTCCTCTTTGCACGTGATCAGATTCTGCCGGTTCAGATCGTAACTCGCACTTTCACGCGCACAGTCCTCGATGTTATGGGCCTCGTCCAGAACCAAGATCTGACCCTCCAGGTTTATCTCCATCTGAAAGAAAAGACGAGGAACTAATCTTCGGCCGTGTCCAAATGTCCTGTATCGTTTATCTGATTCTCTAAAACTATTTACCTGATTTTGTATTATGTCAACTAAAAATTCATCAGTTGTGGGTATGATTAAGGTTTGTCTGTCCACACGAAGCCAAGCTCAGGCGTTTCAGAACAAATATTTGACCTAAACCATAAATCGTCCACACAAAGCAGGAGTTTCAGAACACTGAAAACGAATATTTCTGAAACCAGGTCTCAGAATGAAAATATTTCAAAACTCGTTACACTGATGACATCACTGCCCCAGAGTCACGTCTCGTCTGCAGAATTTACTGACCTTTATATGATGCTCACTGTTGCACCATAAACCACAGAAGACATGGAAAAAATAAATAAATCTACTACAATCTAAATTAAATCCATTTTGAAGCTTTGTCAAAATATTCCAAAGACATTTGAAGCATAAATCCACTTTCTGTGTCTCTTCTGAAGGTTTTAGAAATCAGAATGCTTGCTAAGTTTAAAACTAAGTTTCTGTCTACATTAAGCAACTTTTCTGCGCATGCTCAGTGTCAAGTCCTTCTCCAGTTTTGTGATTTTCTGTGTCAACCCCAATTTACACCGACGCAGTAGCAGCACGTAACTGCAGCAGCACGTCATAAGCGGGATCGCTCATAATAGAATCAAGTCTGATATTGCTCAAACAATTGACAGCAGCAGTGTGAGATGTGCGTCTGACGGCCGTAAATAGGCTATGCGTCGCTCAAATTAGGTCGGAGTTCTAATTTATCAGCATCAATGGAGCGTCTATCAGGCTTTTTATCAGGAGAAACACGGGAAATAGCGCAGAAACCAAATATATTTACGCTGTTTTTTCAAAATACGTCAACTACAAAGATTACAGACGCTTAAACGTGTATCGTGTCCAGCAGCTCCGTGAATGACTGATGTATGAATCAGAACAAGTTTGTTGTTAGTTTGAAAACACATTACAAACTTTCTGATGTCAAACACCAACTTTAAATCACGTCTTTATGAGACTCTTTTCTCCATGAATATGAGTCGGACTGTTATAAAGCACACATCACTTTACAGCTTAACTTGTAACAAATGTATCTGTGGAGTCAACACTGTTCCCTCTGTTCACATTTGTCTTCTACAAGCCGTTTGTTGTCCTGCCTTTGTCTGTTTTCCTCCGGCTGTTCTCCTCGGTGCTGGGCGTGCCTGTTTGTGTGCTAATGCGCGTGCACGTAAATGAAAGAGCAAGCGGGAGATTGCCTAAATCCTACACTATTAATTGCGGGTCGGGGTGAAAAACAAAATATTAATTAAGGCTCTTAGTACGACATGAACCAGGCAAAACCTTGATGTAAAATCTACAAATGCAGCAGCCGTGATCTTGTTGATGCTCTTTGAAAAACATGGCACCTCTGATTCACAGTTTTAAGCTCTTCCTCACCTGACCAGTTCATAATATGTGAGCAGTTTTTTAGTTTATTCATGTGTGTAGATGCTCAGCGTTGTTGGAGCAGTTTTGACGTGTCTAGTGTAGATTGCGGTTTCTGAAAATACGCGTGTACAGTATGTCGCTCTGCTTTTGTTACGTGCTTCTGCAGCTCCTGGTGTAAATTCCAGGCAAGACTGTAGTGGTTTTTGTTGTGTTTTGAGTTCTTACAGTAGAAAATATTTTGCTTACTACCGACTATCTTTCTTCTTCCCCCACACACTACATCTGTTTACTCACGCTCTCTCTGATGAGTGGGTCCAGGAGGTAGTTATAGGGGCAGAACACGATGCTAGCGTTCAGCATTAGCTCTCTGGCGGCGTAGTAAGAACAGGCTCGGAGTCGTTTTCCCAAAGACACCAGCTCCTCGATGTCCCAGGCCTGCTTCAGTCCGTATGTCTTCTGCAGAGTCCACGGGTCCCTCATTCTCTGGACGTTATGGTAGAAATGACAGTGATTCTGGGAAAAGAAAAGGAAATAGGAATAAAGATACATTTATTGAAATATGTAAACATCCCAAGGTGTTAAATGTTTTTAGACCAGTGGCTTTGATATCACTAGTAATAAAATCTTGAGCATTTCCACTGCAGCTGACGTCACTCACACATTACACAAGCTTTCTTAAATAAACAAATAAAAAAATTACCTGAATCATACTTTCTCCCTGAAGTAAATCTGAGCTGCATTTTAAACCTGTTTGTTTTATTCAAAGCTTTGACGCTGGATTATGTTGGACACATTACACAGGATTTACATTTTTTTACAGTGTTTTGCTTTGCCAAACAGGAAACAGCTGATGCTAATTCACTAGATTTGCTTTGTTAAGTCTATCGGAGCAACAAATAAAGTTTTATCAGTGTAAATGCAACGTCACAGGATCAAGTCTGCATTTGGTGAGGAACATTATTTCATGTTTCTATCTGCTCTTTTTCGTCTGGTTTTGGCCTGAGTCTGTGTTTTCTCTTGTCCAATCATGGAGCCTAAAGGAGGAACCGCTGTGAGGTCTGCTCCAGGGTTCAGGGTGAAAGTAGGACCAAAGGCGGCTCGCTTACGGACCCAGCAAACGGGGCGGAATGGCTTGCTGTGCACAGTGGAAACAGCATAGGACCGTACCCCCCGACCCTACGGAAACAAGGCATACGCTACTCGCAAGTGAATATGTAATCTTAGTGTGGTAGTACTCGAGACCAGTCTTGGTCTTGTCTCAGGCTTGAGCGCATTTGGACTCGGTCTCGTCTCAGACTCAATCTAGTCTTGGACTCAGGGTCTGACATTGACACCACATTTCAGGAGCTAAGCAGGAGTTCATGTCTCCAGTGCAGTGACCTGTAGATCATAGACACTGATAAATGTAGAAGACAGCAGTCATCAGTTGATCTCATCTCCATCTTTATGGTCTCAGATATGTCTTTGTCTCGATTAGTCTTATGTTTGATGTTTTATTTTTTGGTCATAAGTCTAGATACATTCATCTGGTCAGTGAGGAAATATGGACCTACATATATCAGTGCATTGGAATGGTTTCAAACCCTGTTTAATATCTCTATCTTATACTTCACATAAGGTAATGTTTAATAAGGACAATGTGCAATTATATTAAGCACAAAGGCAGAGATGCTTGTACTAGATTCTAGCTTTTATAGCTAATTTACATCCGTAGTTCTGGGAAGGGAGAGGCACATTGGACATGTTTTTAGGTGTAGGAGGAAATCGGTGTACCCGGAGGAAACCTACACAGACACGAGGAGAACATGCAAACTCCACATAGAAAGGCCTCGGTTCGCCCGGAGTCAAACCCAGGACCTTCTTGCTATGAGGCCAGAGCGCTAACCACAGTGCCTCCGTCCGTGTCAAATAAATATATCACCAGGATTATCGCCACATATCATCAGGAGACCCCAAGAAATCATTACCCCACCCCCAAGTTGAGAACCACTGGTCAAGTTCTCACACAGGGCAGGTCGAAAGGTGGAAGATGCAACAACCACTCTTTAAAAAATTGTTTTTCTTTTCTTTAAGTATATCGATATCCAGCCACACACTTTAGCTGCACAAAGTAAGTGAAGTCATATTTTTGTAATCTTGCATCATGGAAAGTCTAAAATACCTTTTTTTTTACTTTGGCTGGGCGGTATGACAAAAAATGTATATCTATATTTTCTTGGAGCCTAATCACAATATTGATTTTATCATGATTCTCGTAGCCTGTCTCTTTTCTCATTGCCTTTGAGGTAAATAGAAAATCTATCTGCTTTTCCAGAAAGTTCCTTCTTCACTGTCGTTGGCTAAATCTCAAAGGCTGACCAGTGTGGACAAATTTTTAGAGAGAAACAAGCGTCCAAACCTTTGAAAAATAATCCTAAAACAAATGACCTCAAAACGTCAGTAAAAAACATTCTACGTCTCTGCATTTCTAACATTTAGCACTTTTAGACATGTTTCAATCATAAATGTACACATTTACTAGGGATGGGACCAGATCTCGTGCCGCAAGATCTCGCCAGATCAAACTGTCACAGTACTGTGCGCACACGTACTGAACTGTCTCGTGAGATTTTTCCATGGTCATGAAATTAAATTTTGTATCTTTGAGCAGCTGTAGTAAATATTCTCCTCCACACACAGACTTGTAGCAGACTTATTCTGACAGAAAACAGTCTAAACTCTGTCTCAGTTTTATTTGGTAAAGATAGGACCAATATTGACAGAGATAATTAGTCCTAAACATTGTAGAAGTTAGCACGAAAAATATATAGTATAATCGTCAAATATACGCGCGGACATCGCGGGAACAGCCCAGTGTTTTTCACACTTAAAGGGGCTGTACTGTGTAAGATTGAGAGGAATTTTAATTATCACTTATAGTCCACAAACATTTAAATCATATTTATTCTTTACAACATGAATACTTAAGAGAGCACTGTTAACCAATCCACATCAATTGTGATACATTTATACGTATTTGAAATGTTTTATTACGGGCCGGAATGTGGATTATTGACGCTAGACGGCAGCATGGTAAATAGGCAAAATGCATGTGAAAGGCTCCCTCTGGTGTTCAAAAGTGGAAATCGCTTTGTTTGTTTGTTTTTCTTACATAGTGCCCCTTTAAACATAGTTTAAAATAGACCCACAAAGAGATATTTTGGCCTATATCATCAATAACTGTAAAATACATTTTTAAAAAGTAGGAAAGTCTCCTCATCTGTGTGCGTCTGGTCCCTGTCAGCAGCGGCAGCGCTGTGAAGCAGGAGAAAGGGGGCGGAGTCTGAGCTACACACGGGGGAGTGGATCAATTTCAGTCAAAACTCATATTGTTCAAATAATAAAAATCCAAGGTGATTCACATAATGAAAGGTAAAGCTAAACTAAAAGAATATAAACTAACAATAATAAATAATACAAGTCAAATTTTGTAATTTGACTTGTTTAAATTCCAAATTGAAACAATTAATGCAAATTATTCTCGTCTCGATCTCGTCGACTCAATCTCGTGGCTCGTCTTGTCTCGTGAAAATTCTGTCTCGCCCCATCCCTAGTATTTACATAAGTCAAACCTGAAAAATCACTAAAATTAACCTCTTTTGTGACTTAAAAGTGCAGCCCAAAAACACAAACTTCAAAAAACATAGGATAATACGATTTCATTAAAAAAAAGCCAATTGTCACAAGGATGAGCTCATGATTTGATTTTTATCACGATTATACCCAGACCTACCGATCCAAACACAAAAACCCAACCTTGCCTGTCCACACACTCTTTGATAAACAGAACAAATTCACTTCTAAAGCATTATTAAGAGCTACAGTTAACATCTTGTCCAACCTTTCACCTCTGCGTGGCCTCCTTTTGTTCCAATTTCCAGTGTCTATGTAACTCAAGCCTGCTATTAACTGTAAGCGATTATACCAGAGCTGGTCCTGGGCCCTTTTTCCACACAGGTAAATGTCAAAGCCCCATTCAGAGCGCTTTATTGGGACATAGGACACTTGTTTGCCCCCCACGGTGTCCCAGAGCCCAGGCGCCTGCTGTAATGACCACAATTATCCCGTCAACTCAGGTGTTTTGGGACAGACAGCGGCGGATTGGCTTTGTAGCGTCGGGATGGCCCGGTGTTCACCCCACACGCAGAGAAAAGGCTGAAGGATCGTGTATTTGAAACGCCCCGAGGTGACGGTTTGGTCTGGTTACCGTCACATGTGGTCCGGCGCAGATTTACGCTCAGACAAGAGGAGAATCCATCTATGACAAAACAGAGAAGTGGAGATACTTTGGTGTTTAGAATGGGCTGCGGTCACAGGAGGAGCAGGAGATTGAAGGGTGATAAACTAATCCTAGCTGTGTTCTTGAAGTGATTTCATAATAAATAATGTGTTTCCATGTTAAGTAATAAGCTCCTTCATATTAACAAAATTTTGTGCATCAAAATTTAGTGCATCAATGTGAATGTGTGGGGTTTCCTTGAAAGATAATGGTCTTACATGTGTAGAGCACATTATTTCAGTGACATAACATTCATTAACGATTTTCTTAAGATTTATTCAGAGTCCGTTCCCAGAGTCTGAGCAGGGTAACCCAGATACATTCTAGACACGCCCAGAACATCGCACCAGGGAGGCCTTGACCAGGAGGCAGAGGAGCAGTTGTCCGGGCGACCTTAGCAGGCTTCTTTCGACGTGGAGGAGCAGCAGCTTTAGTCAGAGTTCCTCTAATGTGAACAGTAAAAGAGAAATTGTGAGCGTTTTCCAGGAACTGCATACAATCAGGTGCTCTTCTAGGATGAGGCCATGCAATGTAAGAGATAAAAGAGGCTGACTTGCGATATAAAAAATGTTTTTGTCAAAAATCAGTCACAGAGAGATCCGAGGCACACTTTTAATTCTAATTTTAAAATTGCTCTGACGAAGACGCGTTGTGTCGAAACGTGTGGGCTGTCCATGTAAATAAAGGACTTTTATTTTTCTACCTTCAGTGTGCCTCGGATCTCTTTGTGACTGATTTTTGACAAAAACATTTTTTATATCGCAAGTCAGCCTATTTTATCTCTTCCTCTTATGTGATTGAACACCTCATATTATCTTTAAAGGGACTGTACCTGATTTTTGCATCCTAAAAATGTAAACAAACAGAAATAATTAATTTTAACCTTTTTCCTTCAGGCTACATGATTTCCTCACGTAGCTAATGCATTCTGAGCTTCAGAATTGTTCATCATGATGAGTTTTAATGTTTTTTCACAGCTTTTAACAGCGAGGTGAGTCACTATGCTAACAACAGTTAGCCACAATGCTAAAAACAACAACAGACAAAGCTGCACACAAATGGGATTTTATTAGACATAGACAGGACTTTGGGGACTAATTTCCACCTGATTAGATACATTAACAAGGCATCAGTGCTAGGGGGAAATTGCTTTTAAGTTATTTGTTGCAAAAAAATCGAGTACAGTCCCTTTAAGGGAAGCGCCCAACCACTGTGTGCAGGCCACTCGTCTTAACCAGCAGAATTCTGATCTTGTACTTTAATTCAGTGACTTCCTAAACTTAATATTTTTCCTCATGGAAAATATAATAAAAACTTTTATCTCATCAGTCTGTGTGAATGGAAGAAAAACAGAGCTTTTGTAGGTAAGTCTCCCATGTGAAAGGTATTTTTCTTTGTGACTGTGACGATTCTTGTAGAAAAAATTCAAAATCTAATTTTGATTCCAAGGCGATTCTTAATTAAATAAAAAAGCTATTTTAAATTTTGGCTTGTACAATAAGCTATATTTTTATCTTAATATACAAGCTTTTACCAGTTTACTGACAATGTAAAAAATGAAATTAAAAGTTTGGTTTTCCCATGGCAGACCAGGAACACAGCAGAAACAGCAACAAAATGCAAAATTAATTTTGCAGAATTTGGAATTGATCCACAATTATTATCACGTAGAAATGCAAACATTTTAATACTCTAGTGTTGCCACATGTGGTCCTGAAGCTGCGATCTTGTCCACTTTGCATCAAAGTGATAAAATAACAAGGAGCTGGAAACAGAATGGTGCATTTTGTAAATACGGCACATTAAAATATTCTGTTTCTTTCCAAACTCCATCTAACTTGCTCTGGGCCTTCTCCTTTCTCATACGCCCCAATTAATTCCAAATAAAACAATCGTCAATACCAAAAACGTGGTTGACAAAAACCCTTTGGACCTGCCTTTAGTCCTGCACGCACAGCTCATTTGTGAACGGCATTATTGTGATTACTGAAAGAGAATATGCAGTTAAACAGTCTCACATTCGACAAATAGCTTCCCGAATGTCTGGCCTTAATCCCTGACGCTGCTCTGTCCCCGCAGACACTGTCACGGCCTGGTTTTGATGGGTTTATTTGGATCCTTATTGAGAGAAAGGTCACGTCGTCTTGTGTCAGCCTAAGGTGTTGCAGTGAGAGGGTGGGACCTTCGGATAGGCACCTGCGCTGACAGCTTAATCACACAGAGTACATCAGATACAGGCTTTATGAAGGGCTTTATAATGGGAGGAGACACGCAGGGGATAAGTGTCACAGCAGGACAACAATGGGCCGAGACAAGCTTCACACTAAAGAATACAGTATCACGGTTTCCCAAAGACATTCAGAGTGAAGAGGCCCAGCCCTAGAGCCGGCTATTACACCGCCAATAATCTCACAGAACATGACCGGGGCAGGTGACGAGGGAGCAGAGATGTACAACAAACAACCTCGACTGTCACAATCAAAACTAAAGATATTTAATGATATATTATTGCTTTTTGCGAGTACACTATGCTTTATTCTATGCTGACATTTGTAGTTACACACACGCAATGTTTTTAAGTTATAAAATGGCAAAGAACCGGCATTAAATTGAAAGCAGAGGATGTTCACCTCTTTGGTTGGCTGCACGATATCGAATCAATATAAACAATTCTGTCCTTAGACCCTCCTTCTATCCTCAGTCTCTCCTTCTGTCCTTAGCAGCGACATGTGGTCAGGGGAGGCACGTGAGGCAGTGCCTCACCAGTCCAAATAGGGGAAAAAAATACTTGATGTTTTTGTATGTAATATGTTTTGTATTTGTCATATTTAGTTGATTTGTAGGGCAGGCAAAAGCGCGTACAGCCATAAGTCATGTGCAGTTGTTTGTGTAAGGCATTAATATGTGACCGGTTGTTCTCCTAATTGACCGGAATTTCCAGATCCTAAAAAAGTCTAGCGTAACCCTGACTGTGACCAAACTCCATATCCTTAGTCTGAAGCTCTGATTTAATGTACTAGTTTCAACATTTTTGTGTTTTTCCCACACAAAGTGCAGTAAAAGTATAATAATTTATAAGGCTTTGTCAAGCTGGTTTGTGGCTGATGGTACATAATGGCAGCCTGGCTTCTGTCAGTCTGCCCCAGGCAGCTCTGGCTACAATAAGTAGCTTACCACTAGCCAGTGTGGAATGAATGAATAATGCATAATGTGAAGCGTCTTTGGGCATCTTGAAAAGCACGGTATAAATCCCATTCATTATTATTATTTATTTTAGATTCATCCAAGCAAACAAAATCACAAAGACTTCAACTTAAACAGTTTTAACAGAATCTGTATCTGTTTAGCTTCACTCTGCAGTTAAACAAAGCCTTAAGCAACTATCTAAATCATCACAAGCAAATATTTAACAACAAAAAGCTGTAATAATCTGTCCACAACTATTGTACAGTAGCAGACGTTAGGTCTCCCACGCTGAGGTGACATTTTAGTGCAGATGGATGAGCGGGAGAGCAGTGTTGCAAAGAGTCTGGGGATCGAAACTCGTGTCAATGTATATATATATATTTTTTGTCATCTTTAATTTTGTGTGTAGAGACAAAATAGTCACAGGACATGTGCTTCTATGTGATATACACATCTGCAAAGTGAATCAACATCTTGAAGTGAAAATAAGCAATTAGACTTGTGTGGTCCACAGTTCCTCACCAGTTGGAAACCTCGCCACACGTCACGTCAAACGTAAAGGCCTACTTCAGTCCTTAAAGCCTTTTTAATGAAAATGCAGATAGTGACAGAGATAAGCTCATGATTCGATCCATCTCTCATATTGCTCAGCCTTATTTCACATGTATTCCTTGTTTAAAATGTGTACTCACGTCCTTTCCCTCGCGCAGGTCTTTGCAGCGTTCGTTGCGGTTTGCGTGCGGAGCCACCTCAGGATGCACACAGGAGTGATCTCGACTCGACAGGATGGTCATAGGAACCGGAGAATACTGCGTCCGCTTCAGCTCGTGCGTGATCTGCTTTATCTGTTTGTGAGTCCGAGTCCCGAAGAAGATTTTAGGAATCTTTGGCCTTTTGTTCAACACCTCTTCTCCGGAGTTACAGGGACATTCACGGCACACATCCTTTACCTGCAAAGATAAAAAGAAAAAAAACATTACTTTATATGGCAAGACAACAAGAAAAGATGTCGAGGTCATTTACAAAGCAGTCGAGGCACCTAAAAAATACAACTTTGTTAGAATTCGCCAGGAGGGCTTGTCAGTATGTGCGTTTGTCCAACACTGACTGCAGACAACTCAAATATTTTACTGTCTCTCATCACCACAACCTCAGTTTCACTTTATTCTCTCTGCTTGATCATAAAAGCACCACTGCTTCTCCAGCTAGCTACAAACCTTTGAGTCTCGTCCGCTACAAACCAAAGACTCACACCATGGTCACACAAACATAGTGGCTTTTTATGAGCAACAACCATGGCAGCCCCCACACTTGCCAGGAAATGGTTATACTTTGTGGATCGGATAGAATGATGTTACAAATGTGTAAGCAAGCCACATACAGAAGCACATGTGGCTGGCGCATGCTTCAGCACGCACGCCATGAGTCAGGAACACGTATGAGTTTGAACTGATGTTGCACCATGACCCAGACACAACTTTATGTGATAGGTTCATACACAGTTCTCAATAAGCTCCATCCACATTGTCCCTAACCACTCTATTACTTTATACTCATTCTTCCGGTCTTTCGGACATGAAGCGCACTATTTTAAGCTGACTGCAGGTCACATGACTCTCCATCCGCTTTGATCTTGCTCTATTGGCAAATCTTGTTTCATGACAGTTAACCCCTTCTAATTCCGGCCTTTTTTCCCCTCACACGACTGACTAAAATTGTCTAAATTTCAAATTCTTTGTGTCTTTGTGAAGATGACGAACAGGCTCCGACAGAAGTGAACTTTCTCTACACAAAAGAAAAACAAAATCTTATTTCAGCCTATTTATTTATTTATTTTTTTGGTAGATATAAGGATTGGCAAAGCTGGTGTTTACAGCTGAGAGCTGAATGACTCTAGATTTGGCAGATTTTGGGTTTTGACAATTCCTCTGCAAAAGCTGAAGGTAACTGAGGTAAAAATAGAGACCTAAAATTACTAAAAAATATTTAGGCAGAGCTCATACAAAAGTCTTAATAAAAATGTTCAATTGTTTTAGAAATCTTTTTATTCGTAAGTTAAGTAGAAAATGAGTCTGACTCATCCTAGAGGTTAATTTGACTCTAAATAAAGAAACACAATCACTGGGGTTACATGATCAGGGAAATCAGACTAGGCTAGAAAACCGGACTCTACTTGGTTTTCCCCTGAAACAAGTTGGACCAGTTTTGCTCCTGTTTACATGCACAAGAGTAAACAGATTACGCTGGAGAGACTGGTCTTCCTGTGTCAGATTCACTACTGCAGGATTGAGGCTGTAATTTGTTGAATTACTTTAACATTGTTAATGTTGTTTATTTTTATTAACTGTTTGTAATACTGTTTGTTAAATGACACACCGTTTTTGTCTGGAACATGTAGGACTGTTTTAAACTTGTAAAACAGTGTTAAACATGTAGTTAAGTGTGAGATTGTGTGGCACTTTATAGTTCTAAAATTCTTAATTTATTGTTGAAATGTGCTGTGAACATGGGTTGTGAGCTGCTCAGTTGCTATTGTCCAGCTGCAAACTGATTGTCTGTTTACATGACGTCTGAAATCAGACTACAATCGGTCGGGACCACTTGCGCCAACTGGTTTTCCGAAAACCGGTTTACAGCTCCTCAACAGGTCTGCCCGTGTTTACATGCACTTTGGAAAACCAGTTTAAATCGGACTAGGCTAGTTATCCAGTTTTCCTGGCCTCCATGTAAACGCCCTGAGTGATATTTTTATCTGTAACATTTCCAGATGGTTCATAGTTTGTTTTTTTCAGATACTGAACAAAAATGAATTTATCAAGAAAAAGTGTGAAGGCCCTTCGAAGGAACACCGGAATTAGAAGAGGTTCAATAATGCTCAAATAAAGATAAATAATTGACGCATTTATTCATTTATTATCCAGTTTAAA
Source organism: Mugilogobius chulae (assembly GCA_038363315.1). Taxonomy (NCBI): domain Eukaryota; kingdom Metazoa; phylum Chordata; class Actinopteri; order Gobiiformes; family Gobiidae; genus Mugilogobius; species Mugilogobius chulae. The sequence goes on along the minus strand of CM076415.1, from coordinate 8,121,584 downwards.
ATGGTCCCTTTTTGCAGTATAAACCTTAGATTTTATTTGGTCTTTTTTCAGTCCTGGTTTAGTTCTACTTTAGACCTGGTTTGGTCCTGGTTTAGATCTGGTTTAATGCTGACATACTCCTGGTTCAGATTTGGTTATTACTAGTTCTTAATTGTTGCTTAAATGCTGAGTTGGACATTTTGTAGAGCAATAAAAACAGACTACAGCATTAGTTATCATTACTATAGAAACAAATCTAGTCCTGTGAATATTTGGCACAACCTCGTGTCTAAAGCAGTGACGTATTGTGCAACTACAACCAGCCCAGAAACCACGATCCTGGATAAAATAAAGCTGAACAGCCCAACTTTCCATCAACAGAATGTCACTTATCGATGACAAAGGAATTCTGTTAATTGCCTTTTTTCCTTTTCTTTTCTTTTTTCTTTCTTTGCAACCCTAACTGCCTGAGGACAAAGGGGGCGTGGCTTATCCGGGGCCTATCACAGATCTATGGCCCCAACGTGTGGGTTTGAGTTACCCATCTCCTCTGCGCAGCGATCGCCTTACCTGCTGCTGCCACTTTGAACAGAGCGGGCCAAATAATGATCACTTATTCATGTCAGGTGAAGAGGAGAGAGAGAGAGAGAAGGGGGCACCGGGTAAATGAATGCAGCTCCTTGTCAAAAAGCAGGGGCAGGAAACAGCTGACAACATGGGATCCTTTTACGCAGATAGCAGAGGCTCTGGCCAAGCGTCGCGTTGCAAACACCCTTCACAAAAGAATGTAGATCAGACGATAATGAGGAGCAAAGAGGGAAAATTAACTTTGTAAATGGTGCAAAAGATTCAAGGAACTTTCTTCTGCTGTGGATAAGTTCTACAAAACTCTAAAGTCATTCTTTCATTAGTGTGAAAGCAGCATTAGAACGCACTTGTGTTTAGTTGCATTTAGAAAGATTTATGCAAGTTATTCTGTTGTGGGCAAGATGATAAAACCTTTAGAGTTCAATTTCATTTTTGTAAACGCCGACACGTGTAGATTTTGACTTTCTATCATAAACTGCAGCTCTCTAAAAGGAGACCTGTCATTAAAACAGAAATAAGTAACTTCAGCGACTCCTTATCATTCCTGCCTTCTTTCCCCAAAATCCATAACAAACTTCTTTGTGAAAAGAAGCTTCTGAGACTAAATGAGACCAAGCTCGGCACAAAAGAAAAACACATACATTTGTTAAATTTTACCAGGTAGGTCAATTGAGAACAATTTCTCATTTACAATGACAACCTGGCTTGGCGATAATAATACATTTAAAAAGTACTTTTGGAAAGCGAGTTTTCTAGAGGGATCTTGAATTGTCAAAAAGTTTGAACTTGTTTGAACAAGTATGAATACTTTAAACTTTGCCTCATAGAAACCTTCCCCTCTCAGACAATGCAGAAGAAAGATGATTTGTCCCAGAGAGCTGCCATTTTACACACTTAGACAGCAAAGCGTGAGGTCTCTGTCAGTCTGTGAATTATGTTTCAAGTCTTCATAAAAAACATACATGTTTAGTTTTAAGACACTCGAGGTTAACATACCGTAATCTGACAACAAACATGTCTTTACCTCCAAACTGTCACTAATTGTACTTTTAGTCATTATCATTCAAGTCTGTGGCGGACTCTTCAAACGGAAGAAAGAAAGGCAGCTGAGAGCTTTGCCTCTGCCTGCTCTTACTCTTCTCTGGGAAACAAAACAAGTGTTTTTTGTTCCCCAGAGGAGAGCATCCTCCTGTTTGTTTCCATTTAAATCTTGTTCCTTTTGCTATAATATTCCACAGAATGGCATAAAACAGATGTATATTGATGAAGAGTGCCCCAAACTATTGGTTTAACTTAATACTTCAATGGGATTATGTCTTTGATTTTTCAATCCCAGAAAGTTACTCGATGTTACTTTAAGCATCTAATCGAGTTTGAAATTTTAGTGTCGTGACAACACTGGAGGAAGCATGTGCACGCTTCAGACAAGCAGAAAATAACCATCATGGAGACATACAAATACTTTTAAACATGGTGAAAAGTACTGCTTTATAAGACAACTGTGATTTTCAACCTGGAAGAAAAACAGATTTAAAGATTAGAGCTAAACAATGGAAAAGAAGCACAATGTCTCTGATTTCAAGTGAAACTAACCCCCTAAACTCCTCCTACAAACACATTTCAAACTAAACTTTGAAATGTTTTCAAAAGGCGGTCTGAGAGTGGAGAGCAGGAGTGTGATTGCTAATGTCACACAGAAAAGACATAGGCCACAGCAGTTTCACCAGTAACTTGGAAATTTGTGAAGTTTGAACTAAAAAATGACTCAGAACAGAAAGCAAGGCTAGTTAAACACCATATACTCAATTTAAACAGTAAGAAAGGATTGCTTCAGTTCAAAAGCTGATTGTGCATATGTTTTTAAACTTAATTCTTGTCAGATCTACGTTATTTCTGCAGGTGTGTGGTGTCGTTGTGCAGGTGTGTGGTGTTGTTGTGAAGTGTGTGGTGTTGTTGTGCAGGTGTGTAGTGGTGTTGTGAAGTGTGTGGTGTTGTTGTGCAGGTGTGTGGTGTCGTTGTGCAGGTGTGTGGTGTTGTTCTGCAGGTGTGTGGTGTCGTTGTGCAGGTGTGTGGTGTTGTGCAGGTGTGTGGTGTCGTTGTGCAGGTGTGTGGTGTTGTTCTGCAGGTGTGTGGTGTTGTGCAGGTGTGTGGTGTTGTTCTGCAGGTGTGTGGAGTTGTTCTGCAGGTGTGTGGTGTTGTGCAGGTGTGTGGTGTTGTTCTGCAGGTGTGTGGTGTTGTTCTACAGGTGTGTGGTGTTGTTGTGCAGGTGTGTGGTGTTGTTGTGCAGGTGTGTGGTGTCGTTGTGCAGGTGTGTGGTGTTGTTGTGCAGGTGTGTGGTGTTGTTCTGCAGGTGTGTGGTGTTGTTGTGCAGGTGTGTGGTGTTGTTCTGCAGGTGTGTGGTGTTGTTCTGCAGGTGTGTGGTGTTGTTCTGCAGGTGTGTGGTGTTGTTCTGCAGGTGTGTGGTGTTCTGCAGGTATGTGGTGGTGTTGTGCAGGTGTGTGGAGTTGTTCTGCAGGTGTGTGGTGTTGTTGTGCAGGTGTGTGGTGTCGTGCAGGTGTGTGGTGTTGTTCTGCAGGTGTGTGTTGTTGTTCTGCAGGTGTGTGGTGTTGTTCTGCAGGTGTGTGGCGTTGTTCTGCAGGTGTGTGGCGTTGTTCTGCAGGTGTGTGGCGTCGTGCAGGTGTGTGGTGTCGTTGTGCAGGTGTGTGGTGTTGTTCTGCAGGTGTGTGGTGTCGTTGTGCAGGTGTGTGGCGTTGTTCTGCAGGTGTGTGGCGTCGTGCAGGTGTGTGGTTTCGTTGTGCAGGTGTGTGTTGTTGTTCTGCAGGTGTGTGGTGTTGTTCTGCAGGTGTGTGGCGTTGTTCTGCAGGTGTGTGGCGTTGTTCTGCAGGTGTGTGGCGTCGTGCAGGTGTGTGGTGTCGTTGTGCAGGTGTGTGGTGTTGTTCTGCAGGTGTGTGGTGTCGTTGTGCAGGTGTGTGGCGTTGTTCTGCAGGTGTGTGGCGTCGTGCAGGTGTGTGGTTTCGTTGTGCAGGTGTGTGGTGTTGTGCAGGTGTGTGGTGTTGTTCTGCAGGTGTGACAGAATAGACTCTCTCCGTGTTGCAGAGTCACAGGTCCAGTCTGCTCTCTCACAGAAACCTCACACTCAGGGGCCGGTTCCAGGGGCTCCAGGGGCCACGGAGCTCCACAGGAATCCAGTGCAATAACCTTCAGAGCGGCCGCAAACATGACACCCAACGCCGCGTCTGTGCGATAAGAACCACAGCGCCGCTCGGGTGAGGAGGGGCTAAAGAGACGACTACGGCCGCTCTGCCAACACCGAGCAAACTGGAGCTGCATGGGAACGCTTGGATTAGACCCACGATGACAAAGATTCAAATTATCACAAGAAGTAATGCGGCTTTTCCAGAGCAAATACTGATATGAATAAATCAGCTTTAATATAGGCCAGTACCAGTGTAGAGACCAAAAATGCTGACCTAGTGCCTGGAGTAGGGCTGAAACTAAAGATTATTTTAGTAATCGATTAGTTGGGCGATTATACTGTCGATTAATTGATCAGTTGCTTAGAACGCAAACATTACTTAAATACAAGATTTTTGCCAAATTTGAGCTGAAGTAATGCTGCTTGAGGATGTCCTGGAGGTGTACATTTTAGGTTTGTCAAAAATATCGAAAATCAGATACTTATCAATAGTTAAACTGGGATTGAAAGTAGATAGTACTTTGATAAAAACAAATAATATTAACAGGACAAAACTATATATTTTCAGAGGAATATTCCTGAGCTTTATCCAAGCTAGTTCAAAACCAAAATGTTTATTAAAGAAAGTATTTGTATTTTGTTGAAAATGTCAGTCTATTATTTGCAAATTTGATGTTAAAGAAGAATCTTTAATCATTATTGTGGTGTGATAATTAGTATCAAGAATCAAAACTATTCCTTTGTTTTAAAAAACACCAAACACTAGGCTCAGGCAAACTAGGTTTTAAATGCAAAAACTACAATTGTGTAATTTCTGTTCAATCTAAAGCTTTTCCACAGCTCATGGCAAGTTTAGAATCTATATATAGATCAGTTAACGATTAAGCAATTACTAAATTGGTTGGTGACTATTTCAATAATCGATTAGTTGCGATAAATCGATTAACTTGTTGCATCCCTACATGACCCCGGGCTCACACTGCCTCCAGTCCAACTCCGGTGCAGCCACCGGAGTCTTTACTTAACTTGAAAAGTCCGAGAGTGGCTCACACGGCGTACAGTCCAGTCCGGTGTCTCCGGTACGGCCAATCCGGCGCTCCGAATCCGTTTCGTTTGTTTCAAATTTTGGCCGGACGCCGGAGCGCACCGGAGCCCTTTTGATGAAGTTGTGAAAACAAGACACGATAAACAGGAAACCAAGCCAGGGCTGGTGAAGTGAATCCGGTAGTTTTCAAAATAAAATCATTACGTTACCACAAATAATACAACATACGACATTTACACGCCTATGTAACACATAAAATGTAAATAAACCTCCCGTACTTACCCATTGTGCGGCGAAAAATCCAAAAGAAACTCGACTGACGTGAAACAAGCCCAAAACTCGGCGCATGTGTTCTTTGTTTACACATGTGCTCAGCGAAAGAGAGAGAGGAAAAAAAAGTGCTCAGCGATCGCGTATTCTCCCACGTTGAGCGTGAACCTCCGTGAGTTCGGGGTCTCGCGAGGTCGGCAGCAGAGCCTGTGGCTGCAGCAGGACAGCAGACCACCGTAGCAAGACCGGTCCGGTGACTGCACCGGAGTTGGACTGGAGGCAGTGTGAGCCCGGGGTCACACATTTTCTTAATAAATACACTTTTAATTGTACCTTCCGTGTTTGTGTCTGTGACACGAGGGTCAAGCTGGTGGAAACAAGAAAATACATCGGTTTGTCATCACCTTTTGCATTTATTTTACTTTTCTTCAAAACCAAGATTAAACTCGTTTAATTCAATGCTTTATGTTGGATTTTGTTGAAGTCATTATGCACAAGATTTATAGGCATTTGAAATTCCTTGTTTTCATTATATTTTAGCGTTTGACGAAAAACTTTTGAGAAAACTTTCTTTTCTAAATCAAACTTCATCAGTGTTGTTTTCCTCTGTTCTACTTTTGGTGAAAGAATCTGAGCCACTACAATGAAATAATGTCTTTAGGATAAAAATACATGTTTACATGATTAAAACAATGAGGACGAGTGTCTCTTTCATCTTTAAACCAACAAAAGCTGAGTTACAGACATTTTCTACTTTCTGATACAGATTCTCTAGATTCAGTCTCTTTCATGGGGCATAAATAATCTTGAATAAATCCAGTAGTTTGACTTCCTCTGACACTTTGAAGAGGAAGTTTCTAGACTCGCTGCATGTGTCGTTCTCCTCAGAGTCCTAGAGTCCTTCATTTTAAAGATCAAATATCTGCTCTAAACTTACTCAACTGTGTTTTTAGTCCAACATGTTTTGTCTGTAATCTGTTTGAAAAGAAAGTCGGCCTCCAGAAGCAGCTGATCACGTAAACACTGCTCTGGGTTCTCTGGGTGCTCATACTATTTCCCCTCTTCTGGTGAATCTGTGAAACTGCGCCATGTATTTGACTGTAGACAAAGTCAGCACGGGCATCAGAGAGCCCGACATGACGGAAACTAATGTCATTGGCAGGGAAAGAATTAAAGAGGGACAGAAGAACCCACTGCGGCTCAGTTTGGACCCAAAAAACAAGACATATGGATCACTGTAATGGGGTATTTCCCTAAAAAGTCACACTTTTACACTACAAGGATTTGCTACGTCAACCATTTAATAATCAGCTGCATTAAAACTATTTCATTCATAATTATATCAGCTATCACCCTCTCCATCCTCCTTCTCTGTCCGTACTATAATAGTTGTGAGTTTCTTGCAGTGACTCGGTGTCCCACAGCTGCTCATCCCCAGGCGCAGTAACCAGTGTCTGAACTCCATGCAATATTTATCCCTGTGGCTTTCACAGATCAGTGGCCCGCGCCCGAAAACCTTCTTAATTAAAACTGCAGTTCTCTTCAAAGGGGCCCATTGAAAGCGTCAGTCAGCGCCGCTCGGGACAAAGCAGCAGGTCATGGAGACGAGAGGAAATACGAGATCCAAACATTCACTGCACTTTCTCCAGCTTTTTCCACTCGCAGCGACACGAGACAGAGACGCGTATCAGCCAGAGACACACACCGCTGTACACACACGAGACAGAGACGCGTATCAGCCAGAGACACACACCGCTGTACACACACGAGACAGAGACACGTATCAGCCAGAGACACACACCGCTGTACGTCGGGTAATCACGCTGGTATGTGTGCAACGGGACCAGGGCGAAGTGGTGGAGGGTCAAAGCCAGCTAAAGAGAAAACATCACGCAGAATATGGACTGTTGTCGTCTTCTAAACTAGGGCCGCAACAGATTGAGTAATGGTTTCTCAGAGAATAGACTTTAAAACGGCTCTGCTTGTAGTCAAGTCTCTCCATGGTCTAGCACAGGCGTCTGCCACCTACGGCTCTTTAAAGACTCTAATATGGCTCTTTGGGCTCTCATCGAGAATTAGGAAAAACACTAATAAGAGAAAAAGAAAGAACGATTCTATTATATGGTATTAATGTGTGTAAATGTGACGCTTGTCTGCAGACTGAGGACTGTCTCTCATACTGCCAAGTGTGCTCTTCTATCGTTATTAGCACAATCATTGTGATAAATGCATAATAAATCAAACAAATTTAGTTTACAGCTGGTGTGAGGTCACATATGAGCATTAAAGCAGGAGCAGGGAACAAAAACTCACAGTCTGGAGCCTCGAACAATAACATGTAATACTTCAAGAAATTCAAAAATGTGGTAAATATTCCCATCCTGGCCAGTCTCATGTCATCAGTATACCATCTAAAATGCACCAGAATGCTGAAAGTGACAGATTATATGATCAAACATGATAAACCTACTTCACATTTGTGTCTTGTATATTCTTATTTAACAATAGTTGTAGGTGTTTCTGACTTTATGTTTCTTTGAACTGGGTGATTGCAGCTCTTTAAAAGCGCTATTAAAAGGTTGCAAACCCCTGGACTAGCACCAAAGAACATCACTGACATGTTATAGCCTTATGAACCATCTCAGACTCTGAGAACCTTAGGGACCTGCATCCTGCTGGTGCCAGAGTCAGAACTAGGACTGCAACAAGTTAATAGATTAATCGCAAAAAATCAATGATTGAAATAATCACAAACACATTTAGTAATTGAATAATCATTAACTGGTGCACGATAGCAGAGGTTAGAGTTATGGCTCTAGGAGGTTATTCCTAATACAAGCAGAACTAAAACAACCTTTCATGTTGCATGCCGGACCCGTTTGAGGAAGCACCAAACAAAGAGAACGCCTCCACAGCTACAACATGGACAGGGTGATAACAAAAGAAAGGCTACTGATGCAGATAAGACAGGAGACGGCATGTTAATGCACCACGTGCATAATCGTCAATTATTTTGTCAACATTAAAGAGATGAAAGTGATGCTGTGCCTTTTTCTCTCCCTCCTCATTAACGGTCCACAAACAGAGGATCTCTTCTGCTGCGGTTATCGCAGGTGCACAAGAAAGAAAGGTCTGCTGTACAGACAGACAGACAGTTACGAGTCTAAGCTCCGTCTGAGTTATTAAAACATCCAAAAAGACCCAGGAATCACAGAGATACGGCCAGTTAAAGACTTCAAACCAGCAACTCATTAAATATGCCCGCGGAGAATCAACTTCAACTTCACTTTATCTGTGTTCCACATGGAGCAATAATCAGTCATAAAAAACATTTACCGCTCAATCAGCAGTGATGTGCGAACTTTTAGTCATGTGTTTGTGAAACAGGATTATTTTACTTCAGACAGTGTATTTAGTGAGCAGTCAGCAGGTTTTAACCAGGAGGACTATCCAGAACTGGACCAGGTTTTCATCAGGACTGAAACAGGACTAAGCCAGGACTAAACTAGATTCTTGAGAGAAAAACACATGAGCTTGGTTTTATAACACCTGTTCAGTCTAAAACAAGATGAAATAACATTCTGATCCTAAACATCTAAATACTCTAGAGTGGAAAGAATAGTATCTGACAGAAACATCTCCAGCTGTGTTGTGATGAGGAAGCAATGTTAGAACAGGATTAACTCATTTTGTATAGAACGCTGCTTTTGTATCTTCCGTTATAAAGCCTGAAGTGAGTTTGATTGAAATGGTCAGTGTTGGTGTGAAGAGGCCGAGGCTCTAACAGGTCTGCGTCTGACCTCAGATCAGATTAAACAGAATCCACTGTCACCACACGACACCGCGGCACAGATGGAGTTACAGACCTGCTTCATGTGAGTCACTGAGCCAGCCGCAGACAAAAGGCCTTCTGTCGACGAAACACAATCAAATACACTTCAAATGAAAGCAGGAGGACGACGGTAAACACTCTCGATAAATATTAAGACAAGAGTTTATTAAGCAAAGAGCTCTAGTGAATTTTAATGGATTTAAGTAATAATGAAATTGTAATGTTTTTGAGTTTTTAATTGTTCTAAATCTTGTCGCAAACAAAACAAGAATCAAATAAAATGTTCTATTACAGGTGTTTCAGATGTTTTTTGTAGTTATAAAAGTGTTTAGTAGTTATAAAAGCTTATTTGTGCAGTATTATGAGGCTGAGCTCTTTTTGAAGTGGTGGATTTCATGGGCAACACTGCCATCTGGTGATGATTTGAATAACTTCCATTACTGGTCTTGTGGTCTGCATTAGTGGCAGAAAAGACTTCATAATGTAAAATATGGCTTTAAAAAGGACGTATATAAAATCGATTAAATTAATTTAATTGACCTTTATTTCACCAGGGAAGTCCCACTGAGATTCAGAATCTCTTTTGCAGGGGAGCCCTGGGGGAAGGGTCAGGGGAGGCATTAATGGACATGTTTTAGTTGTAGGAGGAAACCGGAGTACCTGAAGGAAACCTACGCAGACACGGGGAGAACATGCAAACTCCACATAGAAAGGACCCGGGAGTCGAACCCAGGACCTTCTTGCTATATAATGGGAATTAGTGTTGTACAATGTCTTAACAAATGTGTGATTGGCTTTAAGTAACTCAGAGTACTGAAACAGTAATATTGTAATTAGGGCTGGGTATTGCCAAGAGCTTTCCGATTCGATACGCATCCCGATACAGGGGTCACGATACAATACGTATCCCGATAAATGTATATCCCAATACATATCAAAATATTTTACTGACCAAAATGACAAAATGCATAAAAACTATAAAACAATATTGTATACTACCTGTAAAAATGTTTAAACATGGTTTTGAGTATAGCCCTCCTTAAAACAAATGCTAAGAATGTAACTTTGATTATGTAGAATAACAAAATGTGCAGTAGAATTGTATTTTCACACTTCTTTTAATACAAGGACAAGTGTTCTATGAATAAGTCACTTTTCAGCTCAAGTTTCAGCCTTAAAGCAGCAGTACAGGATCATGAATATAAAATTTATAATGAGTTAAAGCATCCAGATACGTATCCCGATACACCTCCTTGTTACGATACGCGTATTGCCAAAAAGCTTGTCACGATATATCCCGATACCGATACATCGAGTACAGCCCTAATTGTAATATGTATTACATTTTTGTCTCTGTAAGTAGTAGGCCTAATAAATATAATAGATTACAATTTTACAGAAACCAAACACTGCTCCCAGATGTGTTTGGATTGATTCATGCATGTTTGATGCTCCAGTGCTGTTTTCACCTACCACCTATCCCCGTCCACTTCTCCACATACTGTTGATATGTACCTGGCACCTGTGTCTATAACTGACTTGATTAAACCTTATAGGTCAAATTGAAGCCTCAGGTCATGGAAACAGAACCTGCTGATAATTCCCCAACACATTTTAAAACTCAAGGAGATCGGGCTTTTGAAGCTGTGGTGCCCAGACTCTGGAATGAACTGCCTCTGTCACTTCGCTCTCTGGACTCTGGGGAAGCATCTGAAAACGCACTTTTTTAGAAAAGCGTTTGAGTCCTAACTGAGATGTTCTAACTGTATTTTTTGTTTAATGTTGTTTTTAAACTGTTTTTAGGTCCTGTGAAGCACTTAGTGACTTAGTGTCTGTGAAAAGCACTATATAAATAAAGTTGACTTACTTACTACTTACTTATGTATGCATTAATAAATGCTTCAAATTAGGGCTGGGCAATATCATGATAAAAATCGAATCGTGAGCTCATCCCTGTGACAATCTGCTTTTTTAAAGAAATCGTGATATCGAGATTTATCAATTCTCGATTTAATCCATCTGTTCAAACACAGACTCTTTTCTCAGCCTCAGAATTGTCAAGTTTTCTTACAGCAATATTGGGCTGTTTTGTTTTGAAGATTGTGTTTTTTTGGCCTGCACTGTCAAGTCATAAAAGAGGTGAATTTTTGCTATTTTTCAGGTCTAAATTAAAAATATGTACTTTTAGCATATTTGTAGGTCTAGAAGTTGATATTGATGTTAAAAATTGCGAGAAACTTGTTTTGTGGAGATCCACAATGTTCTAATTTAATTATTATATTAAATATTTTTTATTAAAGGATTGAGGTCACTTGTTTTGGGATTGATTGCTTGTTTTTTCTCTGAAAATCTGGCAACACTGATCAGCCTATGACGGCTGGATCTAGAAATTAACCGCGAAGAAGGAACTTTCTAAAAAAGCATTTTGAAAATAGACAATTTAACAATCGTGATAAAATTGAAATCGTGATATGATTCCAAGAAAATTGTGATATAACATTTTTCCCATATCACCCAGCCCTACTTCAAATACCACAAAAAACAAACATGACTATCGTATCAAACAGATTCCAGACAAAACATGTTGGACTAAAAACACAGTTGAAATTCAAATGCCTATAAAAAGAGAACAGAATAATGTAGAATAACTTGTAGGTCTCTTTTCATGTAGGCCTACAACATGCCATGATTCCAGTTGCACAAAGTTTTTTGTGGAGCTGTGAATATTGTTTAAAATTAGCAAAAAGGCCTGACAGAGAAGGAGGGTCAAAGCGAGAATAGAGCTAGCAAAAAAGATCAATTTAAACAAACACAATCAGACTGAAACCTCCAGGTCTGACGCCTCTGTTGTACTCACACAGGCCTGAGGAGGGCAGCAGGTCTCTGGGCTCTGATCTGGAGACGTGTCCCTGGGTCTGGATGAAGTCTGGTTCTCAAACTCCGGCTCATCGTCCAGGAAAATCACTCCTTTGTCCATCCGAGGCTTTTTACGACTCTAAAACACAAACAGAGAACAGGACCATTCAGATTAGTTCAGCTCTGGTAGACTAAAATAATAATTGGTCTGGAGTGAGTATTTGCTAAATGATAATATCTTTTGGTGCTTTTAATGGAGCAGAAAAAAGAAAAAAACATCCACTTCTATCACTACGTTTCAGAATTATGAAATGACTTTACCTTGACTTCTGCCGCTCTGATGCGTTTGCGATCAGGCTGAAAGTCGTCGTCGTTCTCTGCTTCGCTCTGGAGAGACGTCTGAAGCTTTTCTGACAAACGTGAAGCGATCGACTGTTTCTTTGCTTGTGAATCTTCAGCTGGAGAAATTAGAAAATAATGACAAAACAACTATTACAAACTGTAATTTTCTGTATATAGACCCTCTTCAACTGACTATGTTCTCATCAAAAAACATTGTCTAATTTTTTCTGATCATTAAAATGTCGTGCAAAGATACACTGCTGTCACAACTATGGGCTGATATCAATATTGTTAAAAAAAAATCTGAATTTGCCATTTTGTAACTAAAAGTAACAGACAAAATGGCCCAGAACATTAGGTAATATTAATTAAATACCATATACACAAGTTGACTTTCAAGAAAAGCTGATTCACTTCAAGAAAATCTTCTTTAAAAGATATATATTGCTTGATGTGATAGTGATTCATTCCTATCAGTGCCGTATTTCGTTGCACTGTGCTCAGCCAAGCGCCGCCCCGTCCGGACCGGACCGCGTAGCCCTACTGCCAAACACTCGCAGAAAGGCTGGAGACGGTAGACGTGATTCTGTAAAGAAGCGCTGTGCAGACTGAGCTCATCAATGAAAGCGCGTGCACATCACCACTGTGACTCTTCTTTCTCACTTTTGGCACAGCGCCAGAGACAGAAATACGCAGTTCACATCGGTGCGGTACAGTCTGGGTCTGCAGAGTGTATTTAAATAACGCGCTTGTGTGTCCGCGTAATGTACGCGGTACAACATCGCCGCTGTGACTCGTTCTTCTCACATTTGGCACAACGCCAAAGAGAGAAACGCGGTCGGTGACGATGCAGTGCCGGCTCTGGGTCTGCAGGTTCATTGTATTTAGAGAACGTGTTTGTGTGCGTGTAGTGGACACGATTCAGAGCGCTGTTTGTGTGATTCTTCATTCATAAAGTTGGAGGGTTATTGCGTGTGTCCTATCGCCAATCAGCCAATCACATGGCTTCATTCAGTGACTGCTTTGACTTAGAATAACTCCATCACAGACTCAGTGATCAGCTCTGATCAATGTAAAAACACTGTTCTCCATCAAGATTTATCCATCAAATACATTTTTAAAAGAGAAGTAGCCTAGAATAAGTCATTAAAATAAAGCTTTTATTGTAAAATAGAATTATGTGGGATATTGTGGAAATATAAATATGTTTGTAATTGTTTTTAATTATAAAGTCAAATTTAAAAATGTCTTAAAAGAAACTTCGCCGTGAAGTTCCGGACTTTGGCTTGAAAAATTTTCCCCCAACTGGACCTCCATGAAATCTTATTGGTGACCCTGCAATAGAGGGATTTTTTGTTTATCAACACAGGCGATGCATGAAAGAACCGCCGCTCATAGACACAAACAGTGGAAACAAGTCAAAAAAGCACTGTTGTCAGTAACTACAAGAGTTTATATCAGTGTGAAAACAAAAGTTCTGCTGCTAAATCAACATTTGTGAATTCAATTCGACCATACGACCCTTAAAAGTTACATTCAGGTGAAAAAAACAGCTTGAAAAACTCAGTCTCAAGCTTCAGGAGACAGACGTCTGTCAGACCGGTTCAGACCTGATCCAAACAGCTGCTCTCAGCCTGTATCGAGCTTTGTATCGACAGAGAGCGGCTCTCTCTGCATAAGGCATGCGCATTAGGGCAGAAAGTGAAGTCGACCGAAAATCCCTCTATTGTACAGAAGAGTGTTTGGTCTGTTTTAGAGCTGTACTCGATGTATTGATAACAGGATGTATCGTGACGAACTTGTTGACAATAAACGTATCGATACAGGAAAGAAGATTGCAATACGTTTCAGGATACTTAAAGTCATAAAAGTTTGACACTTCTAACCCTAGATTAGACCCACTGTTGATCTGAAAAGTGACTTATCCATAGGACACTTGTATCAAACGTAAAAAACAGTCCTGTTCTCAAAAACATTTTACAGGTAATATACAATGCTTGTCTATAGTTTTTTTCTACATTTTATCATTTTGGTCAATAAAATATCTCTTTATTTTTCTCTTTATTATGTATTTGGAGAAACGTATCAGAAGGCTTTTTGCAATACCCAGCCCTAGTCTGTTTCTACTTTATATATTTTTGCCTAGTTTATTTTAAAATTACTGTCTTGCTTGATTGCATGTTTCTATTTCCTCGTTGTTCTTAAACTGTGCATTACAACACTGGAGTTTCCTCATTGTGGGACAAATAAAGAATATCTTATCTGATCTCGACTCACCTTTGCAGTTTTCTTGTGGAGCAGAGGTTTTACAGGGCGACTGGGTCAGATCCACCACAGCGGTCACAGTCTGAGGAGAAGCTTTGGTTTGACTGTGACACGAACATTTACACGAGCTCTGGGGTTTCTTCTCACTTTGGCTTTTGTCGTCCTGAGAATAAATCGACTGCTGCTGCTTCACTGTTAAAACAAAACAAAATCAGAGACAAGTTACAGGACTAATGCACATCTCACCTTTATCTTATCTTTAGTAAAGTGTGGAATTTTCAGATGTTTTATATTTTACATGTTTCAGACTTTTGGTTTATAAATGGTCCTAATCAGTTAGCGCTTTGGCCTAGCAAGAAGGTTTGCATGTTCTCCTTATGTCTGCATAACCTCCGGGTGCTCTGGTTTCTTCTACCGCTACAAACACGTATGCACATATAAGCTCCATGACCTTGTTCTCAAGATTCCCTTAAAAAAAAGAGAGAGATTACGATCTCAGCAGTACATAACTGGTTCAATAAAGGTCAATAAATAAACATGCAAACTCTACATAGAACAATCTCGTGCCATTTAGAAGTAAAATCTGTTATGGTGGGCTGGTTGTGAGAGCTAGTTTATGCTAGGGTTGTAGTTCTTTAGTCGTTAAGTGGATTAATCGGTCGTTGTAGTCTTGGTTGACCAAAATTGTATTAGTCGACTAATTATAAGGAATTTGTCTTCAACAGTAACAGAATCATTGGTCTGAACTGCCTTTTTATATAAACACACTGTTTCCTCTTCATTTTCTGCATAAACTATAGTTTTTGTATAAACTACATCATATTATGTCTTTTTGAGCAAAGTTTCTTGCAGAGTTGTCACAAGACTCAAATTTCCAACCTGATTTTGATACAAAGAAATAAACTTGATTCTCGACACTACAATGAGAATTAGAATGTCCTTTAAGAAAGTCATTTTTATACAATGGACTGACATTTTCAACACAAAATCCAAGTTTATGATCAAACATTTTAGTTTCAAACCAGTTTTGATAAAACTCAAGATTATTTTCTTTTTCTTTGCAGAAAATATCAGATTTTGTTCAAATGTTTGTCCTGTTAATGTTATCGGTATTTTTTCAAATGAGTATCTAGTTTCGACACCAGTTTTACCATTAATTTGCAATATTTTTGACAATTCTGCTTTTAGCTTCAGAGCCTTTGCCACGCCCCCTTTGACTAATCGGTCGATGGGACATGTTTTTAGTGGACCAAGAATTTCTTTGGTCGACTACAGCTCTAGTTTATGCATACATATCTGCTGTGCTTTGACATCGATAAACAGTTTAGGACAGGTGACACCCTTGGGATCATCAAAGCATCTTCAAAAGCTAAACAGCAAGCCCAAACTTTGACATTTTGAAACCTAGAAGACGTAGAGATAGGCAAAAAGAGCGAGGCTTCAGCACACGCTTGGAGCTTTTCCAGGTGGGAGAGGATTTAAGCTCGAATCAGAGCTTGTGTTGTTCTCAGGGAGTGACGTCATCAGAGCTTAAAGGGACTGTACCTGATTTTTGCATCCTTAAAAATGTAAACAATCAGAAATATTTAATTTTAAACTTCTTTCTTCAGTCTACATGATTTGCTCACTTAGCTAGTGCATTCTGAGCTTCAGAATTGTTCATCATAATGTTTTTTAATGTTTTTTCACAGCTGTTAGCAGCGAGGTGAGTCACTATGCTAACAACAGTTAGCCACAATGCTAAAAACAACAACAAAAAAAGTTGTACACAATCAGGATTTTATTAGACAAAGACAGGACATTGCGGACTAATTTCTACCTGAATAGATACATTAACAAGACATCAGTGCTAGGGGGAAATCATTTTTAAGTTATATTGTTGCAAAAAAATCGAGTATAGTCCCTTTAATGAAGCGCCGTTTGACTGAAGTGGTTCAGAAAGCGGTTCATTTCGGTCGAGTTGTGTTGAAGCAAAAGGATTGCCTGGTGTATCGCAGCAGCGCCTGGATCTGGGACACTTCAGAGACCTGGACTGGTTCACGTTGGACCTGTTTTTTTTCGATTGACTCAAGACTCCCAATGAAAAAATAAGTTTACACCACTATGGCTCAACACGCTGAGGCTCTGCTTGGATAGTGCAGAGGAGCAAAGAAAACACATAAAGCTTAACTTGCCCATCACTAGCTAGAGGCCCTGTTGGAATATTGGTCTTCTGAACCTCTGGAGCATCTATTCAGGAGCAGTGCAACACTCAAGAAAACACCTCCAGAGCTTCTTGCTGGCCTGGTCAGTACTACCTTAGCTGGAGGATTTTGGTTTGTGCGGGTGTGTGTTGGAAATATGTCTATTTGAAACACTGATGAGCACTACATGTAAACACCCTTCACACTTGTAGCTTCAGACTTACACAGTTGTGCGTGTTGCCAGCCCAGTGTGGAGCAGAGCAGAGCCAGACTCTTCCCACTGCCCGTCGGACTCTCCAGGAGACAGTTCTGACCATTGTTCAGCCCCCGCACGATCTGACCACACAGAGGACACACAAAATTCAAGCTTTGATGATATTTCTACAGCCAAAACTGTAAAAACTATTGTACAAAGAACAAAGCTGTGATTTGTCTGAAAATGTCAAATTAACACCATCGTCATGTTTTGTGTTTATGTTTATGTTTATAAAAATTTCCTACATTAGCATTATTGTGCAAATTTTATCCAGCTACTTTTAAATTGTTAACCTTGTCTGGTAGATTCTTTGGTATAGGTAAATATTTGTGCAGTTTCTGCAAATGCAACATATGCACATAGTTTGCACATAATCAGCAGCAACACTGATACCAGTGTGGGAACAGCAAATTGCTTTTTTAATTTACAAAACTTTGTTAACTAGTAAGAAATTGGGTCAAGTGTTATGCAGCTGTTATTATTCTGGGTCAATTCATTCACCATATTCTGCCCCGCCCACTTTTCTTGGCATCGCCACTGCATGATTAGGTATGTTAACGTCACGAACATGTTAACTTGTCTGTCTTGCAAGTAGGGCTGAGCCATTATTCGAAAAATCGAGAGATCGAGTTCGAATCGAAACGAATTGTCAATTATTTAGTGGTGGGGTTTTAATCGAAAGATTGAAAACCAAAATTGTTGTCACTAGTTTGCAGCAAAAGTCAAACTTTAAGGCAGAATATTGATATATAGTTTCAAAAAATCTAATAAATGGGACATATTAAAAGGTGTAGTTTTGTTTATGTTCAAGAATGGCAGTTTTCATTTGTTTTTGAAAAGGTTAAACAAAATCAAATTGAGAATCGAGATCGATCAAAATGAGAAAAAAACTCCTGATTAAATTTTTTCCCAGATCGCCCAGCTGTACTTGCGAGGCGATCTCAAATAGAAACAACTACAAAATAAAACAAATGTCTATGTTATTAGTTAGGCTAACTGCAGCTAAACTGGAAGTCCGCTGCCAAGAAAAGTGACAAATAAAGGCACAACTGGGATGTTGGCTGAACTGATATCATGTGACCGATACCCAATTCAGAAAAATTTCATGGATGGGCACTGATATCCCAGTATCGGTGCATCACTAATTACAGTAGGTATGTTTTATTATTCGTTTATTTACTCACAGAGTTCATCATGGCCAGTTGAGAAGGATAGGCTTTACAGGGGAACTGGATCTTCACTCCTCCGATGGTGTACTCGACCGGAGAGGCCATGGTGGCACTGAGAAA
Organism: Mugilogobius chulae; assembly: GCA_038363315.1. NCBI lineage: Eukaryota > Metazoa > Chordata > Actinopteri > Gobiiformes > Gobiidae > Mugilogobius > Mugilogobius chulae. The sequence continues at coordinate 8,103,483 of CM076415.1, read as the reverse complement.
GTCAAAATACAATGTGACGTTATACTTGGATTACAAACAGACAGAAAACAAAGTATGCATAATTGGTTTTCTGAATATATTTAGAGTTAGAATCAGGATAGGATGAGGAGGACAGGCTACAGGACAGTCTACAGGCTTATAAAAGTGTTCCTTGAAAGAAACTTGACAACTACTCGGCTCTTCTTCCTGTTGTTGTTTGTTTTTTGTTTACTTTTATTCAAAAACACATTGCCCATTAAGGAAAAATCAGAATTCTATTTATTTACAAAAGGTGTTGATCTTCCAAATAAAGTAATACGAGCAACTACAAATACATTTATCAAATCAAATCAAATGAAATCAAACTTTATTTATAAAGCGCTTTTCATACATACATGTAACACAAAGTGCTTTACAGTGCATTAAAAACAATCCCACATGCCTCCCACCCCCAATCCCCAAACATCCCACAATAGATAACCCCCCCCCCCCCCTCCCCCTCTTCCCATCCACACACACGAACCCACACTCATTTACACAAACACTAAAATACTTTTTGCTACATTTACATACGTACATTGGCTGGGTACAGATGGACCAAAGGCAGCATCATCAGAGGAGCTGTCTGCACCAGAAGCAGAGCCGCCTGCAGCCACAGGACAGTGGCCCAGGGCCCAAAGAGGAGGTGAGGTCAAGACCAAACCTCCAGGGCACATGAGCCAGAGTCCAACAGCCACAGCCGACCACAGCTCCTGGTGCAGAGGCTCCTCAGAGGAAACACTGGAGAACCTAAATTTGCTAAAAGTGATAAAATAGGTCAAAGATAAATAGGTAAATAAATACATAACTAAAAACGTATGATCAATAGCCAGCCTAAGCCTAAATAAAAAATAAATAAATAAATGCAAGGTAAAACTAAAGTAATAAATACTAATCAAAGGCTAAGCTAAAAAGATGGGTCTTGAGCCTGCTCTTAAAAATATAGGAGTGTTTATTAATTTGCATTGTCCCTGTTCAAACAAATGAATAATCCAGATACCACACCCAGCTTTTTATATGTAAACGTTTCTCATGACACCACAATACTTATTACTTTATTACATGAAATATCACCTTGTCTGTTACTGCCACCTGCTGTCATCAAAAACTCTATTATAAAATGTTTAACTCTGTCTAGACAAATATGACCTGATTTGAAAAGTACACACAGTCCAGTCAGTAAAACTTTGAAGTGTTTGCCAAAGCCATCTTAAAAACCCATAAAATAACAAGTGTAGGCCATGTTATCACCTTTAAAACAGCAAATCAGGGACGATTTCTCATCAAATTAACGTTAACACACGTGAAACTAATACTGAATAACTACTTTAGAAGACAAAACGTTGTCATTTAGTTGTGACGCTTTTATCTACATTTGACACATTAATATAATGATGTTGGAGTCTTTCTTTTGAAATCTAACGTTAGCTAACACGAAACTAGTGCGATAATTGTGCAGAATCTTACAAAAAAACTGGTTCCAAGACAGACTGCTTAGACTTGTCTGAACATGTCTTACGTTTTTATAACTACTTTGACGACAGTAATGTGGTAAATATTAAAATAATGCTGATATAAACCCTTAACAAATACTTAAACGGTGTAAAATTAGCTTATTTTCGTGTTTTACTTACCCAAATTAGAGTATGCTAGCTTTACAGTTGGAAGTAACTTTGGCACGGACTTCTTATTTTAATTATCGTTAGTGCTAACGTTAGAAAACAAGTAAAATAAGTCGGAAGAAATAAAACAAAACGCGTTAAACGGAGCGAGGCATGTTTTATAACTGATTAAGTCCACATTTTGGTTCCCGCTCAGAAAAATCAGTGAGGAAAGTGACGATCTGAACCAGGAAGCGGATCTCAGCTCTGATTGGGCGAGAGTAAGTCACGTGGAAAAAACGGACCAATCAGAGAGAAAGTAAACTTTAAGCGTCATTATTTAATTTTCATATTTTTTAATTATTATTATTAGTTGTAGAAGTGGTAGTAGTATCTTCGTGTATTTATATTTTATCAACAAAAATAAAATAAATTAAAATAATAAGTAAAAAATTATTTTCATCACATTTTCTTCTCGTAACTGGCACACGAACAGAAAAACGTAAACTTGCGAACACGCTTTATAAATTCTCGTAACAATTTTTTGCATTACAATTTTATTTTAAATTATTTAAAATGGTAATAAAACCATACGGAATCTGTTTATTTCTATTTACAACTGAAAAACGTTAAAAAAAAAATTATAAAAATTGAATTAAGTCTGACTTCATATCCAACTTTGATATAACTACATTTAATCTGACTTTATTGGAACCACAGACACAGATTAAACACATTTTATTGAGTTAAACCAGTTTAATTGTAGAACATGACAAAAAATGGACCTCGTTCCAAATCAGGTAGTAAAACAGAAGCTACACAAACACACACTGAACTTTCCATCTCTACCAACTATAGCTTGTTTCGACCGTAGCAGCACCCAATAATCGATATGAAGCCGTTTTCCCAGCAGTTTAAATAGAAACATTACATTTTAAAATACCGCTGAGACTGCATGTGTGAGGAGGTACATAGCGAGTGTTTCCTGTACAGTAAAAGGTGTATAAAAATATATAAAAATTTGTCATAAAACCCACTACTCAGGGTTATAAAATACATATCATTTACAACTTTTTTTTTTCCTGCAAACAAAACATGAAAGTTAAGACACAATTAGAAGATCCGATATTAGTTTTTTGCTTGAACCATGTCATAATAATGCATTTTCTTCATCAAACAACATGTGTAATTATGTTTTCTCTCATTGCGCCTTCTGCTGGTAGTGTTTGCATAAATAAAGCACAATATAGGACCTTTACATGTTAAAAAAATATCAAAATAACAGAGAAATAGAGGGAAACGAGCAACAAAGCAGGATCTAGTGGTTTAAATTGGCTAATTGTTGAAATTATTTAAATGTTATAAGATTGGGGTCACTTTTTTTGTGCAGTTGACAAAATGTTTCAAAATGCATACAAGATTTATTCATTTTGATTTAATTTTATGCCTCAAAATGTTCATAATAATGTTGTTTAGTGAGCTTCGTGCATAAAGCAGGACAATAGCTAAGTTTTGAAATGCTAACCTTTATTAAAACTTTAAATATATGCAAAAATTAAGGCTACAAGGTGAGCTGCAGTTGTTTTACCAGAACAATGAGTATTCAGAAGTGCATTAATCTTACTTTAACATCTGAAAATCTAAGTTTTCTTGCTAAATTCTGTAGTTATTGTTGTAATGATCCTGCTTTGTTGTGCGTCCAAACTTTGAAACAAAAACAAAAGACATAAATGCTACCTTCAACTGCGTCACTGCAAAGAATAAAAGTCGACATGAGTCAAAATGGTATTTCAAGTTAAAGCTGGGCAAACTAACTATTTTAGTTCTAAATTAGTAAGCTTTGCTATTTCCCCTGTGAGTGAATGAGAGAGTGAATGTTTGTCTGTCTAACCCTGTGACAAGTTGGCCACTGTCCAGGGTGTTTCCCCGCCTAAGGCCCAAAGTTACTGGATAGACTCCAGTCACCCGCGACCCTAACGGGATTAAGCGGCAGAAAATGAATGAATGAATGAATGAATGAATGCCTATTCCATTAAGAAGTATGTGATAAATTCAGCCCGTTTGTAAAAAAAATAATAATAATAAACATAAAGTGATACCACTGTGTACTCTCTGAACTGAATAACTAAGAATCTTAGTTCACATCAGGAGCTAAAGCAGCGCTCTGATTGGCTGTGCTTAGGTGGTCTTCCTTAGTTTCACTTTGTTGTTTGTAAAAAGACGTTTGTTTTAAGCCGTAATTCCATCATAAAATAAATACATGTCGATATTAATCATGTGTCAAAAGATTTATAAGGGGACAGTAGACAGGTGTTTGGAAAATTAAATTTCATGTTGAACAGAATGAAAATGCAATACCAAATACCTCACGGCACAAGAGAAAAAGGTCTCTTCGAGCTATTAGGCGGGCAAAAACACAGGGAGGTACTCTGAGGCAAAAGTAGCTTATTGCACATAGCATTAAAAGTGTCATTTTGTGGCCTGTTCTTATATCTATCAACATAACCTGTCATCCAAATGTCTTTTGTTCCTGTTTTTTGCAGTTGGCTTAGTGGTTTTGTCATCCTAAATATTTTGTCCCTGTGGGAACAAAGACAGTTGCTCTTGTAGACTCTTTAAGGTGCATATTTGTAATCCTATAAACAGCCTCTTGTGCAGAGACGTCGCGATTGTGGAGATAGGCTTGGCCTATCTTTTTCATAGCTTCTTTTGCGTCAGCATTTCCATGTTTTGTGGCCTCTTCCTGAGTTTTTCTCAACAGTAAGCCCATTTCTCTCTCAGATTTTGACATATAGCTAATGATATACACTATGCAGGCGTAAACATCTGTGATATATTGAATGTCCATGTTAGCATTCCAACATTTTAGCAAATATGGATTGTAGGGATTGATCCAAACTTCATTTACATCCCTTTCCAGTATTATTTGCGTACGGTTTTCAACGCTTTTAAGTGCTTTCTCCCATATTTCTTGATTTATGCCAACATGTCCAAACAACTGCTGAATATTTGAAACTGAATTGTCTTTATTCAGTAAAGCTTCTTTAACAGCTGCAAGAATTTCCATTGCCTTCTCCTCTTTCATGAAAGTTTGTTCATATTGAGAACAAATACACTCAGCGTTTTCTTCTTGGCCTTGACATTTTGGGCACTTTGGCTTCTCCTTTCTCCTGGTGATAAACGTGCGTTCTGATACTGGCCGTGGGAAGTTGAAACGACAAACTGTATTCTTCTTTCTGCATGTTTTAGAGTGTCGCTCTGAGTGCTTTTGAACGGTGGTAACGATATCGGCCAAGTGCTGATCGTCTGTGGGTATTTTACATGATATGTACTTGTCAATAAATTGTGTTACTTCGTCGTCTGTGTTTTTTCCTATGACAGGAGAACTTTCTTGCCAAGTGAATAAGTGAACGTGTGGAGAACCTCTCTGCGCATACTCGATCCGGTACCAGACATCGTTAATTTTTCCAAGTGGCTGTAATGGAGAAAGTAGAACTTTGTTTAAAAACAGGTGCCATCTGTAGTCAAAAATTCGAGCGGCAGTGACAGGATTATTGCGCAACAGTGCACATCGTTCTTCATACTCCAAACTCTCTGCAGTTTCTGTTCTACCCTCTTGCTTCAACACTGTGTTTAAAAGCCCTCCCCAGCGCAGATCTGCAGATGAAAAGCTGAGGAAAAAGGTAGGTTTTCCCAATTGGCGAACCATAGCAAATAAGTCTTTTTGCTGCCCCTCCCAATAAGCAGGGGTGCCTCTTATTGGACGCAGAAAACGATAGCCGTCATCAGTCCTAACAATGTCTTCCAGAGAGTCAGTGTGATCTGTAGCAGTCTCTTTTTGTCCTGTAGAGTTGGAATGTCCTTTGCGTGATGCCACTGACACTTGTTGAACAACTTGCTGCACTTCTGACATGTACTGTGCAAAAAATATGTATTCAATGCATTTGGCAAATCGACCATCTGCGTGTAATATTCTGTTATTAAAATAGCGGGCCAATGTCAAATAGTGTTGTCTGCTAGTGTGATAAGTGTTTTGTCCCAATGGAAATAAATGAGGAAATGACTTTGCCTCATTATCTTTATCTGTCAAAAGTTTCACAGGGTTATTTCCTTCTGCCGGTGCCAGATTGATTATGTCTTCAAAGCCATGGTCAAGTATTTCTTGACCAATATCAATTGGCATGGAGCAGGAGTCTTGGTAAATGCCGTGGTTCTGTCTGTCATGGAGTGTTTCATCTTCTTCTTCATCAGCGGTCTCACTTTTGTTTGTATTAGCATTCGAGTCCTCTTCTGTCTGCTTTTCTTCACATTTGATTTCTTCTTCAGTGGCCGCCTCTTCTGGATTAGAATTTTCTTCTTCTTTAGCAAACACATTGTTCCAATCATGATTGATTTCAATGTCTTTGTAGTAATGGTTGTTCTCTTTTAAATATCTAAGTGCTTCTAGTAGGTGGTTTGTGTCAACAAAGTGATATTCATAGTGCCCTTTGAAAGAAAGTTTACGTTTTAATTTAACACGTAAAACACAACCATCCATGTTTGATCGAGGCAAAATAGAACATGATTGCTGTAAACATACGGGGACGCAGTAAATCGGACCTCTGATTTGATTTTGGCCCCTTTAGGTAAAGCAACAACTTTCATAAAAGGCATGTTTAAGGAAACGAGATGTTTTTCAAGATGATTCAGACGTCCCAGCTCAGAGGAATAGCATCAAGTTGCAAACTGTTGCCCCACCACTCTGCCGGGATTATGCCGTTTCTTATCTTGGAATGACAGACTTTGCACATCCAAAGCTCACCTCTACATTCTTTTAAATTACATGAGTCATTACATTCAGAAGTACATTCATGGCAAATATTTATCTGAAATACATGTTTCTGCAATTTTTGAGCTGCTGTGCGTTTGTAACTCTGGCTTTTTGCATGACACAACTGCTTGCCTAAACATTAAACGAAAACAGACACTGCAAACAATTCAGGTCCCAAATTAGCTTTGTTTAAAAACTCATTCATAAGAGAATCCATCTGTTCTTTCATACATTTCTTTTGTTTTCTGTAAAATTGTTTTTGCTTCACACTTCACGTCTGAAATTACTATCTTTGTGATATTTTGCCTTATTGATGGCTTTTTAATTTTTCTTGAAGATCTGGACATTTCTTATATTTTTGGACACTTGCAGATCTTACTTTACCTTGATGCAATAAATCAGTTTTATATTTTTCTACACTATAATCCTTAACTTGCCTTGATCACTAAATCATTTCGATATTTTCTAGACTGTATCCTTTAACTTTAGCTTGATGCATAAATCATTTCGAATATTTCTCTAGACCGTATCCTATTAACTTTAGCTTGATGCAGTAAATCATTTCGATATTTCTCTAGACTGATCTTTAACTTTAGCTTGATGCAGTAAATCATTTCGATATTTCTCAAGACTGTTTTCTTTAACTTTTTTGATGCAGTAAATCATTTCGATATTTCTCTAGACTGTTTTCTTTAACTTTAGCTTGATGCAGTAAATCATTTCGATATTTCTCTAGACTGTTTTCTTTAACTTTAGCTTGATGCAGTAAATCATTTCGATATTTCTCTAGACTGTTTTCTTTAACTTTAGTTTGATGCAGTAAATCATTTCTATATTTTTCAATGCTTAACGCTTTTTGTCTATCTTTATATGGGATATTTTTTTCATAGTTTGCTTTAGAGGTTTGTATTTTTTCCAATCTGAATTGTAACTGTTCATATTTTTCTTTGCTTTTTCAGCGCCTGTAGTGCTTTCTTTTTACGCATATATTTGATGGTCTGTTTTGATCTCTTTTTTAAAAGCAAATGAATTAAAGGCACTCATTCAAGTTTTGCAGGTCTTGCTCGATATTATACTTCTGATTGTTGCATGACTGACACAGTTTATAACAAGTGCTATGTTGACCTTTTTAACACAAATAACTTGTTCATAGTGAGCTCCATCATTCTGCAGGTAAATGCCCTCAGTGGACAGTTGTTTGTCACCCGCTTTCAAATCGTAACCATTTCCCCTGATAAAAAGTATATATGTTCAGTCCAATGCAGTCGGCAGTGGCTTGGATTTCAGCCTGTGTAGCCCATGTGTTGACATAAGCCATTTTTTGCTGCTTAATATACTCTGGACGGACAATTGCTGATGTTCTTGATTCAAAGGCCTGTGATAATTGTGTGGATGTTTTCCATGTGTTTAACAGCAGCCAGTCCTGATTCTTCTGTGAATGTTTCTGTGTTCCACTGATGGCTTGTGACACAGCACGAAAGAAACAGTTTCCGTCACCCACAATGCGTTCATTGCACGGCACTCCAGCTCTCCCGACGTGGATTGGCTGTTTAACGTGGCAATTTTCCAAATTCAACACCTGAGGAAATGGCAAACTGCTTGCACACATTTTCAGAAAGTGGACTGAACTGAAACACATTTTCAGAGCAACCAACAGGAAAAATGTCATCTGCATCAAACCTTTGGCTGTTGGACACATTGGTTACCTTGTGAATTGGGAGATGTAGTGCTTTTTAACGCAGGCCTTAGCTCTCTTCGTTGTTTGCTTTTCTGTTTTTCTTGGCCAGTGGAGACACTAATGAGTCGTTTTCTGTCCTCCACGTTTGTGGTCCAACTTCTGGTACATTTCCCTTAGTGCTTGACCTTGTATCCCAGGCTTTTGAACCAGTAGAGATTTGTGTTAAGTGCAATAACAGTGGGGTTCAACTTTAACAGACAGACACACATTTTCACCATCAGAGACAGTATCAATAGCCATCATTTCAATCATTCTTTCACATTCAGTCTCATTTGCACTGCCAACAAAAGTCACTCCATCAGACACATGCTCAATTTTATTTGCATTTTCAATCTCCATAGCCACATCAGCATTTTCACTTTCAAACTCACTCTCCATAGTCACAACCACATGTTCTTCCTCTCTGAGACTTTCACAGTCAGATTCACTGTCCACAGTCACAACTTCAACACAAACTTGCTTTCCCTCTTTGTCACTTTCACAGTCAGATTCACTTCCCACAGTCACAACCTCAACAGACACATCCTTACATTCGCTCTTGTGATCTTTCAAACTTACAGCTACACTACTGAGCTCAAATTCAGCATTGCCTGCGCCAAATCCTGCTGCAAGTTGGTTTATGTGATCGTGCACTTCACTGAGGCTCTTAAGAAACACAACTACACTTTTGCCTCCGCCATCCACCATTCCAGATTTACTGCGTGCGTGGGAGTCTACAAAAGCATACATGCTATTTTTAGCAATAATCGCACATGTAGTACGGCACATAGTGAATAAACAGGTATTGTCAGTTGCAAATTGTTGTGTCAGAGCATTTTCTAAAGTAACGTAACCACAACCTTCATATTCAGAACTGACTGAATGGAGAAAGCCCATTACAGAATCAATATTGAGAGAAAAAGTCTGCCTAAACAATTTCTCAGTAGTCTTAAAATCAAATGCACCTAAATGTTTGGTGCCTTTAGGAAGACTAGATTTTTTGGTTTTGTACAAGCTGTCACCTTCTTGTAACACCTTGTTGAGATCTTCCTGTGACCACTCAAGTACATTACGTACATGTGTGTGTCTAACGATAGCTGCCAGAGCATTAGCTGTACACTGCCTTCCTCTACTTATTGCACTAAATATTGCTTCTCCTTGGTGAAATGAGCCAACAATATTTTCCAAGTGAGTGAACTTAGCTCCGCTGTCATCATTCTGCAGCCGCTGCAGTTGAACAACAGGTGCTGCACTGGGAGCTTCTGGCGCCTTTCCTTTGCAGTCTTCATGTGAAAGCCGCTGCAGTTTGACGACTGGTTTGCTGCTTCCACATGACGCCCTCTTCACTGGCACCTGCAAGTAAATCGCTGAATGAGTACAACTTCTCTAATAATTTCATTACCGTAGCAAATACATGAGTAAATGTACCAACCTTTTCTGTCTTAGATGTTGCATTTGTCTTGCTGGCCCCTGCTCCAGAAGTCATCATTGTCATGTCACTTTGCACCTTAAATAAACACATAACATTTTCATTAGATTTTTAATCAAGCATATTAATTTAGCCCACACACAGAGATCCCCAATATATCTGAAATGTATTTGTGAACACAGAAATATAGTAGCATAATTTATTATGATTTTCTATGCATAGAATATGTGATTTAATGCTGTGATTTCACAAAAGCACACATAGACATTTATAGTTTAACTTACCTGACGATTCTGCTGGATTGTAGAGCCTGTCTTGACCGTTGTTGATGATGTGTTGACCATCGGTCTGACTATCTTCTTTGTCTTGAGCTATAAGAATAGCAACCGTGGTTTTTAAAATCAACTTCTATCTATTGTTATCCAATTATGAAAGTTGTAATTGCAAACCTTTTTCACCACAATATAAGGGTTCCAGTCTGAAGTTAGTGGAACCTTTGCACAGGTTGATGATGGCGGACTCTTCACCTGAGTGACAAGAAGACATTTTATAGTTAATAATAATGTTTTTAGTCGACTTCTATGGCAACACTTATAACAGTTTGCTTTCTAAATACCTCATATGTTCTCAGTGTTTTTAGTAAAAAAGTGACATAGATTCAAAATTTTACATTTTATTCATTGTAAAACTACAACGCCATGCTAAATTGATCTCAAATGCCAACATCAGTGTAATTAGATTGACTCACTTGTGTGCAGTTAGGGATCAGTTTTTGAGTGGACCTACAGTCCAGAACAGACATGAGCATTTGCAATGAAATACAACTGGTTTGTGCCTATTAATTTGCTCTAAAAATGTTTAAGAAAAAAACAACATGTTTTGCTCAGAATAGTAAGCAACACACATACAAAGCCAAATGAACAGCTAAAAAAGTTGTGTTACAGTTTAATGTCAATGTAAAACTCATTCATCTCCACGAAACCAACAGATGACTGTGCACGACTGTTATATGTCAGTTGTGTGGGGAGGCAAAACCTCATACAATAAGGGTGGCAGTTTTGAATTCTAAGCACACAAAACACACCCACACACACACACAAACAAACAAACAAACACTTATTGAATGCAAAATGCATTTAGTGTCATTATTAGAAGCAAAATACAAACCTTGTCAGCCCATGTGGTGGTCTTTTCTGCAAACTTGTTAGAAGTCATCACAGCCACATCAGATTTCACCTCTGAGGATAACAGACGACTACAACCTGCATATGACTTTTAAGAGTTATTATATATAAAACAATCTCCTCAATATTTTGATAACTCGGATGTATACTAACTAGAGCGTAACATATTCCCAAAAAGTGATCTCTTATGCTATTAATATACCTCGCGAGTTATGTCTTATCAAACGCTAGCTATGGAGTTGAGAGATTATTGTCGACTGCTACCAGCTTGTAGCTATATGATTCAATACTACAAAAGCATTACCTAGGCGAGTGTATATCATAGAGAATATAGCTATATATATCATCCTATCCATGTTCTAAACATCAGGGCAGCTCACTGTGTGCTATATGCTAACTAACGTACTTTTAGACTGAATCCACACGCGAGTTAAAAGCAACAGCTTCAGTTAGTAACAAATCCAGAGTTAAGTGCTGTGTTTCATACGTTAGCTCTAGCAACGGAAGGTTTCTCGTTCAGTGGCTGTAAGCCTTCTAACCTGAATAATGCCCATTCAGATGTAAGTATATATAACACAACTATAGATAATCTGAATGCGGACTTAGAAACAAAATAATGCTTTTAAGCAATGTTAAATCAGTTAAATGGGTAGTAACGTATTAACGGTGTACTGAGGTTGAGCTTTGTTGAGTATTCCACAACACTATCAGCCTCATATATGAGACTTCACTGCACAGAATTGCAGACAACTTGAATCTATGAGAATCGTATTTCATTCCGCAACGTCTGCATGAACATACCAAAAATAAACACTCAACAAAAGAGAACAGTGTAGAATTTTGTGATGCAGATAATTAGAATGTTACATATTAGACAAAAGAAAATAATAAGTGGTGCTTGTAATAATATTGCATACCGGCTGCTCTTATGTGGCATGTGTAGCCTATTAGATCAACCTCATATGATTTGTCTTGGGTGGATTGACATGTCTACTTATCTTCTATGGTTCGTGTCCTGCGCAGTAAAAGAGCGACTCGTCGCACCCTCTGTCTATGCATCTCCGTGACAATAGATCTCTCAGACAGACATAAACTTATGTATAGCTAATAACTCAAGACAACATACCTATCAGATTAAGCTTTCATAAAACGTTGTGATTAGGATTCCTCGCCTACTTAAATAAAACATTGAATAGAGTAACTTTACCATATAACTCCTGTTCACCTATAAAATTGCATGCCATATAAGGTGATGCGCTGCCAGCTTGATATTGAGGTATACCTGGTAAACACGGACAAGTACGGTCTTTCCATCCGACAAGTGCCGAGCTGCGCAGACCTCCTCTGCAATAAGCATTACAGGTAATTCTGTTGGTAGATTGCAAAACACGATCTTGCTCATCACGTTGTGGTGTATATCAATAGAATATCTGAGAGGTATATCAGTTGTAATCGGCTGTTATGAGCCCCGGGGTCTCTTTGGCATTGCTTGACACACAGCTCCTGGGTTTGGTCCACCTATATGAAAAAAGAAAACAATAAAAGGATACTCACCTACTTTTATGTGACTTTCATAACTACTATCTCTCACATGCTTTAATCCAGAGAACAGCTAAACAGTGACAATGTCACAGCTATCAGATCAATTCCTATAGATAAGCCTCCATAGTAAAAAAGCATATAAGCTTCTGAACAAGAAACATGAATGACACATATTACACCTTTTGACTCGCTTGGCGCCAAATTGATAACTTTGCAAGTTTTCTATTATGTCGTAGAGATACTAATCTGTCGCGATGTACAAGACCCAGAGTTCATATTAGTGTCAAATCTGCACCAGAAAGAACACGTGTCGAATTGTATGTGCAATGGCTAGCAGCCCCAGATGACCCCATCACCTCTCTGACTCCTACACGTTCGTAAAACTAGCCACAAAATAAATGTGTTATTAATGGAGAGGCAACACATTTTCTATCATCGTTTAAAAGGGTTACTCTGCACCCTCACAGTTCCTTTGAGAGTCAATTAAGACTCTCAATCGTGTTAGCGAAGAACACAATTATCGGGCACATCCAGGAGCGACTACCGATCTCTTATGCCTGGAGCGCTGCGTCAGGTCTGCCCTCCTGGCCTGATCCAGAATGGCCAAGCGAGCTTCTTGGTTGGCACAAATTAAGTTATATTCATCCTTTCAAAAAGACGCACACAAGACTATTAATACTGCTCGTCCTTAGTTAATATGTTAACTATAACACAATAAGTCTGTGTGTACATTTGACATTATTAATAAAATTATTATGCTATTGATTATTATAAATTAAGTAATAAAATTTATTCACAATCCCATTAAATATCTGCCCTGAAACCAGGTGCGTATGAGCAGCAAAGCACGCCAGTTTTAGCATTTAAAAAGGGCCAGATTTATCAAGCTTTTGCTCATGTTGCAAAAACAGGTTACGAGGTGGTGAGCTAACAAAACTTCTGGTCTCGAGGAAGAGATCTTCTAAATGTATGCTTAACGCAACTTGTATCGGTGTGGTATCTGTGTGTTAGTTCCCAGATTCGTTGCTTCCATGTTGCATCTGCGTCTGCTCTTATCTATGTAAAGTTTGTTGTAAACTTGCTTCTGAAAGAAAGGTAACACGGATTATTATATTATTATTTTTTTGTTGCTCCTGCAATTTACAGCACCTGGCTTGACAAATCAAGCCCCAACAATGTGGGAGGGTAAAGTACTAGAATCGACGCACTATGTGAGGTGCGCGCCTTCGCAGAGCGGATCAGCTTTACACCTTGCCCCTGGCAGCAGTTTTTCTGTAGCTTTAATTTGTGTGAGTTTGAGTTTGGGTGAGCCCTAATTGTATTAAGTACAGTGGTCACCTCTTTTAATCGAAGAGGGTTATGTTGCCAAAAATAACCCTGTGAAAGGCAAAACCCATATCATTGTTTTACCAGTCTTAATTTCAGTTGATACACCTTGCCTTGTCTTCTATGTTTAGTGTCTTTGTTGTACAGGTAATATGCGCCCTGAACACATGATATCACCGCTCGATATACCCAACAGTCGCGAGACGTTTATGTGACTACTTAAAGAGGGACGGTGCTGTGCTCATTCGCCGCCTCTTGCTTTGACACGTGGCCCGTCCCGCCTGCGCTGCACAGGCCGACCACAGCAGCCACAGACTTTCAACATGGACATCAGAGCCGAACACCAAAACACATCCGTGACTCTAGTGAAGTCACAACACGCCTCCTCAAACACATCCGACTCTAGTGAAGTCACAACACGCTCCTTCAAACACATCTGGCCACTCTAGTGCAAATGCAAAAGTCTTCAACAAACACTGCTCCTCAAAACACATCTGGACCTCTAAGTGAATCACAACACGCTCCTCAACACATCTGGATGCCTTCTACAGTTCGAGAAGTCACAACACGCTCCTCAAACAACATCTGGACCTNGGTCCGAGTTCCTGTTCTATGGTTTTAAGGCTAATGTAAGAATCCCCCGCACGATCTGACCAGCACAGAGGACACACAAAATTCAAGCTTTGATGATATTTCTACAGCCAAAACTGTAAAAACTATTGTACAAAGAACAAAGCTGTGATTTGTCTGAAAATGTCAAATTAACACCATCGTCATGTTTTGTGTTTATGTTTATGTTATAAAAATTTCCTACATTAGCATTATTGTGCAAATTTTATCCAGCTACTTTTAAATTGTTAACCTTGTCTGGTAGATTCTTTGGTATAGGTAAATATTTGTGCAGTTTCTGCAAATGCAACATATGCACATAGTTTGCACATAATCAGCAGCAACACTGATACCAGTGTGGGAACAGCAAATTGCTTTTTTAATTTACAAAACTTTGTTAACTAGTAAGAAATTGGGTCAAGTGTTATGCAGCTGTATTATTCTGGGTCAATTCATTCACCATATTCTGCCCCGCCCACTTTTCTTGGCATCGCCACTGCATGATTAGGTATGTTAACGTCACGAACATGTTAACTTGTCTGTCTTGCAAGTAGGGCTGAGCCATTATTCGAAAAATCGAGAGATCGAGTTCGAATCGAAACGAATTGTCAATTATTTAGTGGTGGGTTTAATCGAAAGATTGAAAACCAAAATTGTTGTCACTAGTTTGCAGCAAAGTCAAACTTTAAGGCAGAATATTGATATATAGTTTCAAAAAATCTAATAAATGGGACATATTAAAAGGTGTAGTTTTGTTTATGTTCAAGAATGGCAGTTTTCATTTGTTTTTGAAAAGGTTAAACAAAATCAAATTGAGAATCGAGATCGATCAAAATGAGAAAAAAACTCCTGATTAAATTTTTTCCCAGATCGCCCAGCTGTACTTGCGAGGCGATCTCAAATAGAAACAACTACAAAATAAAACAAATGTCTATGTTATTAGTTAGGCTAACTGCAGCTAAACTGGAAGTCCGCTGCCAAGAAAAGTGACAAATAAAGGCACAACTGGGATGTTGGCTGAACTGATATCATGTGACCGATACCCAATTCAGAAAAATTTCATGGATGGGCACTGATATCCCAGTATCGGTGCATCACTAATTACAGTAGGTATGTTTATTATTCGTTTATTTACTCACAGAGTTCATCATGGCCAGTTGAGAAGGATAGGCTTTACAGGGGAACTGGATCTTCACTCCTCCGATGGTGTACTCGACCGGAGAGGCCATGGTGGCACTGAGAAAGTCAAAATACAATGTGACGTTATACTTGGATTACAAACAGACAGAAAACAAAGTATGCATAATTGGTTTTCTGAATATATTTAGAGTTAGAATCAGGATAGGATGAGGAGGACAGGCTACAGGACAGTCTACAGGCTTATAAAAGTGTTCCTTGAAAGAAACTTGACAACTACTCGCTCTTCTTCCTGTTGTTGTTTGTTTTTTGTTTACTTTTATTCAAAAACACATTGCCCATTAAGGAAAAATCAGAATTCTATTATTTACAAAAGGTGTTGATCTTCCAAATAAAGTAATACGAGCAACTACAAATACATTTATCAAATCAAATCAAATGAAATCAAACTTTATTTATAAAGCGCTTTTCATACATACATGTAACACAAAGTGCTTTACAGTGCATTAAAAACAATCCCACATGCCTCCCACCCCCAATCCCCAAACATCCCACAATAGATAACCCCCCCCCCCCCTCCCCTCTTCCCATCCACACACACGAACCCACACTCATTTACACAAACACTAAAATACTTTTTGCTACATTTACATACGTACATTGGCTGGGTACAGATGGACCAAAGGCAGCATCATCAGAGGAGCTGTCTGCACCAGAAGCAGAGCCGCCTGCAGCCACAGGACAGTGGCCCAGGGCCCAAAGAGGAGGTGAGGTCAAGACCAAACCTCCAGGGCACATGAGCCAGAGTCCAACAGCCACAGCCGACCACAGCTCCTGGTGCAGAGGCTCCTCAGAGGAAACACTGGAGAACCTAAATTTGCTAAAAGTGATAAAATAGGTCAAAGATAAATAGGTAAATAAATACATAACTAAAAACGTATGATCAATAGCCAGCCTAAGCCTAAATAAAAAATAAATAAATAAATGCAAGGTAAAACTAAAGTAATAAATACTAATCAAAGGCTAAGCTAAAAAGATGGGTCTTGAGCCTGCTCTTAAAAATATAGGAGTGTTTATTAATTTGCATTGTCCCTGTTCAAACAAATGAATAATCCAGATACCACACCCAGCTTTTTATATGTAAACGTTTCTCATGACACCACAATACTTATTACTTTATTACATGAAATATCACCTTGTCTGTTACTGCCACCTGCTGTCATCAAAAACTCTATTATAAAATGTTTAACTCTGTCTAGACAAATATGACCTGATTTTGAAAAGTACACACAGTCCAGTCAGTAAAACTTTGAAGTGTTTGCCAAAGCCATCTTAAAAACCCATAAAATAACAAGTGTAGGCCATGTTATCACCTTTAAAACAGCAAATCAGGGACGATTTCTCATCAAATTAACGTTAACACACGTGAAACTAATACTGAATAACTACTTTAGAAGACAAAACGTTGTTCATTTAGTTGTGACGCTTTTATCTACATTTGACACATTAATATAATGATGTTGGAGTCTTTCTTTTGAAATCTAACGTTAGCTAACACGAAACTAGTGCGATAATTGTGCAGAATCTTACAAAAAAACTGGTTCCAAGACAGACTGCTTTAGACTTGTCTGAACATGTCTTACGTTTTTATAACTACTTTGACGACAGTAATGTGGTAAAATATTAAAATAATGCTGATATAAACCCTTAACAAATACTTAAACGGTGTCAAAATTAGCTTATTTCGTGTTTTACTTACCCAAATTAGAGTATGCTAGCTTTACAGTTGGAAGTAACTTTGGCACGGACTTCTTATTTTAATTATCGTTAGTGCTAACGTTAGAAAACAAGTAAAATAAGTCGGAAGAAATAAAACAAAAACGCGTTAAACGGAGCGAGGCATGTTTATAACCTGATTAAGTCCACATTTTGGTTCCCGCTCAGAAAAATCAGTGAGGAAAGTGACGATCTGAACCAGGAAGCGGATCTCAGCTCTGATTGGGCGAGAGTAAGTCACGTGGAAAAAACGGACCAATCAGAGAGAAAGTAAACTTTAAGCGTCATTATTTTAATTTTCATATTTTTTAATTATTATTATTAGTTGTAGAAGTGGTAGTAGTATCTTCGTGTATTTATATTTTATCAACAAAATAAAATAAATTAAAATAATAAAGTAAAAAATTATTTTCATCACATTTTCTTCTCGTAACTGGCACACGAACAGAAAAACGTAAACTTGCGAACACGCTTTATAAATTCTCGTAACAATTTTTTGCATTACAATTTTATTTTAAATTATTTAAAATGGTAATAAACCATACGGAATCTGTTTATTTCTATTTACAACTGAAAAACGTTAAAAAAAAAAATTATAAAAATTGAATTAAGTCTGACTTCATATCCAACTTTGATATAACTACATTTAATCTGACTTTATTGGAACCACAGACACAGATTAAACACATTTATTGAGTTAAACCAGTTTAATTGTAGAACATGACAAAAAATGGACCTCGTTCCAAATCAGGTAGTAAAACAGAAGCTACACAAACACACACTGAATCTTTCCATCTCTACCAACTATAGCTTGTTTCGACCGTAGCAGCACCAATAATCGATATGAAGCCGTTTTCCCAGCAGTTTAAATAGAAACATTACATTTTTAAATACCGCTGAGACTGCATGTGTGAGGAGGTACATAGCGAGTGTTTCCTGTACAGTAAAAGGTGTATAAAAATATATAAAAATTTGTCATAAAACCCACTACTCAGGGTTATAAAATACATATCATTTACAACTTTTTTTTTCCTGCAAACAAAACATGAAAGTTAAGACACAATTAGAAGATCCGATATTAGTTTTTTGCTTGAACCATGTCATAATAATGCATTTTCTTCATCAAACAAACATGTGTAATTATGTTTTCTCTCATTGCGCCTTCTGCTGGTAGTGTTTGCATAAATAAAGCACAATATAGGACCTTTACATGTTAAAAAAAATATCAAAATAACAGAGAAATAGAGGGAAACGAGCAACAAAGCAGGATCTAGTGGTTTAAATTGGCTAATTGTTGAAATTATTTAAATGTTATAAGATTTGGGGTCACTTTTTTTGTGCAGTTGACAAAATGTTTCAAAATGCATACAAGATTTATTCATTTTGATTTAATTTTATGCCTCAAAATGTTCATAATAATGTTGTTTAGTGAGCTTCGTGCATAAAGCAGGACAATAGCTAAGTTTTGAAATGCTAACCTTTATTAAAACTTTAAATATAATGCAAAAATTAAGGCTACAAGGTGAGCTGCAGTTGTTTTACCAGAACAATGAGTATTCAGAAGTGCATTAATCTTACTTTTAACATCTGAAAATCTTAAGTTTTCTTGCTAAATTCTGTAGTTATTGTTGTAATGATCCTGCTTTGTTGTGCGTCCAAACTTTGAAACAAAAACAAAAAGACATAAATGCTACCTTCAACTGCGTCACTGCAAAGAATAAAAGTCGACATGAGTCAAAATGGTATTTCAAGTTAAAGCTGGGCAAACTAACTATTTTAGTTCTAAATTAGTAAGCTTTGCTATTTCCCCTGTGAGTGAATGAGAGAGTGAATGTTTGTCTGTCTAACCCTGTGACAAGTTGGCCACTGTCCAGGGTGTTTCCCCGCCTAAGGCCCAAAGTTACTGGGATAGACTCCAGTCACCCGCGACCCCTAACGGGATTAAGCGGCAGAAAATGAATGAATGAATGAATGAATGAATGCTATTTCCATTAAGAAGTATGTGATAAATTCAGCCCGTTTGTAAAAAAAAATAATAATAATAAACATAAAGTGATACCACTGTGTACTCTCTGAACTGAATAACTAAGAATCTTAGTTCACATCAGGAGCTAAAGCAGCGCTCTGATTGGCTGTGCTTAGGTGGTCTTCCTTAGTTTCACTTTGTTGTTTGTAAAAAGACGTTTGTTTTAAGCCGTAATTCCATCATAAAATAAATACATGTCGATATTAATCATGTGTCAAAAGATTTATAAGGGGAAGTAGACAGGTTTGAAACTTAAATTATGTTTGCAGAATGAAAATCAGGTACCGCACCTTTATTTTGAGTTATTTAAAACAATCCATTTTTATGTCAAACTACATATTCAGTTTGTTTAAAGATGTCTTTATCAAACAGTAGATTAGAGATATTTTGTGTGTAATTCAATACCAAGCATGGCACTGTATTTTGAAAGTCAAACGTTTGTCTAACATCAGGGCTGCAATGCAAAAGACTTGAGACTGTGAGAGTTTAAAAGGATTCTACAACACAAATATGTTTCTAGTTTTGTTCAGTGTGTATTTAAATCTTGTGTTGTCACAACTTTGTAACTAAGGCTGAAAAAAAAGTTTTTAGCAATGATGATTAAAGGTAGATAGTGTAACTTTTTGATCACAAAACAAAACTTCAATAAAAACATGTTTAGATGTTTTTGTGGCACTGAACAAATAATACAAATGTGTGATTTTGCTGTATGAAAAAAATGTGGGCTTGTATGACCACAAAATTGAACTATGATTTGTCTTGGAGGCTTGTTCTTTTCTGTTTCCATGAAAAAGCTGCTCCTTTAGTCAGTTGTATCCCTCTGCGAATAACTGTAAAAAACTCAGACAAACCTAGGATAAGTTAAAGTTTAAGGACGTCCCTTAATACATATTATGCCATGCAATAGTGATGCATGATTGACCTGTAACCCGCGGTCAAGGCGGGTGAGATTGGGTAATTAAAAGAAGTTGGGGAAGTTCGAGTGAGCCGGGTCTCAACTCATGTTCAAACACTCCAATGCTTTAGACTAAAGTGACATGAACGTCAGTCCAATAAGCCTCATGTAAAGCATGTTCTGTTTAACAAACTAAGACACAACTTATGGGCATAATTCATTTATAGCTAGAAAAACATAACGTGGTGTTTTGTGTGCATGGAGCAGCCATGTTATCATCATAAACACATCTTAACTACACAAATGATGAACAAACTCATCATCGTAAGCTACGAGAGCAAAGAGTCTCACCCTCATCTGGAGAAACGTCCAGAGCTGAGGCTGCGTCAGGTCTGCTCCTCCTGATCCAAGCTGCCATAAGTTTTCTAAAAGAGCTTCTGTGCTGTTGTCTGTGAATGCTTCGATTTGACACAATCCCTGAACCGTGCGTATGAGAGCAAAGCACGCCGTTTTAGCATAAAAAGGGCCAGATTTATCAAGCTTTTGCTCATGTGCAAAAACAGGTTAGGGGGAGCAAAACCTTGGCAGAGAGATCTCTAAAGATGCAGAACTTGAGGTGGTTTTGTTTAGTTCGTTGTATGTGCATCTGCCAATATTAAAGTTTGTGTAAAATGCTCAAGAATAACACATTATTATTATTATTTTTTTTTGCTCCTGCAATTTAGCACCTGGCTTGACAAATCAAGCCCCAAATGTTTAGACTAGAATCGCGCACTCATGAGGTGCGCCTTCGCAGACGTACGTACACCTGCAACTGCAGCAGTTTTTTGTAGCTTTAATTTGTGTGAGTTTGAGTTTGGGTTGAGCCCTAATTTTTAAGTACAGTGGTCCCTCTTTTATCGAAGGGGGTTATGTTCCAAAAATAACCCGTGAAAGGCAAAACCTTCATTGTTTACCAGTAATTTCAGTTGATAACCTGCCTGGTTCTGATGTTTAGTGTCTTTTGTACAGGTAATAATGCGCTGAACACATGATTCACCGCGAGATACAACAGCGCGAGACGTTTATGTGACTCTTAAAGAGGGACGGTGCTGTGCTCATTCGCCTGCTCTGCTTTTGACACGTTGCCCGTCCCGCTGCGCTGCACAGCCGACCACAGAGCCACAGATCACATGGACTCCAGAGCCGACACCAAACACATCCGGACTCTAGTGAAGTCACAACACGCTCCTCAAACACATCCGGACTCTAGTGAAGTCACAACACGCTCCTCAAACACATCTGGACTCTAGTGAAGTCACAACACGCTCCTCAAACACATCTGGACTCTAGTGAAGTCACAACACGCTCCTCAAACACATCTGGACTCTAGTGAAGTCACAACACGCTCCTCAAACACATCTGGACTCTAGTGAAGTCACAACACGCTCCTAAAACACATCTGGACTCTAGTGAAGTCACAACACGCTCCTCAAACACACCTAGACTCTAGTGAAGTCACAACACGCTCCTCAAACACATCTGGACTCTAGTGAAGTCACAACACGCTCCTCAAACACATCTGGACTCTAGTGAAGTCACAACACCTCCTCTAGTGAAGTCACAACACGCTCCTCAAACACATCCGGACTCTAGTGAAGTCACAACACGCTCCTCAAACACATCTGGACTCTAGTGAAGTCACAACACGCTCCTCAAACACATCCAGACTCTAGTGAAGTCACAACACGCTCCTCAAACACATCTGGACTCTAGTGAAGTCACAACACGCTCCTCAAACACATCTGGACTCTAGTGAAGTCACAACACGCTCCTCAAACACACCTAGACTCTAGTGAAGTCACAACACGCTCCTCAAACACATCTGGACTCTAGTGAAGTCACAACACGCTCCTCAAACACATCTGGACTCTAGTGAAGTCACAACACGCTCCTCAAACACATCTGGACTCTAGTGAAGTCACAACACGCTCCTCAAACACATCCAGACTCTAGTGAAGTCACAACACGCTCCTCAAACACATCTGGACTCTAGTGAAGTCACAACACGCTCCTCAAACACATCTGGACTCTAGTGAAGTCACAACACGCTCCTCAAACACATCCGGACTCTAGTGAAGTCACAACACGCTCCTCAAACACATCTGGACTCTAGTGAAGTCACAACACGCTCCTCAAACACATCTGGACTCTAGTGAAGTCACAACACGCTCCTCAAACACATCTGGACTCTAGTGAAGTCACAACACGCTCCTCAAACACATCTGGACTCTAGTGAAGTCACAACACGCTCCTCAAACACATCTGGACTCTAGTGAAGTCAAAACACGCTCCTCAAACACAAATGACGTTCCATCCAGCTTGAACAAACTTATCATGGTAACTACGAGCTCAAAGAGTCAAATCCTCACCTAGAGAAACGTCCGAGCGTCAGGTCAGCTTCCTCTGCATGGTCCAAACTGTCTAAAGTTTTCTAAAAGAGCTTCTGTGCTGTTGCCTGTGAATGCTGCGATGTGATACGGTCCAAACAGTGCATCTGAGAGAAAAGCAGCTTACAGCACACATCTATAGGACCGCTGTAAAAAACAAATGCAAAATTGTACCAAAAAAAAAGTGAAAAGTGAAGCGCGATAGAGCGAGGGACCACTGTACAGTTTTTAATGCCGGGTGGGTCTGGTTGAATATTAACTCAGGACGGGCGGCGTAGGTCACAAAAAAAGCTGACCCACGCATCACTACTGTGCTTTGAAGACAGTAAAAACCTGTAGAAACCTCATACAATTGAACTGAACAGGAAATACTCATAAACATGAGTACTGACATTCTACTGTCTATCAACGTTCTTTAAAACTCTGCTACACTTCTTCGCAGTGTATCGTGTGACTCATTTCAACTCATGTGCATAGATTTTATTGTTTGCAGTGAAATCTCAAATAAAATGTCCTTTTCCTCAGCAGACGCACACCGTGGTCTTGCGTAGAAGGTTGGAAACTCCTTCTTTCTGTTCTCGTCTGAATTGTGCTGCGATAACGGCGTCCTGTCCGCTGTCCTGCGCTTCGGCGGTTTGGGAGACTGGTCGTGCGTCTCCGTGTCCTCGCCGTCGCCGCTGTCTCGTTTGGTCCGTTTGGAAGAGGGAGGACGAGGCGTTTGGGGGTCAGAGTCGGTCCAGTCTGACAGCGCGGACGGAGAGGATGAAGGTGAAGAGGAGGAGGAGGAGGAGAAGGAGAGAGAGTCCCTGTAGAAGAGGCTGGTGTCGCCCGAGAGACCGTCGCAGCGATCCAGCGACGGCATGAGGTCACAGACGGACGACAGGGACGAGTCTTCTGCTGCAGACGACTGGGAAGACAAGTCACAGGAAAGAAAATAAGATACATGATAAATAAAGTCCTATTCAAACAGGATTAGTCTGACCTCAGGTAATATGAGTCTGAGTTTCTAGTCCTGTCCAACTCGTCCATGTCTGCAAAAATGCCTGTAGCGTTTCCCAGATTTTTCTCTTCTGTAAATGTTCAAACTCAGACGTTCTCAGGTTATTCTAGTCCTGTGTGAGTGTCTATGTCTGTGATTTCAATCTGTGAGCTGTATACAAAGTGATTCTGATTCTATTTTAACGTCTATATCACTCCTTTTTTATCAAGAATCATTTTTCAATCAAATTAATGTTTTTTCTATGATTAAAAAGCTTTAAACAAACTGTGAATAAAAACTATGATCCAAACGGAAGTATAACCATGTTGACGTGGCAACAGAGGGTTGACAAACCTTGCTTCGTTATAATGATAATGGGGCGTTCCAGTCAACTAAAAACTGGGATGGTTAGTGCTAGATAATCTAATCCGGAGAGATGAGAGTGAGCTCATTGCCATAGTGATGATGCTGCCTTTGGTCCATCTGAACCCAGCCAATGTATGTATGTGAAAGGAGCTGTGTTTCATTGTCTGCGGAAGGGGGTGTGTGTTTGTGTGTGTGGGGGGTGAGTGTGTGTGTGGGGTGGGGGGCATGTGGGGGGGTGCTTGTATTGGGATTGTTTTTAATTAAATGTAAAGCACTTTGTGTTACATGCATGTATGAAAAGCGCTTTATAAATAAAGTTTTGATTTGATTTGATTTGATTTGATTTGATAGTATTGTGTTTATTTAATTGACCTTTATTTAACCAGGGAAGTCCCACTGAGATTCAGAATCTCTTTTGCAGGGAGCCCTGGGGGAAGGGTCAGGGGAGGACATGTTTTTAGTTGTAGGAGGAAACCGGAGTACCCGGAGGAAACCTACGCAGACACGGAGAGAACATGCAAACTTCACATAGAAAGGCCCCGGGTCAACTGGGAGTTGAACCCAGGACCTTCTTGCTATGAGGCCAGAGCGCTAACCACTGCGCCACCGTGTCACCACCCGTGTTCTTGTGCTAAACTAGCCTACGCTGTTATATTCTTATCTTAACCTTTACCCAAACCTTTTATCTAACCTTAGCCATTACCATAACCCTTTTTCTAAACTTACTTGTTCTCCTAAACTTAATCACTGTCCCTCCGGACCAAACGGTCTAGAACAGGGGTGCCCAAATTGGGGCCCGGGGGCCAAATTCGGCCCGCCAGATGGTTCAATTTGGCCCGCGAAGGGTTGTTCAGGTTTGTTAGGACTAACTGTTTGATTCAGTTTGTGCTGAAAAGACTGTCAAATGACAAAATTCATGTGGAATCTCTTAAAACGTGTCAATAAAAGATATTTTAATCTTCATCTCTTCTCAAAAGTTTTTTTTTAAATGCCGAACAATATTATGTTTGGCCCTTGGCACTCTTCAATGCAATACATTTTGGCCCGCGAAGAAAAAATCTGCAAATTTTGGCCCACCAAGGAAAAAGTTTGGGCACCCCTGGTCTAGAAGTTACCGGTATATATTGGAATTTTCCCACTTCCTACTTGTAAAAATGCACTGGAACGCCACTCAAACTTGTAAATTTGCCTGAAAAATCAAGACGATAAATAAAAACATGTGTTTGATTTTTTTTGCCTCAGATTCTAAAACTCTCTTGAGTTCTCGAGTAGGAATTTTGAGTTGGAAGAGTGTTCCAGTGGAGTTTTCTTGTCGAAACTCAAAAGATCTGAGCTCTGTGTACCAGTGGAACACACAAGTCCCACCTCTTCATTGTAAATTTCACTGCAGCAGATTTTGAATTGCTATTCTTTGTTGTTGAAAAGTGTCTACAAGACATTTGATCAATTACACACAAATGTGTGATTTGCCTTTCTCTTTCAATGAGATGATCCATCCCACAGTCTCACAGGTGAGACATATCGGCATGCTGCTGATTAGACAGACACATGAATATAGAACAGACTGTAAATGCTAATCTACATCTTGAGGCATCAAACCAATGTGCGTCACAAATTCACGCCAAAGCAAAGCTTAGACGTGTTCACACAAGGTTTAACATAAACATATTTATTTCTGACACCTGTTTGTGCAGCAAAGACAATATTTGCAAATATTGGCATCAGAATTTGTACGTAGACATGATTTCTGACACAAAAACACTGTCCGGTCTGAATGTAGAATTAGGCTGGCCACAATAAAAGAACACCTAAGTTCAGTTTTAGCACAGCACAATGAAACAAATGTTTTAAGCTTTTTGAAAATCCCTCTCAGAGACTTTGGCAGCACTTATAACCTGTATCTTTACCTGCTGCAGCGGCGTGTGCGCTCTGGGCTCCGGGCTGCTCTGGCTGTGACTCAGGTCCAGCAGCACTTCGTCCCGGCTCAGAGGAGAGTGTTCCGTCCCGGGGCAGGTCACGCTGATCACGATGGCGCTGGTGTTGTCCGCGCGGAGCATCCTCTGTCTCCAGCGCAGCAACGAGAGGCAGACCAGCTGACGGGCGCTGGACACACTGCGCACAGACTGACCAGAGAGAAAGAGAGGGCAAAGCTTAGACAAGAAGTACAAGTGGTGCATGTGTTCAGTTAAAATGTGCCTCACCTTTCCCTTGTCGTGGTTGTGGCACATGGTCACGGCTTTCCTGCGGCGGCACCATGTTCCACAGACCGTCCGAGGCCACGATGATGTAGCGGTGTTTCCTCGGGTCCAGAACCACGACGCTGGTGTCGGGCTCCGGAGACACCACGAACTCTCCGCTGAAGAAGTCGTAGCTCCACAAGTCGCCTGCAACGAGACGGAAGGGATTTTTAGACTTTAGCCAAAACCAGAACAGACCACAGACATAAGAACATTTACAGGATTCTTAGTCTGACAGTGGCATAATGTTTCAGAAGAACAGAGACGACACAGACTTGTGAAGCAGCAGTGAGCGGAGAACATGGTGTGTGTCACGTGATCGAGCGCAGAGTGTTTTCTTTCATTTGTGCGGTTAAAAAAGTTACCAACAACAACAATGATGAAACGGCAGTGGATTAAAGCAGGTTTATAAAGGTCACAGGTGAGCAGAGGAGCTATAACACTATACCTGGAATTGACACCAGGAACTGCAGCAGCGCGTAACGTAGGCAGAGCGACATACGTGAGTATTTTCAGAAGCGTCAGTCTAAACTATAAACACTGTCAGTGCTGCTCCAACAATACGAGCCTGAGCATCTACACACATAAATAAACCAAAAAACTGCTCACTTATATTGAATTGGTCAGGTGAGGAAGAGGTTAAAACTGTGAATCAGATATGCAATGTTTTTTTTAAAGAGAATCAGCAAGTCGCGGCTGCTGCATTTGCAGATTTTACATCAATATTTTGCCAACTTCATGACATACTAATAGCCTTAATTTTTCGTCTATTTTTCACCAAGTCTCGCAATTAATAGTGTAGGATTTAAGCTTGTTTCATACTTGACGCATCGCGGCGGAAATACGTAATTTTTGCAGACACGCCCCCTCAAGCGTCGTCCGCTTGGACCAGATTTTCCGCGTCGGCGTCAGGGAAAAATATGTGACTACGCAGACAGTCCGCGCGGCAATCAACGGGCTTTCAATGACAGCTCTCTACTGCCCTCTACAAGCAGCCGCTTGAAACACACAGAAACTATAAACACTGTCAGCGCCTGCTCCGCTCTAGTCCATGCGTCTAATTTCCGTGCGGACTTCACGTGCGGGAGGCATAAACCAAGCTTTAGGCAATCTCTCGCTCCCTCTCTCGTGCTTGTGCACGTCCAAGCGCATTGGCGCACAAACAGGCACGCGCAGCACCGAGAAGAGAAGCCCCAGAGGAGGAGAACAGACACAGGTAGAAGTAAAACAGCTCGCACAAGGCTAATGTGAACAGAGGGAAAAGTGTTGTTTTCACAAACACGTTTGTTTCATGCTCAGCTGTAAAATGATGTGTGGTTTTGGTTTATAACATTCCGACTCATATTCATGAAGAAAAGAGTCTCATAAAGAGATGATTTAAAGTTGGTGTTTGAAGATGGAATGTTTGCAATGTGTTTCTTAACTAACAACAAACTTGTTCTAATTCACACATCAGTCATTAGCAGAGCTTCTGGACATGATACATGTTGTTTTAGCGACTGCAATGTTTGTAGTTGACGTATTTTGAAAGGCATCACAACTTTACTTTGTCTCTCCTGTTTGGTTTGTTTTTTTTGCTAAAAAGTCTGGAAGATGCGCCTTTGATGCTGATAAATTAGAACTCCAAACTAATTTGAGTGACGCCTAGCGTATTTACGGCCGTCAGACACTGCTGGTGTCAATTGTTCGTACCGGATCAGACTTGATTCTATTATGAATCCTGCGCATATGACGTGCTGCTGCAGTTACGCGCGGCTACTGCTTTGGAGTAAATTGGGGGTCACTCTGACACAGCCTTGTGGCTAATGGCTATCAAATGAAAAAGCTTAACCATGCTCTGTGGTCTGGTAGAGATGCTTCTCACTTCATTTAAAGAGCAGGTGTGTTGGATCTGAAGTGTGTAATGTAAAGATCTTGTGCGTTTCCAGGCTGACGTCATCTGCACATTGAACACAGACAGAGATAACTCCCACTCTCTTTCCTGTAGAGTCTTTGGTCTCACCTAAAGCTCGGGCCACAGCGAGGAAGGGGATCTGGTCTATGACGGTGCTGCGTCTCACTGGGCCGTTGTGCGTGAGTCTGGGCCTTTTCCACACCACGCGGTTCACTCCAGACTTCTTTATCACACTGTGGACAAACACACAAAAGTAGATTCATATTGTATTATACTTACAGGAAGATGGCTACAGGAAACAGCTCAAATTAGGTAAGTTATAATAAAGAATTCAAAACAAGCAGCATGGATTCCTGTGGATCACTTTCAGCAAGACAAACTTGTAAAACTGCATTGATGCACTGAACTGAACTAATACGACTTCAGCTGTTCTCAGACTGTTCTTTCTTTGTTTCAAGTTTAATTATACAGTGTGTAGGGTAGGTTTGATTGTGACATTATCACATTTCAGGTTCAATTGAGATCATTACTATAATCGTGTAAATAAGGTTATTTACATTAAAATGCGTACGACAGGTTGGATTTCTCATTTCAGAGTTAAGATCAAGGCTTAATTTGAGCCAGAATAAGATCTGGGAATTCTTGGGCGGCATTCCGGCAACAGTTTTGTCTGATCCGGTAACACATTTGAAGTTTGTAAGTTGTTTGTGTCTCCGTCTCTCTTTCACAGAAACTGTAAATAGCATATTTGTGGAGTAAGACGGAGTCACAGACTGATTGGTCAAGAGTCCTGGTGACAGCAAACTGACAGCAAATGTAATCAATCAGAAGCAGTGCTGCGTTCAAACCAGACAGGGTTTAAGCAACTAGTTTCGCCCCAACAGGCGCCCTATGCACCCTGACGTTGAGGGACAAGAGCACTTTTTACGTTTCTGCTTTTTTATCAGATCATGTTGAAAGAGAGAAGGAGAGAGAGAGGCTTGCTGCATTTCTAAAACGTAGCTTACCCAATCGCACAACTTTCTCCTCCTCTAGACAGTTCTTTTGCTGTCTCTGTCCTCCTCCAGTGTTACGTCGTACAGCTGGTTTAAACACGACAACGAGCATTTATAATAGATCCATGTGCCAGCCCAGATCATGTCCATGTTGTTTGTTTTGTGTCGCCAGATTGTCAGAGCAACAAACGACCAAGCCCTTGAAAAAGCCCAAAAACAAGAGACTTTTTGTTATTAAAAGTTCTTAAAAGACTTCAGTAAACAGTCCTTTCTCCTTGATTGGTGAACGTGGGCGTTCGACGCTTGAAAGTTCAGCAGAGCCCAACTCTGCTGTCGATGCCTTGTGAGGCGGCCAAAGCGTGTGCCGTAGGTTTGAGCGTCTACATTAACTTCACATGTAAAAGGTTAAGGTTAAATGGTTAAATAAAGGTCAATTAAATTAAAATTGGACGCTTTGGACAGTTTGACGCTGTTCGGTCTGAACGCAGCACTTTTCATTGACTCCAGGCGCTCCTGTATCTTCTTCCATTACAGGAAATACCCGTCAAGGGGATTTTATGAATATTTGTGTTATTTTTCGACCCATTTTGACGGGATTAAAAGCAGAGACAGCAGCGGTAGATTCACGCGTGTTTGGATTGTACAAATCGATAAAGTAGTCGAGAACCACCGCAGATACAGCTGTCTGCTTTTTCTCGTTAAGTGCAGCTGTTTTAACGTGTATTTTGTCGATCACTTCTGATGAGCGTATTCACAGAGTTTGTACTGTTCTGATAGCTGCGTGTGATTGATAAACTCACTGTTGGACCTGTGTCATTCTGCTTAATCCCAGAATGTTTGCTTAGACTGTAAACCCTGTATATAACACATTAGTGCTCACCTCCCTCCCAGGCCCTCGATCCTCTCCTTCTCCCGGGGCAGCTCTGGTTTATGGTCCTGCGTCAGCTCCACGGCTCTGATGAAAGGCACCGAGGGGTCGTCCTGCACTCCCAGCACCACCGCCGAGTCTCCCACATGGGCCACGTACATGCGGTCTCCCCGGATCACCACCACGCTCGCCGTGGTGCCGGACGTGCTGGGCAGACCGGTCAGAGTCTTCGGCCACTCCGCTGCAACAAGAGAAACAACGGTTAACTACGAATGTCAAGATTATTAGGTTCATCTGTAACTGTGATTGTTCCAGTCAGAATACAATCGGAAGAACAAAACAATAAAAGGGCTGCAACGGTTAAAGTTTGGGTAACTAACTTTTTAGTTGTAAATTTGTAAACTTTGTGTTTTCCACTAAAAAGTATATAATAAAGGCATCACTTTATGAAAAATGAGACCACTGTGTGCTGTCTGAATAGAATAATAAAGAATTTTAGTTCTATTCAGGAGCTGAATGCTGCGCTCTGATTGGCTGAGCTTGGGTGGTCCACTCCAGTTTCACTTTGTTGTTTGTAAAAAGAAGTTTATAAGCCATAACTGCAGCCAAGATGAATACATGTCGACATAAACCATGTGTCGAAGGATTTATGAGAGGAAGTTGTCAGAATTAAAACTTAAATTGTGTTTGCAGTGTGATACTCCATAACCTGGCCAGCCAGATGGTTTATCTCGCGGTATTTGTGAATTCACAAACACGAGATAAACCATCTGGCCTTCCTCCGGCTCGATTGGTTTGAGAGTCCGAAACGGCCGTGGTTCGGCCCACTCACATCACAGCAGCGTGGTTTTGAGGCCCAATCACATTGTAGCAGTGCGGGCTAACACGGGCCGTTAGCGCCGAGTCTGATTCAAGCTAAACAAGACGGCGGCTTCCGTGGATGTTTGTGTTTCTACTGCTTTTGATGCGGTTTCAGCAGAAATACGGAGGAATTTCTTTTTGAAAGAAGAGCAGTGTGTGTGGCACGTACTTGTTCTATCTCACGCGGACATTGGATACACCATTACGAGTTGTTGCTGTGATTGGTTAAGCTCAAATAAGGTCGGCCCCACACCCAATCAGCTCCAAGTATTTCACTAAACGCCCCGCCTTTTCGCGAACGCTTTCAGCGAGTCAAGTCCCAGATGGATATAGTGAGAACTCAGATAGGAGTTCAACACATCTGGCGTGAGCCAGGTTAGATACTCCAGGGTTCCTGCACAACTTCTAGAATACAATTTAAGACTGCTTAAGACTTTTTAAGACCTTGTATATCCAAATTTAAGACTACACGCACGTTTAAAAACATTATTTTTATTAATAAACGTTACTTCAAATTGAGCAGTGGCTCAATTTGAAGTAACGTTAACGTGGAAAACAGAGGTTGTTAGGGCTCAGGGGGCGGAGTCTAGAGAACTTCAGCTGCAGCGGGTCTGCTATGTCAGAGCCAACACAAACTTTGTTTTTGTTCTTATGGCCCAAGCGGGCCGAACAAACTTCTTACGAAGTCACCACAGCAAATGCAATATCTCAGACACAAACGCGCACATTCTTCATTTAACTTTGATAAATCTGCTCGAAATACACTATATTACCAAAAGTATTGGCTCACCCATTCAAATGCTCAGAATCAGGTGTCCTAAACACAGGTGTATAAAGTGTAAAGACAGGTGTAAAGACATTTGTGAAAGAATGGGCCGCTCTCAGGAGCTCAGTGAATTCCAGTGTGGAACTGTCATAGGATGAACCTGTGCAACAAATCCAGTCGCTCCTAAATATTCCACAGTCAACTGTCCGCTCTATTAGAACAAAATGGAAGTGTTTGGGAACAACAGCAACTCAGCCACGATGTTAGGAATGAGATGCACTTCAGTTCATAGTCTGAGTAAAAGCAGGTGAGCCAATACTTTTGGTAATGTAGTGTACAAGGTTTTAAAAAAGCCACTTCAAATTTAAGACCTAAAGTTATAGTTTTGACAAATTTAAAACTTTTTAAGGACCCGCGGGAGCCCTGGTACATGTAACTACGGATGTCCAAATTATTTGTTTAATCTATGATTGTGATTTTTCCAGTCATAATTCATTATAATTTTTAAATGCGCTAAACTGTTCAAAAGAATAACCGTCCAACTAACTTAATATCAAAATAACTGCTTAATTGCATCAGTAAAGAATAACAATAATAGCATCAAATTATAAAAGAAAAATTAAAAAGGGCCTTTTATGTAAATGTATAGTCTCTCATCATTAGTTTACTCAAAGTTGTATTTGAATTAATTCCTGCATGTTTGAGTAATCTTGCATTGTCCTGCAGCTGATGCTTTAGTGCTCAGAAAAGCCCTGATTTCACCTACCACCTATCCCCTCCCACTTGTTTGTATATTTCCTTGTGACTAGATCAAAAAGTCAGATTCTGAGTCAAACATGTAGAACGTTTAGTGATGAATAAACACAACAACACCCAGCCCTGATCCACAGAGACGCCACAGGAATGAGATTAGGCTTCATAGCAGAGACGTGAGTAATTTTACCCAAGAAACATTATAAAGAGTTGTAAACAAGTTCAGCAAACATCACATTTTAAATTACTGAACTAATATGACAATGTTGGAAGAGCAGTTCATCTTTAAAAATCAATATTTAGATTAGTTAAACACGTTGCAGTTGAGAGATAACTGTTAATCTAAAGCAAAAATAGTAAAAAATGCATTTCAGAACATGTCTGTAGAGGTTTTAAAATACAAGACCACGACCCACAGTGAACCCAGAGTGAGTCGTAGTAGAGCAGAGTGTGACGTCGTGTTAGGCCGGCCCCGCTGCAGGTTTGACATGTCTGGACATATCCACAGCTCTGAGCCTCTGCACATGCTCAGAACACACTCAGGACAGACTCAGAACACACTCAGGACACACTCAGGACAATCCATTACAACTGTGTAAACTGCAACAATAAACACAGGGCAAAGCAAACATGAGGCTGACTCAACTGACCAGCTGCTTCCTCTCAACATAAAGACACAAAGCACAAAAGAGACTAAAACTACATCTGCCATTGCTCCTGTTACTTATTATGGGACAAATAATAGCTACAATTATTTTAATCTGAACTAAAATCACAAAGAACGCAGGCTGCACTAGTGAACCGTAATTTAAAAAACTAAAACAAATGCAGTGTTTTCTTTGTAGACAAGCCGCCCCTCCTCTCAACAGCAGCCTGCCTGTTACAAGACCTCTTTCCTTTGAAAACTTTAGTTTTATGTAATGAATGTCCTAAAACAGTGATTCCCAAAGTGGGGTCCGCGCCACCAGGGGGCCTCAGGAGCACTGCAGGGGGGCCTCCAAAGCATGAAAGAAAATTGAGTTTGAAACTAACTTCATATCCTTAATTTGATTAATTTTCCCATTTTACATCCAGTTTAAGTCGGCCGCAGCACTGAAAGGTTTGGGAACAGCTGTCCTAAAATGTCCTTAAGTGATGTTTCATAACAGGTTACCTGCTTCTTTCATATCAAATGAAGGGCCTGTCAATTTCAGTCGGTGAAGAATTTGAGTCAAAAATGAATGTGCGCATGCCCAGAAGCTTCTACACAAGCTCATAAATGTTAGTGTTTGACTACTGCAACACCTACGAGGACAAACAACATAGAATATGCTATATTTATCATTTACTTTTTATGTGCTTCTTTTGAGTGAAATTCAGAGGGATTTTTTGTTTATCAACACAGGCGATGCGCATGCACCGACCTGCAGAAAGAACCGCCGCTCATCGACACAAACAGTGGAAACAAGTCGAAAAAGTACCGTTGTCAGTAACTACAAGAGTTTATCTGTGAGAAAACATAAATTATGCTGCTAAATGTACATTTGTGAAATCAATTTAATACTACAACCCTTAAAAGTTACATTCAGGTGAAAAAACAGCGAGAAAAACACAGTCTAAAGCTTCAGGAGACACACGTCTGTCAGACCGGTTCAGACCTGATCCAAACAGCTGCTCTCGTCCTGTTGTGTTGTTTTATTCGAAGACGTTTCCCCAGCTAAGTAAATGGAGAGCGGCTCTTTCTGCATAAAGCATGTGCAGTGGGACGGAAAGTGACGTCGATCGAAAATCCCTCTAGTCAAGCTAAAGGGTCTTTCACACC
This sequence comes from Mugilogobius chulae, assembly GCA_038363315.1. Lineage (NCBI taxonomy): Eukaryota > Metazoa > Chordata > Actinopteri > Gobiiformes > Gobiidae > Mugilogobius > Mugilogobius chulae. The sequence goes on along the minus strand of CM076415.1, from coordinate 8,069,464 downwards.
AAGCCGAGGGTCGCCTGTCTGAACCGGTTTGGCAACTTCTGCCGACAGGCGGCTCACGTGTGTTTGGTGTGAATGAGGCTGTCGGGGGGTCAGAGGAGCGGAGCACGTCGTGGAGGCGAGGTTTTGAAGACTTGCTCGTAAAGTCGCCATCGTCAGCGGTCGGTAGTTGCCGCATATGCAGCTGTTTGATTGGCCCGTGGTCAGCGAATCAGTGTGCAAGAAAATAGTGCGGAAAACCAAAAATGACGCTTATGGAAAAACAGTATTTACCTGAGCATGGATTGTTGTTATTTGCCGGGTTCAAACGAGACGTAAGTACGGAGAAGAATGGCTACTACTTGGTCCGAGGAAAACAAAGATGGAGGAGTACAGCTGTAGTACAAAGGCTGGACTGTAGCGGGAAATAGAAGTTTAGCCTAATCCGTGAGGTAAGATAGAAATCTGTTCGCCACAGAGTTTGACAACTACTCGCGCACAACTTCTGTTTTGTCTTTTTCGTCAAGCGTTACGTCACACGCATGCTCACTCGGCATTTGTTCGCCGACTGTTGGCTGCTTGGATCGTGTTTGTGCGAAGGCTTTTTTACATCGATGCGCCCAAAAGAGACTAGAACAGACGGTGCGTCGCTCCTCCTACCGACAGCGACTGGGAGTTGTGTTAGTGTGAAAAAGCCTTAACAACTATCATGGCTGACTCAATTTCGGCAAATTACAGGGCCCTTCCACTTTTTCCTAAACAACTGGGTCGTGTGGGTGAGTGGAGCCTATCCCAGTGATTTTGGGCCTTAGGCGGTTAAACGCCCAGGAACTATTCACTCTCACATTACAAATTTATCAACCTAAACATGCATGGTTCTGGAGGTGGGAGGGAAGCAGAGAGAACACACAGTGACACAAGGAGAACATGCAAACTCCACCAGAGAGATTGTGAAATGTTGACTTGGCTCGAACCGAGAGTCAAACCCAACCCAACCTTTTTGTCAGAACTCTAACCCCTCTGCTCTGCTGTTGTCAGTATCATTTACCCACAGTGACCCAAAGACAGAGCAGAAGTGATAAGACAGAAGCTTATCAAGAGCTTACGCCGTTACATACAGCGTTTGTTTACAAAGATAACTACTCAGGTAATGTTTTCATATGATAAACTCTGTAATGTTTATCATCTTATCGAGTTTAGAAACATCTGCGCAGTTGGAATAATCTACCAGAATAAAAAAAAACATATATGAACAGTCACATTTTGTAAGAATATACACTGTACTAGTAGTTTGGCTGCTTTGTTGTGTTTCTTTGAAGCTAAAGTTGCTCAACTGGGTCAGAAAACTGGAATTTTTGTGATTTTTGTGCAGTGTTTCTCCCTCCAGTCTACAAGCAGAGCACCACCAAACCTCTAACAACACCCAACGACAGGGATATAGTACTTTTAGTCTTCTCTCAAATGTTAATGCTCCTGTACATGTTTAAAGGACAAATATTAGGCATTTTTGGGTTGTTCTTCTATTTTAAACCTGCTCATGAGAGACTTTACTTTGGCATTTTATGTATTACAAATCTTTAAAATGTGTTTCCCATGTCAGGAACTGGGAGCCATATTTAGTGTCTGTAATGGAGGGGTAATAATCAAAAAGATTTTGTCTGATTTTCTGCAGTTGCAGAAATGTAACCTTACACAATTCTAGCAGTATTTGTGGGTTTACAAATCAACGAGAAACCATTTTGAAGGGCTCCCGCCCAGTGGTTCAAAGCAAGTATCTAATGCTCGTAACAATCAGAAGGTTTCTCTACAGGAGGAGGGATTTACAGATGTGACGACACCAGTGCCAGTCGTGTTCACAGCAAAACTACAAACATGGCGACACAGCAGATGCAGAGACTGTAGCTTATGGTGCGTTCCAGGCAACTGGGAACTGGTATATTTCCCACTTCCCACTTGTAAAAATGTGTTAAAACGCCACTCAAACTGGTAAATACCACTTGTGAACTGGGACCTGGTCGAGGAAGTCCCATTTCACTTACGAGCTCAAGAATGACCACAGTAAATTTATTTGAGGGGTTTAAACTGACACAAAAACTGTGTAAACATTGGTTACATGTTATTTACCGTTACTTTTGTTTAGCCTTAAGATTAGCATTAGCCATAATGTTTACATACGAGTTGATTAGGTTGGAACGCTCTGAACTGGGAACTGGTATTTTTCAAGTGGGAAATGTCCCAGTTGCCTGGAACGCAGCATAAGGCTATTGAGTCAGATTGAACAGAAATGACAACAAATTCATTTTTGCTAAAGGAGCAAGAGGCGCTTTTAGTATTTGTGAACAGGAAAGATGTTTGTATATATTTCTCTCAACTGGATTCAGCGAGAGCCTTATTTATGATTAGTTTACGTTCGTTTATTTGAGCAGCATAAAATACATGTATAACATGTACAAGTAGTGGTACTCAAAAGGAGTAGAAGGAAGTTTAAAGAACTTATAGACTCATACCACCTGTGATGTGCTGTGATTATGTACGTACAGTGATGAGCTAAAACGTCACTAAGGCTTTGTCCGATCACATCAAAGTATGCTGCTAAAAGTTCCTCTCTTTCCCAACTGCTTTTGATGAGCCTGTCCAGATGGATTATGAGATTCAATTCAGAGAGATGCACATATCCATCTGGCATGAGTCAGGTTAACAGAAATGCTACAGCTGTAAAAATGTTCAAACAAATTTAGAGGATTTATGGATGGACAGACAAAGAGACAAAGCTACAAAATGTTTAAAAACTAATTTTTGCATATGTGTCTTTTAAAATTTAAACTTTCAACAGTGAGTCTACTGTACAAAAACATAACTCACAAATCTAATCTTGCAACCAGACATGTTGCCAAAATCTTACAGCCACTTTAAGATTCTGTTAAACATTAGACACTTGTGGATAAACAGAGGCAGATCGTTGCATTCTAGGGAATGTTTTTGATTGTGTTTGCATATAATTTGTTTTCTGAGCAGACTTACGCAGCTTCTTCCACATGGCGTGGTGACAGGCGACGAAGCCTTTGCGTATGGCGGCGCACACTTCCTGGTCACAGCTGGACCAGAATCCTCTCTGCTTCTTTATAAAGTCCCAGAGATGATCTCGAGCAAACTGTGCAGCCTCAGCTCCTCCATGACCATCGAACACGGCGAAAAACGCAACTGATCGACGAGGAGAAGATCCACAGGACGGACTGGCCGGTTCAGCTGCAAGAAACAGAAAATATGAACAACTTTTAGCAGTTTTAGAGTTGAGAAATTCATTGTTATGTAACTGATAAGTGTCATAGGTGCACTGTGTAACTTTTTCCAAAAATAGACATGAAAAAAGGCTTTTTTTGCCATTCTGATTTCTTTGTTGCAATAAATACTAAAAATCTGTATCTTTACATGACTGCAAGATGGATAGTTATTTGGCCTGGAGGAGGGACCATTCAAGTTTGTTTCTATAAAAAAGAGGTTGCTGTGCTGTAGCTGTATTTTTTCTACATTATGGCATAGATCCATTCAATGTCCTAAAGTATGATTTTAACTTTCTTATTCTACTAAATTGTGTAGTTGACTTTTCACCTGCAGAAAGTCACACAGTGCACCTTTAAAAGTTGTCTATGCAACAATACTAAACCGGTGGTTCTCAATCTCAAAATTTTTGAACTGCGACCCCCAATATAAGAACCATAGGCATTCACAACTCCCAAACACAAAATGTAGGCTACAGTGTAGTAATAAAGCAATCTTCAGTCTTATGCTTCATGGTATTTATTACACATAAGCAAAGTTATTTTATCTGGTCGGCACTCAGCACCAAATGGTAATCTACATTTGTCACTGCATTTTAAAGGAATTAATTAAACCTTGTTTATAAGCTCAGTTTCACATATCACTGTCGTAAATCTTTCTGTGACCCTCATTGTACTATACTCACTGCACTAGATCATTTTAAAATTGTTGAGCAAAAGTCACATAGTGTCCTATGTGATTATCTTTCGTATCAATATTTTCGCAAAAGAGTATCTAACTAGTTCTGATACTAGTCTTAGTATCGATGAGTATGTCACTCTATAATTATGACAACCAAACAGAAAAGAGGTTTTCTACACACCAGACTTTACAATCTTGGACTGAAAAGATTTTCAGATCAAACTGAAGGATTTACTGATACCTTATCAATCTAGTTCAATTCCAGCCTAATTTAATCATGTTAGATTCCAAAAAAACAGGCACAACTTGAGCAACTACTGAAAATTTTGATTTTTTTTTTTCACTAAATGTCACCGAATACTAAGTAGGCTATCTATTTAAGTCTTTATTTGATAAAGCCTGGTCTAAAAGCAAGACCCTTAAATGTGGCTCTAGACCTTTTTCAAACACCTTCATGTAGATTTTCGCAGTTTTACACATAAAACCCATCATTTAAGTTATGAAAACAATATTTCAGACCTGGGCAAACAGCGGCCCGGGGGCCAGATGCGGCCCTCGGCACATTTTTGAGAATAAGTGTTACTTTTTTATTTCTTTTATTTGACTGACTTGGCTATGGAGCATGTGTCTTTGCTTGTTATCAAGTAGTTAACAAGGCATCACGCAGTTGTTACCAACATGTCACAATAAATGGTCAAAATAGTTAGATTAAAAAGCCTCTGTTAAACAAAAATTATAGTTTGTTACACCAACGATGGTGGTCCGGTGGTGGTCCGGCTAATATAGCCCTTGGGAAAAAAAATAAATAATTGCCCAACTCTGCAATAGATGATTTACTCTCAAAAACGTTTTAATCTTAAATCCTACATAGTGAACAAGATTCAAAATATTACCTCTAAATGTGATTAATCTGCAGGATCTCACTCTTAGCTAATTACTCATAGGCAGCGAGAAAAGTGTTTACACAGAAATACGAATCATAGAGTATAAACATTAAGCTATTTACATGATATTGGACTTGATCTTGTCTCCGTTTGTGCAGAATCCGATACAGAAGCGATGTTTTCCTCCACAAATGCAGTTTTATCCGGTGTATCCTCCACAAATGCAGCTTTATCCGGTGTGTCCTCCGCGCCTTCCTCCGCGGCGGCGCTCTCCTCCTCACACTCGCCCGGCTGCAGCTCTCCTTCGCCGGACTCGGGCTCCAGCACCACGTCGGTCACATCCTCCATGTACTTGCGGCCGCCCTGGTCCGTGGACACGCTCATTCGCAGGATCAGTCCGTTCTCCATCGCTGTGCGGCGGGGCGGGGTGCATAAATAGCGCGCGGCGAGAGGTATTTTTGCTGTTGGGAGTCGCGTCTTTTGTTTTTGTTCGAGCGGAGTAGGCATGCTCCGGGCGCGTGACGTCACTTCCGCCCACAACAACAACAACGACAACAGCGGGAACGAGCGGACAGCGCCCCCTGGAATAACTCTGCCATAATCACGTTTTAGATTAGAAATAATTTGGGCAGAGGCTGGAGAATTAAAGAGCAAGGTTGCCAGAGTTTCAGAGAGAAACACACACACACAAAATAAGTGACCCAGTATCACAAATATGAGTTAATTTTATTAAATTGAACCTCAAATCATCAAAATATTGACTCAAGTCTGGGTCAAGTCCAGGTCATGACTTGCAAGTTCACAAATCTGGTAAATAATAATAAGCAATTGCATTAAAAAAAAATTGTGCTACCATATTTCAGTCTTGAGTGTCCAGGACAAGCAAAAGGATCTAGATATGTAGGAAAAAATTTGGCAGCTGTGACAAAAAAAAAAAAAAAACGAACAAAAAAAAAACTACATACTAGGGCTGTGCAATTATTCAAATTTAAATTTCAAATACAATTATTGTTGTAATCATTAACAAAAATTGTGTAATTGAGGAATCATGATAATTGATCGTAACTTATAAGTCAGTTCATAAGCGCTCATTATTTCCTTGATTTGTAAAAAATAGCTGGTATTGTTGAGACCTATATCACATGTTTCATTTTGTCTTTTCACTCTCTACATTTACTAACGCTGTCTCTCTAAGCAAATAAACGTTTGAAAAATCGTGATTTCAATTATGCCTGAAATAATTGTGATTATTATTTTCATCATATTCGAGCAGCCCTGCTACACACACACATCCTGTGACAAAGTTAAAAATTTGGAAAGCTACTTTTGACAAAATGAACTTGGCAATGACTATTATTCTGCAAAAAGCGGGGATGCCAAAAGTACTGAAGTTCACTACTCAAGTAAAAGCACATTTAGTCCTACTGAAACTTGTTTGCTTGATTAAAAAACCTGTGTAAAAAAAAAAGTACAAAGCACAACCACATTGCCAAAAGCTACAGCAAATTCAGCATAGTCAAATCAACTATCCGAGATTTATTTTTAACACTTTTTCAGTGTCTATATGAGTCCAGTCTGAAAAGTGTTAAAGTTACCCTTTTTGGGGGTTACTTAATAACTCTCAAAAAGGTGTTAGAATTTACTTTTTATTGGAGTCAAATTTTAACTTTTTAAGGGTGTCATTTTAACTTTTATAAAGGGTTAAGTTTAAAAACTACAAACATCAAAACACCTATGCATAGGTCAGGGTTTAGCCGCTTTGCTCACATTAGCGGTAGCCATTTAACTTAACACTTAACTTAGTAGCGTAGAGATTCTGAAGTATTTTGCTGAATCACATGTGTTAATATCAACTAATGATCCACTGCGGTAACTTGAGCTAGAAAAAGGTAGTTAACTTCCTATGGGAAATAAGCCTAATAAATGTAGCTAACGTTAGCTTATACATAATGGTTGTTAAGCATCAGCAGAGGGGTATTCTCTAGTGTTTTGTTGTATGTCTCAAAAACACTAACTGATAAAAAGTTTTCAAAATAGGAGACCAAAGACCGCTTCCGAGTCCAGACCTAACTGCAGTCACCAACAGATCCACATTCAGGTGCGCTGTGTTCTCTCTTTAAAGGGGAGTGGCAACTGAAATAACACTGTGAGTGTCATCAGGTCGCCCAGAGTCAAGGGTTACACTTTTCAGGGTTATATTTGCATAAAACAACTCATTCAGAGTTAGATGAGAAAAATCCTTTTTGACTCTCAATTTTAACCCTTACTATATGACACCGGGGAGTGAAACAAAAAAGAAGATAACTCACCAGGGGTAAAATCAACTCTACACTTGCTGAAAAAGGCTCAACCCCCAAATTTTAACACTTTCAAATTTGCTGTCTTGTCTGGGTTAAAGCTACTACAATTCAGAATATTCATCTTAATTTCAGTTGTTTTAGCCAGATTTGATTACAGTTGCTAAATATAAGACATTTTTGACTATTTTTACGTGACTTGATCTTGAATTAAATTTGCCCCTGGAGTGGGTAAAAAAAAAAGTTTGAAACCAATCAAATAATCCATCTTGACAAAAAACAAATTCCAAAAGTAAAGATTAAAATCCAGGTTATAAGACATTTGAACCAATCTAGAGATGCATTTTTGCAGTGCACAAAGTTGGTTTGTTAAGCGTTGGATTGTGAGATGGGCTTTACAGTGGTTTTAAAAAGTTTTGGGCGACTTTCACTGCACAAGTTTTAATAATAATAAGTCATTGGCTTTATACAGCACTTTTCAAGACACCCAAAGACGCTTCACATTCTGCATTATTCATTCATTCCACACTGGGTAGTGGTAAGCTACTATTTTAGCCACAGCTGCCCAATGTGTTTTTGTTTTTGTTTTTAATTAACTCTTTATTGAAAGTGCATATGAAATTATACAGTTTGCACTTAACATTGTAATACTTTCATAATTTTAAACTTAACATTTATAGAACATTGAACTTAGGGGGTGGTGGGGAAGCCAAGTTACCTTTACATTATTTACGTGACTATATAAGTGAGTGAACCACATTATAAAGCAGCATTTATATAAAGTCAGACCTAACTGGCTTGACATATTCTGTCCACTTGGACCACATTTTGTAGAAGGTGACACTCTGCACTTTAAGAGAGTAGGACAGTTTTTCCATGGTATAAATCTCTTGCACAATGTTGATCCAGTCCTCAGTTGTCGGAGGCTCGGGTTTAAGCCATCTCCTCGTGAGAGCCTTTTTACTTGCTGCCAGCAGAATCTGTAAAAGTTTCTTATCTCCAGAGGTCAGTCTATCCACAGGTATGTTACTCAAATATAAAGCTTCAAATGTCAAAGGAAAATCTAGTGAAAAGACGTTTTGAATATGCTTGTGTATCCTCGACCAATAATAATGAATGACTTGGCAGTCCCAAAAAATATGAAAATGGTTGGCACTAATCCCCCCACATCTCCAACAAGCATCACCCGTACCTCTGTATCTCTTCTCCAATGTGGTTTTTAACTACAAATGGCAATAAACTACCTACCTACCTACCTACCTACCTGGGGCACACTGATGGAAGCGAGGCTGCTATTTTGCGCCATTGGCTCTTCTGACCACCACCAACCATTCACACACACACCAAAACCATACTAGGCAATATGAAGTGTCTTGCCTAAGGACACAATGACGAGTTTCTTCTCTATTACTGTGGCTCCTGAGGTTACTCCACCGGTCTCCCATCCAAGTACTGCCCAGGCCCAACATGTTTAGCTTCTGAGATCTGACGGGATCAGGCTTTGGCGAGCTGGTATGGCAAGAAGAGGAACATATTGTACAAAATTGTTTATGGGCTCATAAAGTAACATGTTTTTAAAATGTTGAGAGTAAAAAGTACAGTTATTCTTATTATTTAAAAGTAAAAAGTCACCAGATTATCCAATACTCAAGTAAAGTACAGATACCCAGAAACAAAAAGTGTTAAATATGTAAGCATGAACTCTATTTACAGTCCTGTTAGTGTCACAACAGTTTCAAAAGTTGTGGTTTAGATGAGTCATTTTGTGTTGTTATCTCAGACATGTTGGTGCTTGTGTGAACCTGTGACCACATGTGGACACAGGTCAGGGATGTGTTTCATTTCTGACTAAAATCATGTCTAAACAAATCCACAAGTGTCTAATGAATACAATTAAATGTGCACCAGCATTAAACTGTCTCTCTCACCCACTAGGCTTTGGGGTTTTGTGGATTGTTCTAAACAGTAGGCTACACTGTAAATGTGTGATAGCATTTTGACCTCTTCTGTGTATGATGGTGTCATTTTCTTTCAACTAACACATTTTGGAAATAATTTTTCAAAAACTGAGTAGACTCCTGAAATACAGTACACACACCGTAATAATTGACGTGTGTAATTAGCTAAGCAAATTAAGACCTGGTCAGTACCTGGATGGGAGACTGCTGGAACACCAAGTGACACGACAAAAGTGGATTGCCGTTGTGTCCTTGAGCAGGGCATTTTCACACTGCAAACACGATTAAAGTTTTAAATCAGACAACTTCCTCTCATAAATCCTTCTATACATGGTTAATGTCGACATGTATTAATTTTGGTTGCATTTGTTAACTTATAAACGTCTTTTTTACAAAGAACAAAGTGAAACTGGAGAGGACCATTTCAGCTCAGCCAATCAGAGCGCTGCTTAGCTCCTGATTAGAACTAAAATTCTTTATTATTCAGTTCAGACAGTACTCAGAGGTCTAACTTTTTCACAAAGTGATGTATTTACCAAATACTTTTTAGTGGAAAAGCATAAAGGTTACTAATTTACAACTAAAAAAGTTAGCTATCCCACCTTTAACTCACACTGGATGAGTGGATACTAGATTGTGAAGCGCTTTGAGTGCCTGGAAAGGTTGAAAAGAGCTGTATAAACAGATCATTTACTATTTTAAAGATAGGCACCTTGTTAAGATGGGCACTCCTCACTATCTTGTCACTTGTCACTGTCACTTATGTACCAACCTTACTGCCGCAACTAGTTAAAAATTCAGCTAAATTTAGGAATAATTCAACGGCTAAGTTTAAGATTGGGGCTTGGGTGAGGGTTAGTAACAGTAATTTAGAAATAAAAAATATTAGGCCACTGATTTTCAAGTGCCAACTTTAAATAAGAGGGTGTATGTAAATCTTGATTATGATGCCCAGCTTGACAAAACATCGGGATCATGGGTGGTGACAGAGGAAACACCAGACTGAGTTGTCCTCATATATCGCATAAACACAATCAGTCAATCAATCATCAGTCATTATTGTAAATCATTGTACATCAGAGTTTTTAGACTAATATATTATAAGTCTATTTCTTTGCTGTTTGAAGGAAAGGTTCCGCAGGTCCTTTCTTCCTGCCGCTGTCAGACTGTACAACGAACACTGTTAACTCTGGACATCATCACATTTAATCTTGTGCAATACTGTGTTACCATGGAAACATCTCTGGTACAACTCATCCATGTCACTTTATCTGTTATCATTTATTTACCTCTATTTACACCTTCACCTGCTCTGTACACAAACATAGTCATACTTTTACCTCATATTTATTCACTGGTTATTTATTTATTCTGTTCTGTATGCTGCAGTTGTTCATAATCATAGTCATATATTGTACATAATATACTGATGCCACTTTATCTATTTATCCTGTCATTTCCTGCACTGTTTTAAACAAGAGTTGTTTTTTTAACTATTATAACTTTATATATATTTTAAGTCTATTTTAAAATGATCTTGTTTAATTGCATGTTTCTATTTTCGCTGCAAATGATCGTTGCAACACTGGAATTTCCCCATTGTGGGACAAATAAAGGAATATCTTATCTTAAATGCACAAAAATATGTCCTCTGCTGTTCAAAAATTGAGTAGCGGTTGTTTTGATCATGTTTTACTCAATGCATCTTTAAAGCGAATATAATCACATGTTTACCCTAAAACACTTATAATCACATATATAAATACAGGACAAATACTTTGGAAGTATTTGTAGTTTTATTAAAATAGTGTTTTGAAGAAATTACATGGAGGCTGCCATTTTGCTGAACTGTTCGCCGATGAAATTGTTTTATGTCATCAATCCAGAATGCATGGACAAAATTGTTTTCACTTTAAGAGAGAAAAAAAAAGAGGGTTTTAAGTAAAAATTGCCACAAAAACTTAATACATTTTGATATTAGCAATGTGATGAAGGATTTATGAGAGAAAGTTGTGTTTGCAGTGTGAAAATCACCTACCCCATCTTTTAACTGGGCCACTTTTCCTTTGGAGGACTTTTTCTGCTCGACCTGCACAATTACGTCATTACGCCCGTACGTGAGCGCGTCTGAACGGAACCGTACGCTGCGCTGCGCTCTGGCTCCAGTGTCTGATCAGCAGCTGCAGCGATGAAGCAAAACCGCGACAAATCCAGCACAAAGCGCCGCTCGTAGCTCGGTGTGTCCTCCTGCCCGGCGCCGATGCTGCATGGTGGGGCCTCCTGGGCTGGTTTCTCCGCGGTGAAGGCCGTGGATGTAGCGGGAGGAGCCGGAGGAGCTGCTGGGCCGGGCTGCTGGGGCTGTTTTTCGGGACTGAGGAGAACACAACATGGCGGCCGCGGAGCTCGAGTGGATCCCTGAATCTCTCTACAACACGGCTATTTCTGCGGTCGTGGACAACTACAGCCGCTCCAGAAGGGACATACGCTCTCTGCCCGAAAATATACAGTTTGATGTCTATTATAAGGTGAGGTTTGAGTTAAAATAAGCGCGTCCGAGGGGTTGTTTGTGGGCTAAATGTGTGTTAGCATTAGCATCCTGTCGATACAAGGGAGTTTACTCAGCTAATTTGTGCTAGCCTTGCTTTTGCTTTCTTGTCATTGGGTTTATTTGCATTTATTTAACATTTTATTACCCTAGAGCTTTGATTTGTTAGTAATTGTTGTCTCAGATTGTTTTGTTTGGCTGTTTGTAGAGTATTTTGTCGTGTTTTTGTCGTTACTGTTTGGGTTGTTGGAGATGTCACAACAACAAAAGTGTGACAGGGATTTAACAGTTGTCATTATCATTTCAAGACCGTTGGGATGTCTTTGTTTGTTTGTGTACTAATTATAGATTTATACAAGTGGATTTAATTCAGGTGCAGTTCATTTTCAGTAATATTTTGATAGTTTTGACCCACTTTGGCTGTTTTATTGAAGTTTATTATTGTCTTTTGTCTATCAAATATGACATATAGTATGTAGAGGTTATTCAACAACTATTTTTACAACGTTAATAGTTGTTTAATAACCTCTACATCTATTTGGTAGACAAAAGACAATAATAAACTTCATAAAAACAGCCTAACGAGGTCCAAACCATCTAAATGTTAATGTTTTACTGAAAAATTAACTTTACATCTGGGCCAAAATCCACATAAATGACTCACAAGTTATAATTTGACCAACGATAATATCTTGTAACACTGTCGTTTTTATCAAACAACTGTTTAAACTCTTGTGTCAGTTGTTGTTTGTAATTTTTAGGGCTGCAAACTAACGATCATTTTCAGAACTGATTAGCTGGGCGGTTATTCTTTCGATTAATCGATTAGTTGCTTAGAAGCAAAAGTCACGTGACTGCATGATTTTTATTTGGGCTGGATAATTAATCTAAAAGTCGAGAGATTAAATCGCATTGTCAATTATTTGGTTGTGGGTTTTAAATCGAAAAATCAAAAAACAATCTTTTGTCAGCAATAATGGGTGGTTTGGAGCTAAAGTCAAATTTAGACGTAGAATATTAAAATACTATAATTTCAACAAAATCTAATAGAGGTTATGCAGGTGACATCACAGCATTCTACCTGTGAGTGCTGAGTGGCAAGGATGCATGAGAGTCAATGGAGAGAAAGGACATTTTCTCTTGTAAGAGTTCAATAAACAGCTAAAACAGGAAAACTAAACTATAGTTTGATAACAAATTCAACCCACAACAAGTCTACTGAGCACTGGGTTTGTAACTGACATGTAAAAAGAGAAAATCAAGTCAACAGTTGTAGCAAAGCAGATAAACAACAAGACTTGAGCTTCTCACATTTATCAGACATTGAAATCACACACAGTTGAACTTATTACCTTTTTCTTCTTAAAAAATATGTTTTTGAGTCCGTTTGTTGCAGTTAAAAATATCCTAAATCATCAACTGTTTTTTGCAGACAAGTTTGTAGCAGACAAGTCGTTGCCTCGACAACAAAGAAATACATTGAAGAAATGCCACTCATTCTAAAGTTGCTAAGCATTTTTGGAATAAAATGATGTCACCTGCATAACCTCTATTGATGGACCATATTTTTTGTATGAACAAGTTTTTGTTTTCATTTATGTTCATGAAAGCAATTTCCTTTAGTTTTTGAAAACGTTAAACAAAATTGCAAAATTGAATCGAAAATAGGTGGGTTTCAAGTGACATCATAACATTCTACAGGCCAATGTTATTTCAATGAGGTGGAGGGCAGGTTAAATGAATATTGTTTAAATGCAGCTTATTTTTGCAATTCAACAGAGCAATGGGTCTAGTCAGCCCAGACACCACCACTTTTTAAAATAGCTAATTATTTTTTTAATTATTTCATAGCAAAGTCCAGTGTTATTAATAGGAAAAAGTGCCTGGCTTATAACTGCCAAGAATTGACCTTTCGCCGAGCCCCGCCCCAAAGCGGCTCTTGTCCAATCAAACATCGTAGCAACTGTTGCTATGTGAATAAGGTCCGTCAAATCTTGAGCTCCAAGCAAGATGGTGAAGCGATGCGCCTATGGTTTTTGTAAACTGGACCGCAGATACCCCGAAATATTGACCGGAGGAGTTGTGTTCTTTTCATTTCCAAAGCCGACAACAACTTGAGCAGTGCCTACAATGGATTAAACAGAGCGGGCGGCTCGGGGCGGCTCCTCTACCAGCTAAATATATAGAACAAATGTCTGCTCAAAGGTAAAACTAATGTTTAACTATAGCTACGGACTTACTGTGTTGTTAGATCTAGAGGCAAAAACACAAACTAGACTGAAGTTATATCATGCAGAAGTTACGCTCTAAGCTGCTAGTTTAGCGAGCCTCTTAGCTTTAGCCAACACGAGTAGCTTTAGCTCGCTAACATAGCCTCGTAAATGAACAATATTCTTACAATAGAGAAAAATAGACCTTAACATATGAAAGCGAACTTACCCGGCAGTGTAAGAGCAGGACAAGGCTGTGCTTGTTGTATTGGAGGTAACGTTAAAGATCATGTGTTTCTCTGATTTAGCATGAATCCAGTAGCATTAGCCTCCATAGCAGTTATGTCCTCTCCGTTGCGTATTTTAATGTTTGAATAAATCCCTCCGCTGCACAATGAACCCCTTTTGCCTCGATCTAGAGGATATCGCGGAAAAATTCCTTTAAAAAAGTCACAAACGTGAACAGGTGTACTTCCTTCTGTCATTGAAATCTATGGCACGCTGTCATATTTGACGGACGTAGCAACAGTAACTAAGGGGGGCGGGGCTCGGCGAAAGGTCAATTCTAGAATGTGAAACCCACCTATTGAGATTGATCAATGTGAGGGGGAAAAATTGTGATTATATTTTTTCCCAGATCGCCCAGCTCAAATTTTGGTAAAGTAATGTTTATTAAGGACAATGTACAATTACATTAAGCACAGTGGCAGAGATGCTTGTACCAGATTGTAGTTTACAGCTCATTTCCATCTGTAGTCCCGGGGAGGCACATTGGACATGTTTTTAGTTGTAGGAGGAAACCGGAGTACCTGGAAAAAACCTGCGCAGACACGGGGAGAACATGCAAACTCCACATAGAAAGACCCCGGGCGGCCCGGGAGTCGAACCCGAGACCTTCTTGCTATGAGGCCAGGGTTAGGGTTGGGTTATAAAAATCGGTATCAGCCCAAGAAAAACCCATATCGGTCGATCTCTAATGTCATTTCTGCTCAGTTGGAGTCATAGTTTGTTTTTTCCTTTTCAGTTCATGCATGTAAAGACCAGCTAACGATTATTCAATTACTAAATTAGTTGACAATTAATTCAATAATCATTTAGTTGCGATTAATCGATTAACTTGTTGTTGCTTGTTGGTGGTTTTTGATGAAAAACATGGAGAGATTCTGTCGTTAAACTCAAATTACTTCTTGTTATTTTCAACTTCTTAGGTCTAGGTAAAAGAAAAACAGTCAACTCTGTCATCAGGGATTTAAAGGTGCACTAATCCAGCAAATGTGACATGTCTTGATGAAAAGTTGTAGAATGTGATGGTGTCATAATAACAGGTCATATGGTGGCAACTAGAGACTGTTTTTCCCTGTAATAATTCCATTGACATTGCTAGAACTAATAATCTGATCTCTACACTCATGTATTTGATGTACGACAAAAAAAACTACATTTAAACAACAATAATTTTATCTGGTTTTAGGCTTCTTTGAAACTGACATTGCTCTACTTTTGAGTGTGTGTCAAATGGATCAGTTTTGGTGATAATTTTCCACATTTCCAAAGAAAAACCATAGTCTGCGGCTTTGATGTAAAACACAGAAGCTACAATTGATGCCTGTCTTTTTCTACAAAGTCTAGTTAGAGTCAGCTTCTGCAGTGTTTTTCCTACCAAAATGTCTGTTATATAACTGTTTTAATCGGCATTAAAAGTCGCCAAATAACTAGTAAGTAGAAACCTAAATTGTATAGGCTTATATTTTTCCAATAGAGTGGCCAAACCAGCCCTGCTTAACCAATAAAACCAACAGGAAAGACTTCATGAGCATGATTGGACATTATGTTTCCTTTATTTTAAGTCTGATTATTACATGTAGGGCTGCAGTTAATTGTTATTAATGATTGTTAGTTCAGTGATCTCCCTGGGTATATTGGTTTATCAGGGCTCGTTTGACTGCATACGTGATTTTAATGTAATTTAAAGCTGTTAATGTATTGTTAGATTTTAAAGATTGTATTCAACAGCAGCAGAATAATTTTTATATAAACACAAGGTTTACTATTCATTTTCTGTATAAACTATGTTTTTTGAGCAAAGTTTCGAACTCTATTTGATACTAAGAAAGTCAGATTTTTATACAATAGACATGTTTATACAATGGACATTTTCAACTCAAGATGCAAGTATGGGATCAGACATTTTAGTTTCAAACAAGTTTTGATGAAACTCAAGAAAATTTGACTATTTTATTCACAGAAAATATCAAATTTGGTTCAAATGTTTGTCCTGTTAATGTTCTCTGTATTTGTTCAAATGAGTATCTAGTTTCGATCTCAGTTTTAGCTTTGATTGTATTCCTTCTAGCTTTATAAATATGGATAATTGATTAAACCACTAGTACGAATAAGTTATACAAGGTCATGAAAAAGTTGTGATCAAAACACAGTTAAGACTGATAATCCATATAAACAACCACAACTACTGATTATTGAGTTTGTATGCGACATGTAAAAAGAAGAAATCCGGTAAACAGTGGCAGAAAAGCAGAAAAACAACAGGGACACTTCTGTTTACTTTAGGATCACACACAGAAAGAGTCATTACATTATATGCTCAAGTAAGATGATTTTTGATCCATTTAATGAGTGAATTGTTTGTCGTGCAACAGTAAAAATGTCATAAATCTCCAGCTGCAGTTAGCAAACAAGCCACCTCTGTTAAAATTACCCAGAAACACATTTTGTCAGCTGCTGTTCTCGTACTTTTGCCGCTCAGTCAGAACGTGGAGGAGTATTTTTCATCTAAATAAGTGTCTGTGCTTAAACTGTGTTGTCTGTGTGTCTGTCTGTCCACAGTTGTACCAGCAGGGTCGGCTCTGTCAGCTCGGAGGAGAGTTCTGCGAGCTGGAGGTCTTCGCCAAAGTGCTGCGAGCGTCGGATAAAAGGTGAGACCCAGCGGCAAATAATGAAGTTGTTTTATTATGTCAGTGATAAATGATTGGATTTGAAAAGCCATCACACCCAGAAGTCACTCTACAGTACTCTGTTGTAGTTGTTTTTTTCACTGGTGATGACTGGAAAGAACAGATTTCCCTCTAGCTAATGAATAAATACTAGGGCCGGGAATCGATTAAAAAAAATTAACTAATTAATCGCAAATCTGAAAAAAATTAATCGCGATTAATTTTTGATTTTCGCATACACTTGTTAAATGCAACTAATCAAATTTTTTTTCTTCGTTTTGATGTTTTAAATTGTTAATTTAGACATTTTGAATGAGTCCTATTCATCTATAATTACTGTAATTTCTGCCCTATTGAGCGCACCTGAAGATAAGCCGCACCCACTAGATTTAAGTAAGAAAAATTATAAAGTACATATATAGGCCGCACTTGTTAATAGTAAGTCTATGAGAATCTATAATTTTGCTGTATTGCCTTATAAGCCGCATAGTTCAAAGCTCATGAAAAAAGTAGCGGCTTATAATCCAGAAATTACAGTAACTTAAATAGGTTAAATATTTTATACTGAAGCCTTTTGAAATTGATTTAGGTTATAATTTATTTTAAAAAAAACACCAAAATAATATACATTCAAAAACAATACACGGGTCCTTTAATGAAGTCCTGCCCCTTTAAGAGGCCCGTTTGTCTCACAGAACGAGCTCATTCACGTGAATGAGAGATGGTTCAGATACAAACAAACTGATATGTGTGGTACGGAGCAGTAGAAGAGTGCGGCATGAGACGGGGGAGGGAAGAACGCCGCACGTGAGAACGAGGCAGGAAAGAGCATGGGAGAACGGGACGGCCCCTGTGAGAACGAGACGGTCCGCGGGAGAACGAGACGGTCCGCGGGAGAACGGGGCGGCCCGTGGGAGAACGAGACGGTCCGCGGGAGAACGAGACGGTCCGCGGGAGAACGGGGCGGCCCGTGGGAGAACGAGACGGTCCGCGGGAGAACGGGGCGGCCCGTGGGAGAACGAGAAGGTCCGTGGGAGAACGGGGCGGCCCGTGGAGAACGGGGCGGCCCGCGGGAGAACGGGGCGGGGGATTGGGATCCACCGGCACGGCCCGGGAGATGCGACGGGTCACGGCGATTGTGACTCAAAACGGCACGCAGGACGCAGGCATGTCACAGCACACGTACAGAAGGAAAGAAAAGGCAGAAGGCGCTTGTCCTGACGCGGTCTGGCGCTTAGATGCGCGCTGCTGAGCAGGAGGAGCGAGTAAAATTAATCGATACGTTAATTTATTTTGACGCGATTAAAAGAAAAAATTAATTGCACTGTGTTAACGCGTTAATTTTCCCACCCCTAATAAATACACTACAGGATTTTACAGTGTTGTCACCAGTTGACCTATACACAGTGTTGAAGAAATACATTATACCAGTGCCAAAGTTACGGATTCAGAAAAATGTTTATGAGTACTTGTGTTCTGTTACAATTACTGCTTTTAATCCAGGTATTTAGAAAACGGCTACTTTAAAAAAATCAAGGGAATACATTGCGTTTTTAATATAAAGGTAGACTTGTTGTTGAAAAAAAACGCAGAAAACCTATGCATAATGTTTCACAGCAGCTCCGGATGTCTGGGGCTAGCTTATTATATCTGGTCTATCTAGTTTAGTTTTTTCAAGATTTTATTTATGATAAACAAAGAGAACCCGTCTGCGTTTGGATCTTTATGATGTGATCGTTTGTTTTCACTCTGATTCTTTTAATGAAACAATCACAACAAGTGTCCCGAACTATTAGCAAAAGATTCTCTGGAACATGCTCTGGAAGCTCACGGACGACACGATGAATGAATTGTTGTTAAACCCATAATTGTAGCCATACCTGTTTGTCAAAGCCTGATCACGTCAGATCTCAGAAGTTAAGCAAGTTATGGCCTGGTTAGTTCTTGGATGGGAGACCACTAGAACACCAGGAGCCACAGTGGGACGACAAGAGTATAGATTGTCGTTGTGTCCTTGGGCAAGACACTTAACCCACATTGCCTCACTGTCTGCGTACACTGGGTGAGTGGATACTAGTGGATTGTAAAGCGCTTTGAGTGCCTGGAAAGGTAGAAATGCAGTAAGTCTATATAGATAGACCATTTACCATTTTACAATGAGCACACATATGTAAATCTGAGTTGAACTCTTCTTCTCGGCTCTGGTGAGAGCGACTGAAACAGTTCAGAAGTTATTTTAACACTTGTTTACATGGTGATGAGATTACTAGCATTAGTGACTAAGAAGAAACACAGAAACTTTGTAATTTCAGGTTAAGATTAACGATTAACACCTAATTTGCATTTCAATGAATGCAAAAGTATTCCAAGTATTCAGAAGACTATCTATCTATCTATCTATCTATCTATCTATCTATCTATCTATATACCAAGGCTGTGTCCCACCAACGTGGGGTAGCCGGGTGACTGGAGCCTATCCCAGTGACTTTAGGCCTTAGGCGGGAAACACCCTGGACGGTGGCCAACTCGCCGCAGGGTTAGACAGACAACCATTAACTCTCTCATTCACTCACTAATGGAAATTTACAGTGATGCCCAATCAACCTAAACATGCATGTCTTTGGTGGTGGGAGGAAACCGGAGAAAACCCACGGTGACACAGGGAGAACATGCAAACTCCACCCAGAGAGATCGTGAGATGTTGATATGGTCCGACCCGGGAGTCGAACCCACGACCTCCTTATTGGGAAGCCAGAGCTCTAACCACTTGGCTACCGTTCAGAAGACAGTAACAGAATATGTTACAAAATACCTTTTAGACCATGTATTCAGTATTCTTTAGCAGAATACATTTTCAAAGTATTCTACTCAGCGTTGCCTATACATGCATGTTTTGGAGGTTAGAGAAAACTGATAGTAAAACAGGAAGAACATGCAGACTTCTCCTAAAGAATGACAATTTGTTCTGATTTGAGAGCCAAACTCACAATCTCTTTATTGGGAACCCAGAGTTTTAACCACTCTGCTACTGTGCACTCTTAAACCGTCTGATTGACCAATTTAATTTTCACTATTTAAAATATTTGGCATAGATTTGGTTCATGTTTGCCAAAAGCCTGTGTAGCTATATTTAAAGTGCAAAGTCTTTTGTTTGTTCTGAAGGCATTTGAAGTAGATGACCAATTGTTTTCCATAATTAGATTTTCACATCCTTGACGGTTAAAGTTCGGCAGGAAAGAGACCCTCAGCACTAAAGTGACCCTTCTCTTTGTTTGAAGTGCTGACCTCAGTGTTACAAAAGTATTTATGACGGTAGAAAACTGGTAGAAAAGTAGTTTAGCACGGGCCTTGTTGAAGCGTTTGACCTCGAGTGACATTTTAATGACAGCGGAGCGATGTAGCTGCAAAGACCAGAGGAATCACAAGACTTTGACTCAGAAAGAGAGAGAGACACTTTAACAGGAAAACACAGGATTCTGTCAGAAATGTGAATAAAAAAGAGAGAGGAGAAAGAAATGATGATGGCACAAGCCCAAAAACACACTCAGGAAATCACCTACTGAAGTGGACAAGCTTCAAAAATCTAAGGCTACGTTCACACCACAGGTTGAAACGACCCAAATTCGATTTTTTTTGCCCCTATGCGACCCAGGCCACTTTCATATGTGGTCCTAAATCCGATACATATCTGATCTTTTCAAATGCGACTCCAGTCTGAACGCTCATGTCTCATTCATCCGACTTTTACGTCACAAAACTCAACAAGTCAAAGCAGAAACAGCGGCAGAATGAACAGAAAACTGTCAATGGAGGAGAGAGCATCCAAGCCAGCGTCTGCTAACTCAACTCACAAACTCCACGTGAGCCAGACGAGAGACGACGCTAAACTAAACATACACAACCTGTTTAATAACCGGGCTTATCATACAGTAACTAGGCTACTGCAGCAGAGCATCAGGTCAGTCAGAGGGAGAGATGCAGGACAAACACGGTGGAGAATCTTTCACTCACCTCTGGAAAGTTTTCAGATTAAACTGCTGTGTTATCCAGGTCCTTTCATCCATTCTGCACAAATCAGTCACATAAAGTCCACAGAACATCGCTGCAATCCGTTTAGAAGTGTTGTTTGATAAAAGAAAAGCCAAAAACTACGAAGCAGTCCTCTTGTGCCGTGTTTGTTTATCCGCGGCACGGCCTGGTCAAGTTATAGTAACGTCATTATCACTGGACTACTTCCTGTCAGCGTCGCCAACTTTTTGAGCTTGAAACACATTTCTCTGTGAGTCTGCGGCACATTTACACATAGTTTGGACGTGTATCTATAGAAGTGTAATGCTCTGAATATTTTCAACTCTTTGGGCTTCTTAAAATGACAGACTTTATTTTGGACAGGAAACAGAACGTGCTAATGTGTGCTAGCTTGTTAGCAGAACTTTTCACTGATAGTATTTGGTCTTTGCGGCTCCGTTTCTGCACTAAACAGCCTGAAACAGACACAAACAGTGTCTTGGCTGTGTAACTACACTCTGTGCCTGTAACGTGGTGCTCTTTACTGCACATGCGGGTCACTTTTGGGGCCGCATCCCGTAAGTGCCTATGACAGGTTGAAGTTGAAGTGAATTTCTTTATAATCGATATTTTACTACCTATTGTACAAATTTCTTCCCAGTTTAGCCATGTTTTAGGAATAAAAACGTGTTTATAAAGGATGACATCACACTAGGACGTTGCCTAGTAGCCATATAATATATTGGACCAAAACTCCTCTAATTTAAAAAAGATGTCTTGCTTGAGATAAAAAAAATAAATAAATAAATACACGCAGTTGATAAAACAGTCAATTTGAATAAATACAAAGATGCAGTACCTGATGTTCACACTGCAAACACAATTTAATTTAAATCTGACGACTTTGTCTCATAAATCCTTTGACACGTGGTTAATATCCACATGCATTCATTTTGGTTTCAAGTAAGGCTTACAAGCGTCTTTTTACAAACAAAGTGAAACTGGAGAGAACCACCCAAGCTCAGCCAATCACAGCGCTGCATTCAACTCCTAATGAGAACTAACAATCTTTTATACTCAGTTCAGACAGTACACAGTTGTTTCATTTTTTCACAAAGTGCTGCATTTATCATGGACTTTTTAGTGGAAAACACAGTTTACTTATTTACAACTAAAAAAGTTAGTTACACAAATTTAAAGTGGAGAAATGAAAATGGTGTGATGTCAGTTTAGAGCTCTACAGATTTACCACTGTCACACCAAACTAGGTCAAAATTAGAGGGATTATTATTTATTTCTCAACACAGGCAAAGCACGCACACCCTGCCTCCCGAAAGCGCCGCAGCTCATCAACACAAACTGTGGAAACAAGTGGAAAAAGCTCCGTTGTCAGTAACTACAAGAGTTTATCTGTGAGAAAACAAAAGTTCTGCTGCTAAATCAACATTTGTGAATGAAACTCGACCTCACAACCCTTAAAAGTTACAAGGAGACAGACGTCTGTCAGACCGGATTAGACCTGATCCAAACGGCTGCTTTCGTCCTGTTTCGTTGTTTTTATCAAAGAAGTTTCCCCATGTAACCAGTAGGAGGGCGGCTCTTTCTGCATAACTCATGCGGAGTAGGACGGAAAGTGACGTAGACCGAAAATACCTCTATTGACCCTATTTTGTCCCGCCTACTTTTACAGGACGTGCACTTCCTGTTTAGCTGCATTTAGCCTGTAGATTTCAGTCGATGGGTTTATTTTAGCTGTCATTATATTTAATTAAAATTGTCCCACAAGACAGACAAACAAACACGTTAGCTACCTTAACAGAGCTAAACAGGAAGTGCATTTCCAAGCCAAGTGGGCGGGACAAAATAGGGTCAATACAGAGAGGCTAAAACGACTTGGTGCAGAATTGCTTCTTTGACGCTTAAAAGTTAATATAGCAAATTAAGCTAAAATTGGGAATTCATAAAATCTTTCATATGCACTTTAACCTTGGATGTACACTGACCGTGATTTCGATGCAGAACTTAGAAAGTGCTTAAAACCAATGCGCCCGTGTACATGGATTTCCGAGGAGTGTGAGTGCGGGAGCCGCCTGGGTCTGCAAAAGGAATCCGCATGAAGTCTATTTTTCCCAGAGACCGCAGACTTTCAATTCATGATTACATTTGAACATGATTACCTTGTGAGACACATATAGGTCATGTTTAAAAAATCAAATTGAAAGATTGCACTAAATGTGTGTTATAGTGATTCTTAATGCCAATGATTCAATCTGTCCCACCTTTACCTGGAGTCTCAGGGAAAAACTAACTGTCCACCCCTGTTCTAAATGAATACGTTCTTGTGGTAAATGCAGTGAATAACCTGTGCTGCCTTCCCTCTCCCCAGACACCTCCTGCACCACTGTTTCCAGGCTCTGATGGATCACGGTGTGAAAGTGGCCTCTGTTTTGGCGAACTCCTTCAGCCGCCGCTGCTCCTACATCGCAGAGTCTGACGCTCACGTGAAAGAGAAGGCCGTCCAGTTCGGCTTTGTGCTCGGTAAATCTCACTCTCACCTATTTTATGCTTCATCATACATTTATGTAAACTGGCTCTATCAGATGGATTAAAGACGGTCTCTGTCAGTCGTACCAATCGTAACACAGCAGCAGATCAATCACATTATGGTTTGGAAGCGCAGATTCAAACAGAAAAAAACATCAGCTGTTTTTAACAGAATCACGGACTATTTTGACTTTTATAAATGTGTGCTCATTGGTGATTTGTGTATTTGTCCAGGGAAAGCTGGGCATTTTTCTCAACCAGACTTAAAGTAAAGCAGCTGTTTGTACTTGAAAAATTTCCATTTCTCAACGGCTTGCAGTGACGGTCTATCCAAAATGATAATCAGGATTCATACAGTCTAACCTGGAAAAGTCATTGAATTTGTAGATCTAAATCCCAGACCCTGGAAAAGTTTTGGAATTCTCCTGGTTTTGGAAAAGTTTTGAATAATTTGAAAATATTTTAAGTTAAAATTTGAGAAATGTTTACTCAACCACAGTCCTGTTTGTGTTGGAGTAAACTTATAGTTGACTACAAGGTCGTAGAAATGCTGGAATTTGTTTTGTAGAAGTCATTGAAATGTTATGGAAAAGCTTAAGTTAAAAACTGTAAGAAGAACCCTGGATAATGTGTCTCTCTAAATTTAGAAAGATACACAAATCAATACATCATGAGCCAGGTTAATACTTAAGACCAGAGGTTACAAAACATTTTTCCTCAGCGAGCCAAAATATATTATGCTGAAGCGTACAGAGGGTCAAATAAAATTTTAATTTGCATTTGCTAAGTTTCTTTGAGGAGAGTTGAAGACTAAAATGTCCTTTATTATTAGATGACACCTACTTAGAGTTTACCAAGAAACCAAGGACCAAGAACAAAAGGAGATGGAGAGAAAGAAGTAGCATGTATGTGTACGCATGCAGGAAAGGATGAAGAGAGAGATAAAGCGCACACTTTTAAGTTACGCATGTAGTGAGAAAAGAAGAAGAAAGGAAAGAAAGGGAGAGATGTGCGTGCTTCTGGTTCCGAGGACGCACTGTATACATGTAAAGACCTGAGACGCATCGTAATGTGTCTTTTAAATGCCACAGTTCAGTAAGTGGGCGGGGCGGGCTCGCTTCGGGCTCAGACTCAGACGCACAAAGAATGATCGGGTTCCGGTTGGGTTCGGACACTATATGCGCGGGCCGGGTCCGCTTGGGACCAGACGCTAGACAAGAACCTGTTTTTTATATTAATAACATTGTACATTGCCATGAAAGTTTAAAGAATAGTTTCACAAATGTTCTTTTTAGTGGTTTCTACTATTGACTAATTATTTTTCTTTTTTGTATTATTTGTAGTTGTCAGACATCAGTTCTAAATATTGGCCTGTAGAATGTCACGTGAACCTTGCCTCTCCTCACTGACTTCCATTCTCTTTCTGTCGTGTCAGGTGGTTTCCTGTCGGACGCTGGCTGGTACGGCGATGCAGAGAAAGTGTTCCTGTCGTGCCTGCAGCTCTGTTCTCTCCACAGTGAAGTGTTGCACTGCTTCAGAGCCGTCGAGTGCTGCGTCAGGTCAGAGACTAACTTTTACCCGATTATAATGTTTCTATGATTGTGGAGTCAAAGTTTAAACCGTTTGGTGCAGAAAGTTCCTACCTGATCTGTTCCAGTGAATGCTACGCTCAGTCTGTGACAACGGAAGACTTTTACTAACCAGAGTACAGCTGGGCTATAATTGAAAGATTGAGAGATAACAGTCCAGTCATGTCAGATTTATCAATTATTCCGTTGTGCTTCTTGAATGGTTCAGTCCTCAGCTGATTCTCTGTCGGTAAAAACATGAGGTTTTGGAGCAAAAGCTAAACTAAGGAAGAAGAAATGTGGTTGTTTTCTGTGTTAAATGTCAGAGATTAAGGCCTTGTCCACACAAAGACAAAATAATTATAGTTTCAAAAACATGGAGCTGTCTTAGGATTTGTGAGTCTCTTCTCTCATTGAGGTATTTCGATGTTTAGTGCACTTTCTATGAAATAATGAAATGTTCTTGATTTTACATTAATCTACTAATTAGTCTATGAATTTCAGACGTAAAAAAATCCTGAAGTTTTATTTTATTGTTATATGCAAAGATTTAGGCTGTAGTTCTGTAGTCGTTTAGTCGAATAATTGATCGATGGAGTTCGGTCGACCAAACTTTTATCAGTCGACTAATTCTTTTATTTAGATTGTAAGGATTGTATTCAACAGCAGCAGAGAATTTTTATACAAACACACTGTTTATTATTCTTTTTCTGTATAAACTATAGTTTTTGCATTATTATTAGTCTTTTTGAGCAAAGTTCTTTTAAAGTTGTTCTTGTAAGGAACAGGCTTGATTCTTGAAAATCAGAATTTATACAATGGACAGACATTTTCAAATCAAAATGCAAGTATATGAATAAATATTTTATTTTCAAACAAGTTTTTGAAACTCGAGATTATTTAAATAATTGTTTTTTTGTTTGTTTTACAGAAATTTAATAATTTATATAATTTGGTTTAAATTATGTCCTGTTGATGTTATCAGTATTTGTTCAAATGAGTATCTAGTTTTTCCAGTTTAACATTGATTTACAATATTTTTTGACAACTCTACTTTTAGCTCAGAGCCTTGGCCACGCCCCTTTTTAGTCGATAATCGGTCGATGGACATGTTTTTAGTCGACCAAGAGTTTCTTTGGTGGACTACAGCCCTACAAAGATTCTTTGGTCACTGTTTGTAATATTGGCTGAGTCAAGTCAGAATCAGAATCAGAAAGAATTTTATTGCCATTGTCAGTGAACAAACAGAATTCACAGACTAGGAACTTGCTGCGGTGCTAATGTGCAACATATAACACAGAAAACACAAATAAAGATAAAGAATCTAAAGAGTAAAAAATACCAAATGTAGTAAAATATTTAAGATATATAAAATCAAGTATAAGGGCATGCAAAAATAGGCCAATAAAATTAGGCAATAAAATAATACACAGTAATCAGAACAATCAAAACAACAATCTGTCAGTGCAAGAGGTAGGATAATACTAACATAATGAATAAATGAACGAATGAATAAAGTGAATAAAGTGACAGGTGATGATGTAACTGTTAAAGTGACAATGCAGGAGATAAACAGAGTCGCAGTTTAGTGCCTGAGCTTTTAAAACCGGGTACGGAAGAGCCTGCCTCTTTTATACTTGACAAGGTCAGTCAATTGAAACGTTGTTTGTGATAAAATAAAATATTTTTTAAGAGTGAGACACTCTCACCTGTCGCCTCTCTGGTGTGCACAACTTTTCTTGTAACATTGAACTTTGCCATGAAATATTGAAAAAATGTTTGACTAATTTAAAAAGTGGTCATTTTTGAGGTGACTGGACGCATTTAACGTTTGTATTACAAAATAAAGTCAATTTAAAGGTGGGTAGGTGATTTTCACACTGCAAACACAATAATTGAATTTTTTTTCTCATAAATCCTTCAACACATTGTTAATGTCAATATTATTAAGTTTTGGTTGCAATTTTGACTTGGAACCCTCTTTTCTTCTTTTTCAAAGTAAAACTAGATTTGACCACCCAAGCTCAGCCAATCAGAACATTGCATTCTGCTATTTCCTTTAATATTCAATTCAGAAACTACTCAGTCGTCTAATTTTTTCACAAAGTGCTGAATTTATCATAGACTTTTTTGTGGAAAACACAAATCCTAAAAATGTAAACAAACAGAAATAATTAATTTTAACCTTTTTCCTTCAGGCTACATGATTTCCTCACGTAGCTAATGCATTCTGAGCTTCAGAATTGTTCATCATGATGAGTTTTTATGTTTTTTCACAGCTTTTAACAGCGAGGTGAGTCACTATGCTAACAACAGTTAGCCACAATGCTAAAAACAAAAACAGAAAAAGCTGCACACAAACGGGATTTTATTAGACATAGACAGGACTTTGGGGACTAATTTCCACCTGAATAGATACATTAACAAGGCATCAGTGCTAGGGAGAAATTGCTTTTAAGTTATCTTGTTGCAAAGAAATCAAGTACAGTCCCTTTAACAACTAAAAAAGTTAGCTACCCCAACTTTAAACAATGTTCATTTTCGCCGCCCCAGATCTGATTTAAATGACATTGGCCTGTAGAATGCTGTGATGTCACCTGAAACCCAGTAATATGGACCTGAGCTGAACAGAAAAACTGTTCCAAATCAGGAAATAACAGTCCCTACCTGATCTGTGTGAAACAACTCTATAACAAACAAATACCTGACTAATGTCCCTAACAGTGTCCTGTGTGTGTTCACCTGCAGGCTGCTCCATGTGCGAAACGGTAACTGTAAATACCATCTGGGCGAAGAGACGTTTAAGCTCGCTCAGTCGTTCATGGACAAACTGTCGACTCACGGACACCAGGCCAACAAGGCCGCGCTGTACGGAGAACTCTGTGCCTTGCTCTTCGCCAAAAGCCACTACGATGAGGTGAGACCAGAAGAACACTTTAGGAACTACGGTTTTCCTTTTCTATTTATTATTTTCGATGATTCACATTGTGTTGCATTTTTGGCTCAGGTACAATTGGATACGCGTCTGATACAAATATTGATAAAATAAAATCTAATCATTACCTGAATTCATGTATTACGCGTCCCTGATTATGAGTTATATAAATAATAATTCACAAGTCAGTGTTGTGTTTTCCTTTGGTTTATTGGTGTAGCTATGCGCTCTTAAAAATATATAGGTTTTTGCATTGCAGGTTTGTAAATATTGTTATCCCGTATAATCCTGTAAATACATAGACTGTAAACTTAAGAGTCCAAATTGTTATCTCTTTGTATTCTTTTATGTAAGTACTGTTACAGAGTTGAATCTGTAAATTTCCAAGCTTCTGATTCCAGACAAATAAGAATCTGGAGACAGAGAACCTGGAATGACTTGTACTGGGGCAGATTTTCAAATTGGTCACATAAAGGGTTTATAGAGGGTGACCATTAGCGTCATTTAATGCTGTTAAGCTGCTATAAAAGCAGCGTGGCGGTGCCGTTAGCAGGAAGGACAACATTGCTCACTAGTAAGTCACTAAAAGGCCTTTAAAACAGGAGTTCATTAGACAAACTGTGGGAACCAGAACCATTGACAATGAGCAGACTTTAAATTTTCAAGTTGTAGATCAATATTGCAATTAGTGCTGGGCAATATCATATCGTACATCATATATCGTGATATTCATGTGGAAAAGTTGAACTTTAGAATATCGTCTGTTTGCCACCAAGTCTAACAGACATTTTAACTAATTCCCAGTGTTGCCAGATTATTAGAGATTAATAAGCAAACAAGCCTTTGAAAAAAGACAAAACAAACAGTCTTATTATTAATAAAGACTTTAAAACTTTTTTATGCTTCATATTTCAGTCATCAGTGGATATATTTTCATGAATCAAACTTGAAAAACAGCTCAAATTCACAGCCCTTGACTCTCAAAATTCATAGCCGACTTTCCAAATTAAGAAGCCCAAAGTTTCTATAAAGATGTAGACTTGGTAACTCTTTTTTTTATCAGATCTTTCTAAAACCTTCAACAAAAGTAGCCTATCTTCAGACAGCGGAGGCTCAGCAGAGGCTAAAACACAGATAATAAAAGAAGTAAAACATTGCGTTTGAAAATGGAACTTAAAATGTCACTAAAATAGCCTGAAACGCTAGCCTTAGGTATATTGTCATCTATATTGTTACACAATGTTCTCTTTATACCGTGATAACAGTTTAGCCTTATTGCCTGCTCTAATTGCAATTTCGAAATGCCTTAAAAGAACCCCGAGAATTTTTTAATGTTTGTTTTCGAGTTTTCCTTATATCATCAAAGATATAAATACACACGAAATAATCTGAAAAATCTACCGCTTTATTAAACTTTTAAGAAATATATTTTCACGGAAGACGCCATCATTGTTTACAACGCAGTGCATTATGGTAGTATGACGTCGAATCGTGTAACTACGAGGAAATTATGAAAGCTTACCGCATTCTCCTTGTTTTCTCCCGAGACGAAATCACAACCAAAAGCCACACAATGTACCATTTTACAATGTGTTGTCGACGAAAACTACTGACGCTCCTGTTAACCAGATCAACGGCAACTGTTGCAGCTGCTGCGTGCGTCTCACGACTGACGCTCACTGCGCCAGTGCGCCACACGATTCTGCGTCATCGCCTCAAGATGGCGCGCCCGTAATATCAGGAAGTTGTTGTAAACAGTACTGATACAAGTATTATAGGATGACAAAAGTGTAATAATTTCTTTGTTATTGTGTACATTTCTTATCAATAAATTAATTTATTCACTCGTCTGGTTGTTGTTTTGCAGGCTTACAGGTGGTGTATAGAGGCGATGAAGGAAATAACTCCAGGGCTGCCTGTTAAAGTAGTAGTAGATGTTCTGCGACAAGCTTCAAAGGTGAGTGAGCTGTGGGTTCCCCAAGGGTCTATCTTAGGACCTCTTCTGTTCAGTCTCTACATGCTGCTGTTTGACCAGTCAGTTTTAACTTTCACATCAAATCAATGACATTCAATGAGTGTTTAGAGTTTAAAGCATTTTACAAGTTCTTTCTGTGCAAACTGTGACCTACAAACAAACTATTAACCTGCTATATTTATCCAACCTCAGCAAAACATCAGCCGATTGTACTAGAGACATTCATTAACAAATCCATTTTCTATTTCTCCAGGCTTGTGTTGTGAAGAGAGAATTCAGAAAAGCAGAACAGTTGATCAAACATGCAGTCTTTTAGCAAGGTAACTCACCATTTATAGATTTTACGCTTAATTTATTGTTGTTTTCAATGCTTAATATCATAATTTTGCATTTGTTTTGTTTCTACAGAGAACATTTTGGTCACAAGCATCCCAAGTATTCAGACACGCTGCTAGACTACGGCTTTTACTTACTAAATGTAGACAATATTTGCCAATCAGTTGCAATTTACCAGGTAAGTTACTTTTCATAAAAACAATTATAGCTTAATATTTTTGTATGTGGAGCTATAGAAGCTTCGACGTTGAAACTACACAACAAATCCATTCTGCATTATTATGGTTGGAATGTATTGATCTCATTATATATTTTACTCTAGCTATCCAAAATCCACTTGTACTTGTTATCTAATATGCTTAAGCTTGGAAAAATGTATAGACCAGTTGTCTCAAATATACCGGATGGATTCTCGCGATGTTTGTGATTTTCACAAAATCAGAAGAATCAGTCTGGAGTGAAAGCGCACGTTCAAGCCAACTGACCTTTTTTTTACCTATTTCCGCTGAATTACAGATTATTTTGGCCTTTGATAAACCTGCACACAGAGGAGATTTGTGGATTTTTGTGGATAATGACAGAACATGTCTGTCATTATCTTTCAACTCTATTTAGCAAAAATCGTGACTTCTCGGGTTCAGAATCCTTGACCAAACAGCCTTAATTGTTCTTTCCCGACAGCTTTCAGCTGGAGTCATTAGAACTTAATTCAGGTTAATACACGTATCAATTTGATGTGTATCATATGGATGATTTTCCAAGAAAAACAAATCCAGCGACTGCTGCTTTTCAAATGATGCACATGTGTTGTCCTGTCCAGGGCCCATGCCCTAAAGTGTTATTGAGCCAATTAGTTAATTTGATTGACAGAATAATAGACCAGATGAGGCGATATCTCCTTGACCAACATTTTACTGGCCTCACCATGTCCACAGTTTATATACAGTATTTATGATTCTTTTTCCTTTTACCAGAAGTACAAAGCTGTTACAAATCTAGACAAATGTCTTTGACAAAGACCGACAACAAACATTTTTCAAAAATCCTCCATACAATCTTTAAAGTAGGCAGGAATGTCAAAACAATGTGACATTGAATGTATGACAAGAACATTAGTTTATAATGTGAACGTGTTTATAGTGGTAGTAACTTTTCCAAATGGCATTCGAAGCCAAATTGTTTTCCCACTCCTACTTTAGACAATAAAAATTGTACATATATATTTTTTAATCATACTCATATAAATCATATAAATTTATCTAAACTACATAAGACCTTTTGCATTGCATCTCTAAACCTGGGATGTTTTATTGTTCATCTGCACTCTCTTGCATTAATTTGACTGGTGTTGTCTTGTGTAATTTTCAGACAGCGTTGGACATCCGACAGTCGGTGTTCGGGGGTAAAAACATCCACGTTGCCACAGCTCACGAGGACCTGGCGTATTCGTCATACGTGCATCAGTACAGCTCCGGGAAATTCGACAACGCACTGTGAGTTTAGCCCTGTTTAAGTCTGAGTGTGAGAAGAGGTAATTAGTTTGCTCTGTTTAAAGTTTGAGAGGAGATGTGTGAGAGGTCTATTTTTAGTTCTTAGTTAAGTGTAATTCACATTGCTTTTTAATCCTTTTTTGGTCAGATGGAATTGTCACAACTGGACACTTTTTATTTGACTGTGAGAAGCTTTGTAGTTGATTGTGTTGTGTTTTATGTTTGTAGATTTCATGCAGAACGTGCCATAGACATCATCACTCACATTCTGCCCGAGGATCACCTGCTGCTGGCCTCCTCCAAGAGAGTCAAAGGTAAAAGATGATGAGATTATTTGGATGTTAGTGATTCATTGTCAAAATGACCTTCGGCTTTTGAAAAGGAATGTCAAAATTCCAAAATATCTCCAAAATACTGTCATTCATTCAGGAGCAGTTTTATTGCTCTGCACATTTTAGTGTTTTAGTCAAGACAGCAGTAATCAAGACCAACACCTTTTCAAGACCACAGAGTCTTGAGACCTAGACAAGACCAAGACTTTTATCGAGACCGAGACGAGACCAAAATTGCGGTCCATTGAGATGAAATCAAGACAAGTCTGTAATTTTATACAATTATCAGTTGTTTTACATGATCGTATTGTGCTGCACTGGGGCCGTGAACGCCTGCTGCAAGTTTAGCAGAGCATAGTGGCTATGAAATGTGGTCTTAATGTCCAAAACAAGGTTCAAGACAAGACAGAGTCAAAATGTGCTCTAGTACGAGACAAGACCAAGACCTTAAAAGGCAGTCTCAAGACCAAGATCGGTCCAAGTACTACTACACTAGCACTTTTACCAAAAAAAAAAACTTTAATCTTTAATTGGCCTTTTTTAATCAGGAAAGTCCCTGAGATTGAGAATCCCGGGAAAGGGAGAGAGGAGCCTGGACATGTTTTTAGGGGGAACCGGAGCACCCAGAGGGACAGGCACAGAGAGAACATGCAAACCCCACTTAAAATGGTCCTGGGCAGCCTGGGAGTCAATCACGGGGCCTTTAACTGCTGGACCCTTGTGTCACCTTAATGATTAGAGTCAATCAGAATCAGAGGCTAAAAGTACAAAGCTTATCTTCACAAAGTCCAGACAATTGTTTGTGTCCAAAGGATCAGAATCAGTTTCTGTTTCAATTTTAGATTATTTTTATCAGACAGAGTCTTATAGAAAATAATCTGGAATGATAAAAAGTCACACATCCCAACTAAACATGGTTTCTGTCTGTAGTGTATAACACAAAACCCACTTTATTCTGAAAAAGAACTGTATTACGGTCTCTTGAGTCTGTTCATGTTTCCTTTGTAAGTGAATATATTTTCAATAGAAACATGATCAGGCTCACTGAGAAAACAACAAGGACTCCCTGAGCAAGCTTTTCAGCTCAGGACACTCAAAAATAACTGAGCTGGTTATTGGCGCCCGCACTGGAAAATGTTATTGATTCTTGTTTTCCCACAGCTCTGATTCTGGAGGAAATCGCCATCGACTGCCACAACAAAGAGACAGAGGAGCGTCTTCTACAGGAGGCTCACGACCTGCACTTGTCCTCACTGCAGCTCGCCAAGAAGGCCTTCGGAGAGTTCAACGTTCAGACCGCTAAGCACTACGGAAACTTAGGCCGGCTCTACCAGTCTATGAGGAAGTTTAAGGTGAGAAACGGGACTAAAACAGGATTAAAACCAGGACTAATACAGGGCTAAAGGAGCACTAAAAAACAAGACTAAAGTCAGACTAAAACAGGGCTAAAGCAGGACTAAAACAGGGCTAAAGAAGGACTATAAAACAGGGCTAAAGAAGGACTATAAAACAGGACTAAAGTCGGACTAAAACAGGACTAAAGCAGGACTAAAACAGGGCTAAAGCAGGACTAAAACAGGGCTAAAAGAGGACTGTAAAACAGGACTAAAGTCGGACTAAAACAGGGCTAAAATAGGACTAAAGCAGGAGTAAATAAGGACTAAATAAGGACTAAAACAAGATAAAACTAACAACACTGAACCAGGGTTAAACCCGGGCTACACCAAGGCTAAAGCAAGACTAAACCATGGTTCAAGCAGGACTAAAACCAGGACTAAACTCATGACTTAACCAGGACTAAAGCAAGAGTAAAGCAGGAAGAAAACAGGATTTAACCAGGACTAAATAAGGACTAAAACAAGACAAAACTAAAACAACACCAAACCAGGGTTAAACCTAGGCTAAAGCAGAACTAAAACCAGGACTAAAGCAAGATCAAACCAGATTTTAAACGGGACTAAACCAGGGCTAAAGCAGGAGTAAAGCAGTTTGAAAGCAAGACTAAACTAAACCAGGGGCTGAACCAGTTCTAAACCTGAACTCAGCCAGGTCTAAACCAAGACTAAAGCAGATCTAAAGCAAGAATAAACTAAACGAGGGCTAAACCCGGACTAAACATGGACTAAACCCTTGTGTTTTTTTGTTCCTGGCAGGAGGCGGAGGAGATGCACATTAAGGCGATCCAGATTAAGGAGCAGCTGCTGGGACACGAGGACTACGAGGTGGCTCTGTCTGTGGGACACTTGGCTTCTTTGTACAACTACGACATGAACCAGTACGAGGACGCAGAGAGGCTGTACCTGCGCTCCATCGCCATCGGTCAGCAACAACACTACACTCTACACCAGTGGTTCTCAAACAGTTTTTATGACAGATGTGGAAGGTTCTTGTGATCCTTTTAAAGCTGACAGCATATCACACGTTCGCGCTATGTGTCACATGTATCTTTGAAGTTTAACGCTTTTAAATCCAGTTTCTCCTCACGCTTGCTTCTATAGTTACCATTAAAGTCCCTTGTAATGGTATGGGAATTATTAGTTAAACCAATGTGTAGTGTAGGTTGTTTTTAGACTATGGAGGTGAACGATTGACTATGAGGGGCCCCAATAGTTTCCTCTATTACTAGGAAACACTGCTGTTATCACTATCCTACTGCCCACAAGCTCTCTCTGTGAACTGATTTAACCTATATAGACTAGTCTGCTCTTTACCAGAGCAAGTGACAGTGTGTAAGATAGAAAGGAAGAGTGGGAGAGAGAGAGGAAGTAGACGGAAAAGTCATTTTAACTTTGACTCTCCTTCCCTGCCAGGCCTTTTTTGCAAATTTTAAACAATATTCACAGCTCCACAAAAAAACTTTGTGCAACTGAAATCATGACATGTTGTGCATCAAAGTAGACCTACAATTGTTGACTTTTGAAAGAAAAAAAAACAGTTATTTTACTTTAAACCGTTCCCTTTTTATAAGCATTTGAAACTTGTTTTGCAAGCAGGAGAAAGTCTCCTCATCTGTGTGTGTCTGGTCCGAGAGGCATCTGGCTGCAGACCTCCATGAGGAGGACCCTCACGTGACTTACCTCCATCCAGACGACCCTAAAGCCCGGATGTTCACCCATAATATGTTTAAGATACCATGGTACATTAATATTGTGCTTAAAACATATTTAGCGGCCCGCCAATAACGTTGAAGAAATAAAAGGAGCCTAGGTGATTTTGTCACTGTGCATTAACAAACCATAACTGTTATAACCTACTTCCGTGTAACAAACACGATACAAGACGGCAGGGCCCAGTGGACCGGTTGGATCGGTGGTTGAGTGGGTAGTGCAGTGGTCTTAATTACAAAGATTTTAATGGGATAGTACTACAGGATAAGTGAGCTGGTTGCCATAGTAATGAACATTTTACTGTTGCCAAATGGGCCTAAACGTTCATATTTTTAACCGTAACCTTTACCCAAACCTTTTTCCTAAACTTACCCGTTCTACTAAACTTATCACCGTCCCTCTGTCCTGACAATTAGCATTTACTAAGACCGCCGCAAGGCCTGTTAATACAATTATGTTATGTAAATAAAAACTTTTTTGTTTAAAAACTTTATTGTTAGTTCGTCACATTCATGTCTCGTGAAAGTTATCGGTTGTCATAAAAACTATACTTGATCTAGCATCTCTTTCAAGCATCTCAAAATTAGGTTTGTTTTGCTTTACTTCCGGTCCTCACGGTGGAGGAGCCTCCTCATGGAGGTCTGCAGCCAGACCCTCGTGTCTGGTCCCTGTGAAGCAGGAGAAAGTCTCCTAATCTGTGTGTGTCTGGTGCCTGTCGGCAGCGGCAGCGCTGTGAAGCAGGAGAAAGGGGGCGGAGTCTAAGCTCCACACGGGGGAGCGGATCAATTTCAGTCAAAACTCCTATCGTTCAAATAATAAAAATCTAAGGTGATACACATAATGAAAGGTAAAGCTAAACTAAAATAATATAAACTAACAATAATAAATAATACAAATCAAATTTTGTAATTTGCCTTGTTTGAATTCTAAATTGAAACAATTAATGCAAATTATTTAAAAATCTTGTCTCGTCTCGATCTCGTGGACCCAATCTCGTGGCTCGTCTCGTCTCGTGAAAATTCTGTCTCGTCCCATCCCTAATAAATTATATTGAACCCTCCAAACACGAAGAAATCTAGTAGTTTGATTTCCTCTGACACTTTTCACTCGCTCACAGAAGAGGACGTTTCTAGACTCGCTGATCATAGTTCATGGCAAAGTAAAATGCCAGCTTCAATATAACTATCATGTTTTTGTTCTGTGTCCAGGTAAGAAGCTGTTCGGCGAGGGCTACAGTGGTCTGGAGTACGATTACCGGGGCCTGATCAAACTCTACAACTCGGTGGGGAACTACGAGAAGGTCTTCGAGTACCACAACGTCTTGTCCAACTGGAACCGGCTGCGAGACAGACAGTTCGCCGTGGCCGACGCGCTGGAAGACGTCAATAACACGCCGCAGCAGACGCAGGAAGTGGTCCAGGCTTTCCTCTTAGCGCAAACTCACGGCCCCAATCGACCCTGTCTGGCACTCGCGGCCACAACCGGAGGGAATTTACATGAAGAAATCACAAAATGAAAAGAGAAATCAGGCTTTGGAACTACGCTTTCAGAAGGTCGCGGTTTTTTTGGGAGGATTTTTTGGAGACAAGAGAAAGTACGATTGGATTTTGATGGTAGAGTTTGCTGTTTAAGTGTGGAATTGTTGATGGTATGACCTAGTTTGTGGTTCATATTTCTGTAATCACTGGGTTTATTCACATGAAACATAAATACACAGAAACTTCAGTGTCTTTTCTATCAATTTAATAAAGCTGAAGTGAAAATATTTGTTCACAAAAGCTTCAGTGAGTGGTGCCATTGCTTAAATTTTCTGCTTTGAGGACAAATTAGCTCTGACATGTCACACAAACACTAGAGAACTTCTTCTATTCTCTGATATTTTTGGCTTATGCCATTATCGTAATAAATAATTTTGACCCAATATCGATACTGATATATTGTCCATCCCTAGCTTCAAGTGGCAGCAAAGGCTCTTTTCTACTAGTAATTCAAGTACAATAGTTTGAGAAATATCACCCTTTTTTGATTCTTTTAGATCAATAATAATTGACCGATCAGGCGGCAAAACTCAGCTTGATTGTCAGCTAACACGACTTGTTGCAATGGTCAGCAGTGGGCGTGTATCTTTAACAACCAGTCTTCTGTGGTTGTCACTACAAATGTGGAACTGGGTCCAAATTAGCTGCTATACCAGCTAGCCATGAAAGGCTCCATTGCAAAACAATATTTCTTCCAAATAAAGTTAAAGCAGAGCTAATCAAATCCCTAAGGTTCTATTGTAAAATTACAAAAAACAAAACTAAACTAGAAGCCAGGCTTTCTTAATAGAGCTGAAAATAATGTACAAAGGCATGTAACAGGATAAAAATGTTACTTGGCTCTGCTTTAAAAACTGAAAAAAAAAAAAGGTCAAAAAATATTCTAAAAGTCCAACATTTCTTCATGTTTTAGCTAATTAAGAATCAAGAAAATTACATTATACTGGTATCAGAAAAAACACAACGATGGCACATTTTTAGGTATCGCTGTTGACAAGTACTCATACCAAATCTCCGATCTGAGGAGCCGCAGATGCCGCTGGAGCTGTTCTCGGCTCGTGGCTAATGCTACAGCTAACAGTCAGAGCAGCTAGAAAAGACTCTGTCTGTGGAGACTCTTCAAAGCATATAATACTTTATATAAACAGACAAATATCCGTGCTAACTCTGTGATGCTTCATTTAGTTTTTGTAGAGGAGGGATTGTGGTTAAACTAACTTTAAAAACAGTCCAACAGCAGCGCTAGCTAGCGGCGCTAACAGGCTAGCATGCTAACTCGGACTTTTGTTTAGATTGCATTTAATTAGGATGGGTGCCTTTTTACAGGCCTCACTGTTTTTTTATGGCACACAGAGGCGGAAGGCGATGAAATAAAAATGAACTCAAAACAATTTTGTTTACTGAGAATTATATTTTACCCTAAAAGAGTTTTCAAAATCCAAATACATAATGAAAAGTATTTTATGTAGCCAATATTTCTTGTTTTTTGAGACTTATAGGAGTCCAGTTTACAAAAGCTATTATTAATATTGACTATAGATTTTAATTAGAGTAAAATTGAGTACCAATAGTTAACTTCTTTAGCCATTATTATGCAATATTTGGTATCTGTAATGGAACAATACTAATAATTTTGTAAGGTTCCATGTAACTGTCCACAATCACACCACTTTCTGACAGTTTTACAATGAAATAATCCCACTTTTACTTATTTAAAGTGATGGAGAAGACCTTTCACTTTGTACCAGCTTCTGTTTCGTCTGAATAAACCCAGTAAATGCAAAAATACGAACCACAAACCAGGTCAAAACATCTGCATTTGCATCTACAACTGCAGCAAATTCTACTCTACAATTCACTTTTAACCCTTCGCTAGTTCAAATGATTAATCCTCAATTATATTCTGTCAATTTAACTTATCAATTGAATTTATAACAATACAGCTTCTCAATTCTTTATTATCAAAATCTTACGTTGGAAGAAAATCTGCAACTTCAACGGGAAATAAGCAGTGAATATATTAAAAATCCCTCCACGTTTCTGGACAGACGACCACTTCTCTGCGTAGCTTTCCAACAAAACCTGCCGTAATCATCATAAAAAACTACTCGTACGTTTAAAGTATAGATTGTACAACCTTGGATTCATTTTCTTTGGCAAAAAAACGGACCGGAAACTGCTTTTTTCTTGTTTTTTTCTGGACGGATTAAAGACGATATAAACTAAAAGGAATGTCCTGAATGGTGAGTTGTTACACGGAGCAGGTTTTTGTCCGAAAGCCTGTCGTTTTCAATGTTTTACTGACATAGATACAATAAAATGCCAATAATTTATATGCAAAAAAAGAGAAAAAAAAAAGACGTGTATGTCCGATGTAGCTCTCTGCTTTATTACTGAATGAGCCGTGGATTTGAAAAGAGGTTTTTAAAGATGTGAAGTGAGCGGAAAGACGTGGAAGATGGTTTGATTTAGAATGTTAAAATGCTGGCGAAAATCACACTTTGAATTTTGCAGAGTAGATTTTTGTATTTTTTCCACAGTTAAAGCTGGGCAATATATTGATATATATTGTGGTTGTTACTTTGATTATATGCAACTGTGGAATATCTAATACATCGTTTGTATAAAAAAGAGCTTCAAAAATACTTGTTTGAAGACACAAATGAAGAAAGGTACATTATTGTAAATGTTCAAAATAGTGTAGAAGATGATATTTTAGGCAATTAATCACTCATTGGTGTCTTAGTTGCCATTTTTTTGTAAATTTATTCTGACTTTTTTTATATGAAAATCTCGTTTAGCTGCATCTTTTCTTTAGTAATTTCTCATGCAAACCTCAGAGTTTGTGTCCTGTGAGGGCCAAATATTTGGTCACAACATTGAGACACTAGTTTTGAGAAAAAGGGATCTTTTAGTCGGGGAAACTTTTCTGATCATTACGCTTTAAAGGTTATATGGAGGATTTAAAAAAAATGTTTGTTGTCAATTTTGGTCAAAAACAGTTGCATAGATTTATAACAGCCTTGTACTTATGCTAAACAAAAAAATAATTATAAAAATATATAAACTGTGAACATGATGAGGCCAGTAAAACGTTGGCCAATAGATAACGAGGTACCTCGTTATCTATTGGCCTGTTAACCTGTCAAGCAATCCCTCAGTGTTCCTAAGTAACTCATTGGCCCAGTTACAGTGAAGGGCGTGGTCCTGGGAGGAGAAACACATGTGCATCGTTTGAAAAACAGCAAACAGCTGTTGGATTTGAAATATCCTCCATACAAGCTTTAACTAATACACTTAAATGTGTGTTTGAACACAATATCGTTCGAGTAACGTAATGGAGATGTGTCAAAAATTATCCAGATTTGTTTATATCGCCCAGCCTTATCCACAGTTACAACAATACTAACTAAAAAGTTAATTTAGCAGGATTTGAATGTTTAAACTTTGGTAAAACATGATGAAAATGCAAAATGTTGCAAAACTGCAAAATTCAACAACTGAAAATTTTAAATTTAGATTAGAAATTCAAAGTGAGAATTCCCGCCAGTATTTAAAATGTTCAAGAAACAAATTATCTTCTGTAAAAAGGCTACAAGAGTCACCACAACAAAATGAGCCAAAACATTATGATCATTTGCCATTTAATGCAAAGAAAATAACTTTAGACCCACAGTTTGTTCATTTGAAATACAATCTGTCAAAATTAAGTTCTTGAATCGCCAAATTGAAAATGTTTTTGTGACGTTAAGGGGGATTATCGGTTGATGTTTTTTTTCTGCTCTGATGCGCATGTCGCCTGCAGAAAGATGCGTTTTACATCCAGCTGGCTGTGAAGACCTCCTTGATTAAAAACAAAGCAGGATGAGGTACTGTTTCGACCAAGTATGAACCGGTCTGACTGACTACTCGCTGCTTAAACTCAAGACACTCACCTGAATGTAACGTGTGTAAAGGTGCACTCACACTAGGGTTTTCGATCGTGCCGCGCTCAAGCCGCATGTCAGACAATTCCATGTCCTGCACTCACACCTGCGCAACCGAACACAGGCCGATGACGTCATCCTCTAGCGTCGTTTGTTTACATGTCGCGCTGAAGCTAGGATCAAGTGCTGAAGTACTGATGCTGTTGCCTGACCAGCCAGCCCCTCCTACATTCTGTTTGAATGCAGAAGGGTCTGAAACTGAAGAGATACAAGATGGCGGATGTAGCTGATAGATTATTATTTTCGGCTCTAGCTTCGGTTTTGAACAATAAAGGACGTATCAATCAAACCGGAGCAGAAAACCGTGTTGAGAGCCTTCACATAGGTCACTGCTCCATTGAAAAAATCCTTGCGCAACATGTTTACTATAACAACCGGTTTAGCGTGTCACTGTTTTGGTAGAATTTCCGGGTTTTCTGTGATTGATTGACTCACAGCTCGGAAAGCCTGTTCTCGAAATTGAACCCCGGCGCTCTGATCCCAGACCCTCACGTCTTTGTACAGTGTCTGTCAAAGTATGTAGGGACTGGTCAGGCAACTAATGCTGTAACGGCGAAAATAAATCCTGCGGGTTGTTATATCTTTAATATAATGAGGCAGACCCTCATGCGGGCTCCTTCTCTTTGGATTAAAAATCACGTGAAGCAGCAAAAACAACAGATGTCACAACTTTACTCTTCGGTCATGGTGCTAATTCAAAGTAAGCGCATATCCACGGAGTTTGGTGCAGAATTTATTTTTGTACTTCTTCTAATGAGAAACATCAGCGCTCACAATGGGTTTATGCTAAAGTCGTGCGTGCTTGTACATGAATAATTGTGCCGTGATCTGGTCCACCTTCAACCGCGCCAGAGTCAGATCCGTGCCGCGCCTGAGCGGGGTTCGTTTGTACTCACATTGGAGAAAAAGAATCGCGCTTTAGGGGCCATCCAGGTTTAGGCATGGTTCGGTTGTGCCAGTGTAAGTGCACCCTAAGTCATAAATACAAATTTCATTCACAAATGTTGATATAGCAGCAAAACCTGTTTTCTCACAGTGATGAACAACAGCGCTGGTTAGTGTTGCTGCTACAGCTTGTGTCAATCAGCCGCGCCTCTTTCTCCTGTCAGGCTGTGGCGCATCCCCCGCATTGAGAAACAAATAATTTGTTTAAACAATCCCTCAAAGACATTCTCTGTTTTTGTGGTCGTAATGTTTTGGCTGACTGTCGTAGCCTTTTTAACCCGAGACGTTTTTCTGCTCCAAAGCTACGTGAGCCGTTTGTGTTCAGAATTATCACTCCAGGGGCTGCTCTGCAAAACAACACAACGAACCAGGTTAATGAAGATTCACCTCCAAAATCTCATCAGTCGTTTTGAAGAAATTATGAACAAACTAATTTATGAACTATTTCTTTATTGCGCTTTATCTAAGTAGCCAAGTCTGGATTGAAATGTCTCTTTCAGGGGAGTACTGGAAGAGAAACCGAAAGCCTCCTGACACCGGACCAGATGCAGTGTGAGCCGGGACTTATCCTCGAGGTTTTCTGCCTCTCGTCATTTGAGCAAAATTATGCAAATATTAATTAACTTTTTTGGGTTTTGAAGAACAACTTAATGCTGCGTTCAGACTGGACAGCGGCGGAGCGTCCAAAGCGTCCAATTTACATGCTAAGTCAAAGTAGTGGTGGGCAATATATCGATATACTGTATATATCGTATATCGAGATATTTACTAAACAAGTTATGAATTTTTCCATATCGTGTATATTGAGAAAT
Source organism: Mugilogobius chulae (assembly GCA_038363315.1). NCBI lineage: Eukaryota > Metazoa > Chordata > Actinopteri > Gobiiformes > Gobiidae > Mugilogobius > Mugilogobius chulae. The sequence goes on along the minus strand of CM076415.1, from coordinate 8,027,107 downwards.
TTTTATTCTGGGTAAAAAGAGCTCATCAAACTGATGAAAACTGATTAGTGACATTTTCTATTTGTTATAAAAATCTAATCATAAACTTGTGGTATGCATTAAATTGAGTTTTATTTGGTTTTACTCAACAAAAGATATAACCAAAATGTATTTGTTTAATGTAAAGTTAGATTTTTACTTTCTAATCAGCAGACTACAAACTAAAAAAAAAATTATTTCACTTAAGAAATGTAATTTCAAAGATATCGAGATATATATAAATATATATCGAGATATACATTTTTGGACGCGAATTTGCGGCGCTAACAACATTTGCTTGTTCGAGCGTCTGCTGATGTTCCAATGTGCGGCGAATGCTTTGGCCTCATCAGACGTTGAAGCCCGAGTTGGGCTCTGCTGAACTTTCAAGCGTCAAACGCCTGCGTCCACCAATCAGACACTGCTCTACTGTGACGCAGAGGAAAGGACGACTATTTACTGAAGTCTTTTAAAAAACTTTTTTAATGAATGGTTGCTTGTTTTTGGGGCAGCAAGCCTCTCTCTCTCCTCTCTCTGAACGTCTGCCTACGTGTAAAACAAAGCCTTTTGTAAAAAAAAACGGGACCACAAAGAAGCGCTTCAGGGTGTAAAAAGTGTCCTTTGTCCCCTGACGCCCAGACAAGGCTTTGGGACGTCAGCTTCGAAAATATTCTGCGTCAAAATTTGCTTCAACTGGTCTGAACGCAGCATAACAGAGAAGCTTTGGAAACACGTTTGTGCTTTTCTAAAAAACTAAATTTAACAAATAACTTCTTCAAATTTCTCTGCTTCTTCCGCTGTTGTGACTCTTCGACCAATCAGCTTGAATCTCTGCCTTTTCCCGACGAGAAATTCAGATTGATAATGTGTAGAACTGTTTCTAGGTTTACAACTGTTCCAAAAATTTCAAGAAAATATTTTCTGACAATTCTTCCAAACGCCTGATGAGATTTTGGTTTAGACTTTACGTAAATTTTCAAATAGGCATTAAATATTTGAAAGTGTTTTGATGAACTTGCCTTGTTTTGCGTCACTTGAATGAACGAAAGCTTTGCCTTGCTGTCGTCGCTTTAGCATCGGATATTTCTCCCTTTTTTTGAGAAAATTTTAACTTTCTGAATGGCCCGAGATCTGAGAAAGTCCAGCCTTAGATTCTTAAAAAAAAACGACTTTCGACAATGTTTTTATCCGAATGTTTGAAGAGAAATTATACAAGTCTGGGTTTGAAGAGCTTACATGGACATTTTTACAATTTTGTCAACTTCTACTAAGCTATTTTTAAAGGAATAAAAGTGTTTGTGTAAGCTCCAAAGCTACTTTATTCTGATTAAAATGTTAACTTTAGCTTAAGGGCTGCACAATATAGAACATTATTGTATTTTGGTTGCTTGACACTGCAATTATTAGTCCTTTTTACCTTATATCGCCCCGCCCACTTCTTGGGAGCACACTTCCTGTTTAGCTGCGGTTAGACGAAAGTAACATGAGCCACAATCAAACCTCAAATCGCTCACAAACGATATACACATGATTTACTAACACATATTCTAAAACTGGATTGATACAGAGATTAGAATGGCTCCTGCAGAAGAACATGCAACTGTGTGAAGCGCTTTTCATGAAAAAACAAAAAGAAAAAGAGTGTTTGAATTAGGTTTAGGTTATATCTGTTTGAGATTTCCCTGCAGGAAGGACAAGCTAACAGAATAGCTCCTTTAACAGAGCTAAACGAGAAGTGTGCTGCCAAGAAAAAGTGAATAAAGATAAACAGTGACCGCACACTTCTTTTAAGTGCAAACTCTCTTTATAAATTTCCCTTTTTTATAATGAAAGTTTGAAAAACAGTGGGAGTCATGAATGTTAAGTCTTGTTGTCTCTTCATGCAGCTTTACAAAATACAAAATTAATACATCGTATTGGGATTTTTAAGATTTGCATTTGTTTATTAGACTGAAAACAACTGTTATGGATCTGAGTTAACACAAGTAGAATAGAGGGACTTTCACTGTTCATGTTCTATGCAGAAAGAGCCGCTCTCAATCTAGTTGTCTGGGAAAACTTCTTTGATTAAAACAACAAAACGAGACGAGAGCAGCTGTTTGGATCAGGTCTGAACCGGTCTGACAGGCGTCTGTCTCCTGTTTTTCTCGTTGTTTTTTCACCTGAATGTAACTTTAAAGGGTCGTAGGTTGAGTTTCATTCACAAATAATAGTTACTGACAACGGTGCTTTTTTGACTTGTTTCCACTATTTGTGTCTTTGAGCGGCGGTTCTCTCTGCATAACGAGTGCGCGTGCATCGCCCGTGTTGATAAACAAAAAATACCTCTAGTTTAGTAGTATTTTCTATATCAACTTTCAACACATCAGTGACCGTGTGTGGTGCCTCTGACAAAGACAGAAGTCACCATTGTAAAGATAAGATAAAGATTTGATAGATAATAAGCCTACGCTGTCTCAACTATTGTTTGATATAGAAGAAAACTACTTTGTTACCTGCGACTACTCTTAATATTTGATTTTCTTTCCAAATCTCTATGGGAGTTTTTAATGGAAGAATGACCAGAATCTGGAACCGGAGCGATTTTCCACTGCAACATTAGTTTAGCCCATTTTGAATCAGATTTGTTCCTGTCTTGATGGTTTGGTCAAAACAAAATACAGTGTAAACGTAATCGTGACAAACTGGGCAATAGATCCAATTATAGATAATATCATGAATGTTGGGGTTGTTGGGGTGCACGGTAGCCAAGTGGTTAGAGCTCTGGCTTCCCAATAAGGAGGTCGTGGGTTCGACTCCCGGGTCGGACCATATCAACATCTCACGATTTCTCTGGTGGAGTTTGCATGTTCTCCCCGTGTCACCGTGGATTTTCTCCGGTTTCCTCCCACCTCCAAAAACATGCATGTTTAGGTTAATTGGGCATCACTGTAAATTTCCCTTAGTGAGTGAATGAGAGAGTGAATGTTTGTCTGTCTAACCCTGCGACAAATTGGCCACTGTCCAGGGTGTTTCCCGCCTAAGGCCCAAAGTCACTGGATAGGCTCCAGTCACCCGCAACCCCTAACGGGATTAAGCGGTAGAAAATGAATGAATGAATCATGAATGTTGTTTTTAAGATCTTTACAGAGCTAATTTACAATAAAAGTTAAATAAATTATGTCAATCAACTTTCTAAAGCAACCAGTTTATATTCCTCTAAGAATTTGTACATTAAATCATTCAGACCGCTTCACAAACCAACAAAATTATGATCTAATGAGATTGCAACACTAAAAAATACCAACTTAACTTTAAAAACAAGTGAATGTGTGCCTGGAACGTGATATATTGTGCAGCCCTGTTTTGATTTTTGGTGAATTCAATCAGACTTTGAATGAAACACGAGCCTCAAACAGCCCAGAAACGTGAAATATTTGGACTTTTACAGGGTCTTTAACACTTTGTGATTAATCGAAAGGGAATCCCGGAGTTTTTTTGTTTGTTTTTTTTTAGGTGAAAAGAAGGATTTCTGTGTCAAACGATGGCGTGTCGCTGTTTGTCCTGTTACTGCTTCACTGTTCGCGCAAAAAACAATAAACTTATTATTTCATGTCACAAATACAAAGTCTGAGTTTGGTTTTTTTGTGATAACCTCTTCTCATTCCAGCAGGATTTACTTCAAACTCAGGATGGTCTTTGTCTTTTTAGCTTCCGATTCTGATTGACTTTAATCATAAGTGAGAACAAGCTCTGCGCAGAAGGAAAACAGAATTAAACCTCCACCACGAGCTGCAAAACTTGCACCAGGAGCCAGAAGGTGAAGCTACAGCTACATGGCCTCAGTGTAGTGACCTGTTCTGGTTTAGTTCTACTTTAGTCCTATTCAAGTCCTAGTTTAGTCTGGTACTGGTCCTGGTTAAGTCCTGCGTTAGTCCTGGTTGGGTTCTGGTTTAGTCTTTGCTTAGTCCTGTTTTGGTCCTTGTTTAATACTGGTTTAGTCCAGCTTTAGTTCTTTGGTCCTGGTCAAGTCCTGCTTTATTGCTGGTTTAGTTTCTCTTAAGTCCTGATTGTGGTCTGCTTTAGTCCTGGATTGGTCCGGCTTTGGTCCTTGTTTAGTCCTGCTTTAGTCCTGGTTTGGTCCGGCTTTGGTCCTTGTTTAGTCCTGCTTTAGTCCTGGTTTGGTCCGGCTTTGGTCCTTGTTTAGTCCTGCTTTAGTCCAGTTTTGGTTCTGCTTTAGTCCTGGTTTAATACTGGTTTAGTCCAGTTTTGGTCCTGCTTTAGTCCAGTTTTGGTCCTGCTTTAGTCCAGTTTTGGTTCTGCTTTAGTCCTGGTTTAATACTGGTTTAGTCCAGTTTTGGTCCTGCTTTAGTCCAGTTTTGGTCCTGCTTTAGTCCAGTTTTGGTCCTGCTTTAGTCCAGTTTTGGTCCTGCTTTAGTCCAGTTTTGGTCCTGTTTTAGTCTAGTTTTGGTCCAGTTTTGGTCCTGCTTTAGTCCAGTTTTGGTCCTGTTTTAGTCCAGTTTTGGTCCTGCTTTAGTCCAGTTTTGGTCCTGCTTTAGTCCAGTTTTGGTCCTGCTTTAGTCCTGGTTTAATACTGGTTTAGTCCAGTTTTGGTCCTGCTTTAGTCCAGTTTTGGTCCTGTTTTAGTCCTGGTTTAATACTGGTTTAGTCCAGTTTTGGTCCTGCTTTAGTCCAGTTTTGGTCCTGTTTTAGTCCTGGTTTAATACTGGTTTAGTCCAGTTTTGGTCCTGTTTTAGTCCAGTTTTGGTCCTGTTTTAGTCCTGGTTTAATACTGGTTTAGTCCAGTTTTGGTCCTGCTTTAGTCCAGTTTTGGTCCTGCTTTAGTCCAGTTTTGGTCCTGTTTTAGTCCTGGTTTAGTCCAGTTTTGGTCCTGTTTTAGTCCAGTTTTGGACCTGCTTTAGTCCTGGTTGGGTTCTGGTTTAGTCCTGTTTTAGTCCAGTTTTGGTCCTGTTTTAGTCCTGGTTTAATACTGGTTTAGTCCAGTTTTGGTCCTGCTTTAGTCCAGTTTTGGTCCTGTTTTAGTCTAGTTTTGGTCCAGTTTTGGTCCTGCTTTAGTCCAGTTTTGGTCCTGTTTTAGTCCAGTTTTGGTCCTGCTTTAGTCCAGTTTTGGTCCTGCTTTAGTCCTGGTTTAATACTGGTTTAGTCCAGTTTTGGTCCTGCTTTAGTCCAGTTTTGGTCCTGTTTTAGTCCTGGTTTAATACTGGTTTAGTCCAGTTTTGGTCCTGCTTTAGTCCAGTTTTGGTCCTGCTTTAGTCCAGTTTTGGTCCTGTTTTAGTCCTGGTTTAGTCCAGTTTTGGTCCTGCTTTAGTCCTGGTTGGGTTCTGGTTTAGTCCTGTTTTAATCCAGTTTTGGTCCTGCTTTAGTCCTGGTTTGGTCCTGTTTTACCTTTAGGCCTTTTCCCACTGTAGGAACTTTTTTCAGTTTTAGGCGCATTCACACAGAGCAGGAACTATGGACTGGGGTCACACTTTGGGGACTTTTTTAGCTCCTGCTCTGGGGCAGGTTCTTTCACTCAGACCAGGAACCTTTTGGTGACTCAAACACATTTGTTTGTAAACATGTTTTTTAATCTCATATTTAGACCATCTTCTCTTTTCTTAGAAAAATTAAAAGCAGAAACTCCCAGAATAAATGTGTAAAGAGGAACTGTTATTAGGAATAACAATGAATAATTGTGTTTCATTGTAACTTTTATTGATATTTTTAGCTTTTGCACATCATAGTTTGTGCATCATTTTATGTTGAAGGGAAAAAACAACCTTTGTTTTCTTAACACCAACAGCGTGTTTTAAATGTTCCAGAAAATACAAGTGCTAGTAGGCGTTTTCACATGTGAAAGTATAAAGAACTAGTCCCCACATTCCTCCAGCCTGTTTAGTCAGAAGAACTACCCTGTCCCCATGTCTGTGTTCACACAGCAGCAGTTTCTGAAAGTGGGTCTAACTGGCTTTAGTATTAGCATCTGTAAAGTCTGGAACTTTTAAGTAAGTCATTAAGTGGTGTTGGGAAAACAAAAGTTACCTAACCCTTTTTAGATTCCACATAAAACTATGATCGACAAAACCTATAAACATCACTGAAATTAACAATTAACTATTCATTGTAATTCCTAATAATAGTATTATAGGCTATTTAGAAATTAATTAAATATATGTTGGGAGTTATTGTTTTGAAATTATTTTTCTTAAGGATAAGGAAAGTTTATCTCACAGGGACTCTTTGGAAATGTAGACTTGAGTAAACTGAGGGACTCAAAAAATTAAGAAAACCTTTATTACACGCCTTGACATCATACACTGGGTGACTCTGTGCCTGCCCACTTGGGACATGTGATTGGAGCCTTTGAGTTTAAATCTGCTCTGGGACAGTCATCTCGAGTTTGCCCTGACGAAGGCCGAAGGGCTGAAACGCGTCTTTTTTGCCATGTTGTAATAAAGACTTTTATCTTCCTTAAATTTTTTCAAGTTTTCTCAAGTATATGTTTTGAAATATGTTTTATACCAAGTTAAAATTGTAAATGTGCTTGTGTCACCAAAAAGTTCCAGGTCACGGGAAAAGGCCTAATGTCTTCATTTAGTCCTGCTTTGGTCCTTGTTTAGTTCTGCTTTAGTCCTCTTTATAGGCGTTTTCCCACATGAAAGTACCAAGAACTAGTCCCCACATTCCTCCAGTCCCTGTTTAGTCAGAGGAACTACCCTGTCCCCATGTTTGTGTTAACACAGCAGCAGTTTCTGAAAGTGGGTCTAACTAGCTTTAGCATTAGCATCTGTAAAGTCTGGAACATTTAAATAACTCATTATGTGGTGTTAGGAAAACAAAAGTTGTCTTTTTCAATTCCACATAAAACTATTATGTGCAAAACTTAAAAACATCACTAAAATTAACAATAAAACTAAATGATTCACTGTAATTCCTAATAATAGTATTATAGACTACTATTTACTACTTAAATAAATACATTTTGGGAGTTACTGCCTTTAAATCATTATTCTTAAGGAGAAGGAAAGTTTATCTAAATGTGAGAATGTGTAAAACATGTCTCAAAACATAGTCAGTGTAGTAAATGTGCTGGTGTCTGACTGAAAGTACCTGCCCCAGAGCTGGAACTAAAAAGTCCATAAAGTGTAACCCCAGTCCATAGTTCCTGCTCTGTGTGAACGTGACTAAAATGGGGGCAGGAACTGAAAAAAAAGTTCCTACAGTGGAAAAGATGCCTTTTGTCTTCATTTAGTCCTGCTTTAGTCCTGCTTTAGTCCTAGTCAAGTCTTGTTTTAGTATTGTATAAGTCCTACTTTAGCTCTTGTTTAGTCCTTGTTTATTCCTGATTTAGTCCTAGTTTTAGTCATGCTTTGGTCTTGGTTTAGTCTCAATTTTAATTCTGCTTTAGTCCTTGTTAAGTCCAGCTTCAGACCTGGTCATTCTTTACAAACAACAATAGATCCAAAGTCCAAAACCTTAATAATTTATTGAATAAAAAGTGCAAAAAAAAGGCAAACTTCCAGCTTAATTTCCTCACAATTCCCTGGGTTTTCATATTCTGTCTATAAATAGATTGTGTTCACGTGACTCCACAACATTTTACAAACCGATCATATTCAATACAAAAGTTTGGCAGCTAAAATAAGAAATGTAGTTTTTTGAATGAATGCGTCTAGTCACAAATATAACCCAGTGTAATGTTATTAATCTGGACTCAACACATGAACGCAACTTTTTCATTTAATTAAGTCAATCCTAAACCCATAAACGCAAATACATAACTTATATTTTCATTTATTTACCAATTACAAGTCATAGTAAAGCTGCAGCATAATACAAAACTAAAACATTTAACCCTGTTCCCTTTGAAATATGTTTTATTGAATAAAATAAATAAATAGGTCCTGGATAGAAAAGTAAAATTATGCAAAACAAAATAGGTTTATAAATTAAATATGATTTGGTTTAGTGGGTCTTCTCCTCGATCTCGTCTTTGGTGAGAAACTTCACGTGAGTCCAGATGCACCAGGCCTGCAGGAAAAAGAAGAAATAAAACAGATTTTAGAGATGAAATGAAATGTAAAGTGAAGAGGAAGAGGAGGAAGGGATGAGAAGAGAAGGAGAAGAAGAGAGAAGGAGGAGAGGAAGAATAGAATAAGTGAAGTAGGAGGTGAGAAGGAGAGAAGAAGGAAAAGGAAAGGAGGAGAGGAGAGAAGGAAGAGAGGGGGAAGAGAGGAGTAGAGAAGGGGGAGAAGAGATGGAGGAGGGAGAAGAAGGGGGAGGAGAGAAAGGAGAAGAGTAAAGAAAGGGGAGAGAAGGAGAACAAGAGAATATCGAGGAGGGGAGAAGGAAAGGAGAATGAGGGGAGGAAGATGAGGAGAAGAGAAGAGGGAGGAGGAAGAAAAGTGGAGGAGCAGAGGAAGAGAAGGATAGGATGGGGGAGGGAGGAGTAGAATAAGAAGCAGGTGAGGATGAAAGGAGGAAGGAGGAGAAGAGAAGAGGAGGAAAGAAGGAGAGGGGGAGGAGAGGAGAAAGGTGAGAAGGAATGAAGAAAGAGGAGAGGAGGAGTAGGGGAGAAGGAGAGAAGGACGAGGAAAGAAGGAGAGGAGAAAGGAGAGAATGAGAGAAACGGGAAGAGAGGAGAGAAGGAGAACAAGAGAGAAGGAAGAGGAGAGGGGGAGAGGAGAATGGGGGGAGGAAGAGGGGGTTGAGGAGAAATAGAAGAAGAATGATGAGAGGAAGAGGAGGAGATGAGAAGGAGGAAGAGGAGGAAGAAAAGTGAAGGAGCAGAGGAAAAGGAGGGGGATGGATGAGGGGGGAGGAGTAGAATAAGAGAAGCGGGAGGTGAGGAGGAAAGAATGAGGAAGAGGAGGAGGGGAGGAGGACAAGGGGGAGGAGGAGAGAAAAAGAGAAGGGTGAGAGGAGGAGGAGGAGGAGAGGAGAAAGAGGGGAGCTAGAGGGGGTTAAGGAGAGGATACGAAAGAAAAAATAAGCATGAGAGTAGAAGGACAAGTGGAGGGGTAAAGAAGGAGGAGGATAGGATGAGGGGAGGGAGAGGAGTAGAACAAGGTGAGGAGAACTAGGAGGTGGAAAAGACAAGGAGCAGAGGAGAAGAAGGAGGGGAGAGGAGAAAGATGAGGGAAGGATAGAAGAAAAAGGAAAAGAGAAGGTTGGGACAGGAGGAGGAAAAAGGAGAGAAGGAGGAGGAGGAAGATGAAAGGAGAGGAGGAGAAAATATGGAGAGAGGAGGAGGAGAGAAAAAGAGGAAGGCTAAAGAGACGAGAGGGGAAGAAGGGAGCAGAGGAGAGAAGAAGAAGAAGGGAAGGAGGAGAGAAGATGGAGGAGAGAAGGAGTAGAAGAGGAGAAAAGATGGAGGGAGAGGAGAGAAGGAAGAGAGAAGAATGGGAGGAGAGGTGAGGAGGAAAATTGGAATAAGGGGGAGGAGAACAGGAGGATGAAATAGAAGAAGTGTAGAAGCGAAGGAGTGGAAGAAGATGAGAAGAGAATGAGAAGAAAAGAAAAAAAATGAGAGACAGGTAGAGGAAAGGAGGAGAAGGAGAGGTAGAAGGGATGAAGAGACAAGGAGAATTGGGGAGAAAAGGAGAGGATGAAAAGGAGGAAGAAAATAACAAATGATGAGAGAAGGAGGAGGAGGAGGAAATGATTAGGAACAGAGGAGGTTAGGGAAATGAGAAGGAGAGAAAAAGGATGAAAAACTTTTGAACCTTTGAATTGCTTTGTGGAAAACAATGTTTTTGACATTGATAAAAGTGTCATTAAAAAGTTTCCAAACCCCTGATGTAAAGTCTTACCTCGGCTACAAAAGCCAGCGTTCTCCCCAGAAGCAGCAGCAGTGTGATGTGAAGCTGGAGCCAAAATGGCGGCCGGAGCAGACTGTGGCTCGAGCAGTAAAGCCACAGAGGGAGACCGTGAAGCCCAGAGACGACCAGCAGACCCAGAGGAGTGTGGAAGCCTGGAGAATGAGGACAAGTGTGAGTGAAATAATGATCACAGACACGGGAAGACACGGCTGGGTAAGTATTTTTACTCCAGGGTTACAGTATATTCAAACCCAGAAAACTTGTGGAGGCCCAAAGAAAAGAGCAACATTTTTCGGTTTAATAAAGTAACATGTTTTCCCCCATTGATTTTTATTCATTTTTATTCAGCCTTCCAAAAATAAATTGCTTTAAGTAATGATTTTATAAACATAGATGACTCAGACGAGAATAAAATCATAATTTTACGAGAAAAAGAAAGAATAAAAAATCTGAAACTGGACTTGGACAAATGTTTCCATAAAAACACACAATAGACTTTTTTAATTACAACAAAATACAATTTTAATCTCGTAAATCTTCCAGTTTAATATTGAAAAATAGCTTTTTATGGCTTTGACTTTCTTCTCATAACGATGTGAATTTAATGTGCTCAAAGTTTATTATCGTAGCCCAAGTTTTTGACACTAAAACTTCATCATGTATTTCTGTTTCTCAAAAATATTAGTTACAAACTCAGAAAAGTAGATTTTACAGAATATATCTCCTGTAACAGATCGAACTGTGGTAAACCTGGAGCTCGTACCGTTGGCCATGATGGCCTGGATGATCCTGGGGCTGGAGTTAAAGCTGTTCTTCCAGTCTTCTCCTTTAGAGCTGTGATTACACACGAAGACACACCACTCCAGCGACGACACCAGCCACCCGCCCTGAACACACAAACATGAATAAAGTTTGGATGGCTTAGCTACAGGTAGGGTTTTATTTTCTCTGATGTTAACTTTCTGTTTAGTGAAAATGCTTTTTTAATTTCACAAAAACATATAGAACTCTATTTAACATTTGGCCCATGTGACAATTTTAGTGAGATTAATAATGTTAGACATGAGCGAGCTGCAAATGTGGAAAAGTAATGTAACAACCACCAGACTTTAAACAAAGGACAACATTCTTGAATGACACAATACTTTTGATTTGACAAATATTAATACCTGATTACATACAGTATATATTTAGTTACTGCTCTGGCCTTACAGTTTGCATGTTCTTCCCGTGTTTGTGTAGGTCTCCTACAGGTGCTCCGGTTTTTATAATCACTAAAAACATGTCCAGTAGCTCCTCCCCTTTCCAGTATTACAGATGGAAATTAGCTGTAAGGTAAGGTTTATTAAGGACAATGTACAATTACATTAAGCACAAAGGCAGAGATGCTTGTACCAGATTGTAGCTTACAGCTAATTTCCATCTGATCTGTAGTCCTGGAGAGGGGAGGCACATTGGACATGTTTTTAGTTGTAGGAGGAAACCGGAGTACCCGGAGGAAACCTACACAGACACGAGGAGAACATGCAAACTCCACATAGAAAAGCCCCGGGCGACCCGGGAGTCGAACCCGGAACCTTCTTGTTATGAGGCCAGAGCGCTAACCGTTGTGTCCGTGTCGCCAGCTGTAAAATCTGGTACAAGCATTTCTGCCATTGTGCCTAATGTAACTGGATTGTCCCAGTAAAAACAATTAAACTTTTTTGGATTGACAAACTTGATACTCTTAAAGCAGTGGTCCCCAACCTTTTTTCTTGCAAGGACCGGTACAGTAATAATTTTCTTTTCCGGGGACCAGTAGAGGTTGGGTAGAGCCAATAACAACAACGTAAAATGCATACAACTGATTATTGTGCATATTTTTAGCTCTTATTGCCTTAATTTGCAGTTTATTTGGTTAAATGACACAATATTTTCATAGTAAAGCACAAGGAAGTAGTGATAAACTATCAAATAAAAAATAAAATACATCTAAAAAGATCCTCTGGGGCCTGGTAGCAGATGGCTCGCGGACCGGTTTTGGGCCCCGGACCGGTGGTTTGGGACCCCTGTCTTAAAGTGAAGCAAAACACAAAAACAACGTATTTTGTCTTAAACTGTATATTTGTGTTTAAACTGCATTGTCTACTGCTTTTGTGAGTTTTAGTACAAACTGAGTAAATGAGTTTGAGGTGAAAGGCGTCCTGCTCCTCCTGTGTCTCGCTGCTGTGGCCAGTGTCATTTCTAGACTCTTATGTGACATCAACATTGATTTAACCACTCAATCCAGTTCTGATCACAAATGACACAACTGGTGCCCACTCCCAGACCCTCCTTTCACCCTCTCCTTGTTTTTTTTCCTGCAAAAAATTAAATTTGAAATGTGTTTGTGGGAGGATTTTAGGAGGTTAGCGTCACTTGAAAGCAGAACTAACATTTTGACCTTGTAAAATGTCTTTGTAAGTCTCTGTGATGATGGCCACATATGTATTTTAGTTTAGTTTATTTGTCACATACATTTGCACAAGTAGGCCTACAACATGTAGTGAAATTCATTTGTACCTTCCAGTGACATAAACAAGCAACAATACAAACACATACAATACAATATCCAGTAGTATAACTGCAGGAGAATTTTATAAGTAGGCCATATTTTACAGTCTGATGGCCTCAGGGAAAAAGCTCCTCCTCATCCTCTCGGTTTTCACCTTGAGGAGACGATAGCGTCTTCCTGATGGCAAAAGAGAAAACACATTGTGATCAGGATGGCTTGAGTCCTGAACAATCTTCTGCGCTCTTCGTTGACATCTTTCAGTGTAGATGTTTTCCAAACTGGGCAGCCTTATTCTAAGGATCTTTTCTGCTGATCTAACCACTCTTCTGAGAGCAACACGGTCCTGCTGTGTGGTTCCCCCCATCCACACAGTGATGCTTCCAGTCAGGATGCTCTCAGTGGTGCAGGTGTAAAAGTCCCTCAACACTCTTGGTGAAAGTCTCAAATCCCTCAGTCGCCTTAGATGGTACAAGCGCTGACGGGCTTTCTTTGCCAAGAAGGTCGTGTGCAATGTCCAGCTTAGGTCCTGGGATATGTACACCCCCAGCTATTTAAAACAGTCTACTCTCTCTACGGGTGAGCCACAGCTGGTGATAGAGCAGAGACTCTCCCGCTTATTCCTGCGAAAATCCACTACAAGTTCTTTAGTTTTGCCAATATTCAGTTTGAGGTTATTGTTTTTATACCAGCCAATCAAATGGTTGATCTCGGAGCGATAGGCTGTCTTTTTTTGGGGCATTTGAAGCATGTGTCGACTCTATCTGCTGTCTCCGGCAGAAACTACAGCAATTGCAACTTTCCTCCTCCTCTGCCTCGCCAACACATTCTCGACCCAAATTTCTCTACTGAAAAACACTGGCTAAAATGTGTTTAGATGTGTTTTTGCTGCCTTATTTCAATCTTTCACTGACAAGTTTTCAAACCAAGTGAACCTTATGGAATGTTCGCTTGGTTTGGAAACTTTTCAGTGAAACTTAAATCGCAAATTCATAGTCTAACCAAAAGAGCAGGTAAAATAATTTGCACGGTGCCTGGTTTACTTCAGCAAATCTTTGAGGTGAGCGTTAGGAAACTAGGCAGGAAAGTTGCGAATGACTCAACTACACTCTCCACAGTCAGATTGGGATGATGCATAAGGGAGAAGATTTGGCTATTAACTTGATTAATTCAGTGTGTGCAGTCAAAAATAAGATGAACTGAAGGCATTTACAGACTGGTGATGGTAGGCATAGGGAATGTGCAATTAAGGTAGAACTTGATTTATATTCCTAAGAAGACTGCAGTCACTTGTGTCGTTTTGTTCTTTTTTGTGCCAGACCTGAGACAGTTGAGTCCAGATCATCCCTCGACTCAGATTGTCCACGACGACGTCCAGCCAGGCTCCGAACTTCGACACCTGCTTCAGCCGCCGCGCCAGCCATCCGTCCACTTCTGAAATCACAAAAAACATCTTCATCTTTCCCTCTAAACACAAAGACATTTACATTAGAGCGGCGTTTGTGTCAGGTTCAGGTCACATTACCGTCGAGCAGAACAGAAGTCGTGTACAGAGGCAGAAACACGACAGGAGATTTGTAAAACACCCAGGCGCAGAGTAAGAGACAGATCCTGATGTAACCTGAACGAAAAAGAAGAAAAGATGTGTTTGACCAACTAAAAACACCAATCAGAGGCGTGGCAAACTCTGGACTGCATCACGTTTATTGAATCTAATTCTAACTGCACTACAATTGAAGCTGCTGCACAATTAATCAAAAGAAAATCAAAATCATTATTTCAGTGGATGCAATTCTCAAAAGCTGCAAGTGTCATCAGTATGTGATTGCCAGCGTAATAAAAAAAACTGTTTACACTGTACGTTAGTACAGACGTGTCTTTAAAATGTTGTAATTTCTTTAACATATTTAATTTTGTTAATTCTCCTAAACACGATTAAAATGTCAACTCTAAACTAGAGCTGTGCAATATATCGAATTTTAGATAATATTGTGAATATGGTTTTCAAGATATCCAAAAATGTAATATTGAGTAGTAATAATAATAATAATAACTTTATTTATAAAGCGCTTTTCCTACATAAAATGCAACACAAAGTGCTTTACAGTGCATTAAAAACAGTCCCCATTAAAATACATTTACAAACATTAAAAATACATAAAAATACATTAAAGAAAAGTGCAACAATAATTTAAAATGATTTAGTTAAAAGCACAATTAAAAAGGGCAGTCTTCGAAGGATATAGAATGTGGATCAACAGGAAATATGCCGATCAATATGCTGATAGGTGACCCTTCAATGATTGAGGGTTTGACAGACATAGCCAAACTTCTAATTAAAAGTTCTGTACAGACATGGAGTGAAATTCTGAAAAAGTTTAGTCTGCAGGAGATTTCAGCTTTGTTTAAATGGTTTGCATATGATCCAGAATTTACTCCTGGTATAAATGATTCAAGATTTAAAATGTGGTGTAGCAAAGGTCTTACTACGTACAATTCTCTTTTAAAGATGGTGTGATTAGGAGCTTCCAGGACCTTAAGGAGAAGTTTGGGTTGGCAAACCATGATCATTTTAGATACTTACAGATCAGAGACTTTGTTACAAAAAAAATTGATCAGAAATGTAATTATGTTCAAGGTGGCATCTTAGAAATGTTCCAAAATGCATATGAAGATGTTCCTTATAAAAAAGTTATATCAAAATTATATTTGGCTATTCAAAATCTGAGGAACAATGACACTTTATACATTAAAACAAGATGGGAAGTGGAGGGTAACCTGACTTTTACAACTGAGGATTGGAACAAGATATGTAAACAGCAGTGGATGGTGACATGTGCACCTACTTGTATATGGAGAGAATTTAGCTGGAAAAATATGGTTAGATTTTTTTGTACACCAGCTCAAACATCTAAATTTTCAAATCAGAATAACTGCTGGAGGTTGTGTGGTCAGGTACAAGCTCACCACTTTCACATTTTTTGGTGCTGCCCTTTGGTGGTCCCATTTTGGGAAGACGTACACAAGGTCCTGGAAGTGGTGTTTAAATTTAAAATACAGTTTAACTTTAAATTAATGTATTTGGGAGACCTGACTGGGTTGCACCTTGTAAAGGCTGATTCATATTTAATGAGAATCCTGTTAGCGGCTGCAAAAAAATGTATAACTCGGAAGTGGCTTAGAAAGGAATGTCCCACAGTCAATGAGTGGATTGAGTGCTTTATAATATTTTTAAAATGGAAAGGATCACCTTCAAGCTTAAGCTGCAAACAGATTTATTTGAGGACTATTGGTATAAATGGCTAATATATGTATCAACAAAAAGTCCTGACTTTGTGTAAAGACGTCTGATGTTTTTTCTATCCCCAATTCCATTTATTTATGTTATTGTTTTGTTTTTCTTTTCCTTTTTGGATTATTTTTGTTTTTAACATTTATGGTTTCTTTTTGAGATGCTTGTTTTTGGAAGCACTTTGTAAACAACTAAAACTTAATAAAAAGTGAATGACAAAAAAAAAAAAGGGGCAGTCTTCAGTCTAGACTTAAAAATTGTCACAGTGGAGGCCTGTCTTACATCTCCAGGGAGATTGTTCCAGATCTTAGCTGCATAAAACTGAAATGCTGATTCCCCATGTTTAGTTCTGACTCTGGGCACCAGCAGGAGGCCGGTCCCTGAGGTCCTCAGGGTCCGAGATGGTTCATAACGCACTAGCATGTCAGAGATGTATTTTGGTGCTCGTCCATGGAGAGACTTAAACACCAGTAAAGCTGTTTTAAAGTCTATTCTCTGAGCCACTGGAAGCCAGTGCAAAGACCTAAGGACAGGGCTAATATGATCGTACTCCCTGGTTCTGGTCAGGACTGGAGCAGCAGCGTTCTGGATGTACTGCAGCTGTTTTACAGCTCGTTTGGATAGGCCGGTGAGCAGGCCGTTACAATAGTCTAACCTACTGGAGACAAATGCATGGATAAATCTCTCTAAATCAGGTTTTGACACTATACCTTTAATTTTGGCAATGTTTTTTAGATGGTAAAAAGCTGCTGATGTTATTGACTTGATGTGGCTGTTAAAGTTCAAGTCTGAGTCCATTATTACCCCCAGATTTCTAACCTGACTTGAAGGTTCAAAGAGAGAGACTGAAGGTGACTGTTGACAACCTCTCTTTGTTTCTGTGGGCCAAAGATAATAACTTCAGTCTTGTCTGAATTTAGCTGAAGGAAGTTACTTTGCATCCAAAGTAACTTCCTTCAGCTAAATATCGTTTATCGTTAAAATTTCCACAAAAGAACCTGTAAGAATAGAAAACAGAGAAATTATGCTAGTAACTTTCATCTTAGGATATAAATGTAATGTGTAATGTAATATGTATGTGATTCATAATAATAATAGGACCCCTTTAAGTTAAAAATAATCTTCAAAAGTGATTTATTGTGTGGGATTAAACGGTTCAGAGACACAGATCAGCTATTCAAATAGTTTTATTTAATGTGCTAAGATTACATCAATAAAAAATATAAAGCAGTAGATAATGTGCTAAGATAAATTATAACCGTATCATGTTTTGTAGCTATTTACTAGTTCAAATTAAGGTATATTTAACTATTTACGTATATTTAACTACGTTTATAAGTTGTACAACGCTCATATCACAAAACTATCCAATACTGACCCGATAAAAGACCAAAGTCCTGTGAATAATGACTTACCTATGAGATTAGGCCAGAACAGCAGCACGTGCGAGCTCATTTTCTCACGTTTAAAGCCGCGGATATTACGCAGTTTTCTTTATAAAGTGCGTCATGCTCGTAAGTTTCTCCTGCGCCACGTTTATCCGCGCAGTTTAGACTTTAAATCCCTGTATTTTACATGATTTTAGATGAATTGTCTGCGTGAGTTCTCGTGCGCCTCCATCATGACCAAAACAGTGCTGGACAGTCGGATCCGGGGGGACGGAAGTGAGCTGGTTGCCATGGTAATGAGTTTATTTCTGTCGCTAAACTGGCCTAAACTGATATATTTATTTCATCTGAACCTTTACTTAAACCTTTTCCCTAACATTGCGCACTGTTCTAGTGCTTACTCTTATCGCTAAACTTACCCGTTCTACTAAACTTAACCACTATCCCTCCGGACACTACATTCTAAAAGGAAAAGAAACCGGTTTGTGATTAGCAAACTGCGCCCTCTGCTGCTGCGGCGGGAGAATAATATTAATTCTATTTGTCAGAATGAGAATCAGAAAAAAAACTAGGAACTTGCTACGATACTAATGTGCAACAAATAACACAGAAAATACAAATAAAGTATAAAGAGTAAAAAATATCAACTATTATAAAAAATATTTAAAAGATATAACAATCAAATGTAAGTGCATGCAACACTAGGCAGGTGTTACACAGGCATGTGTGTCCAGCCTGTTCCCACTACAAGGTGCGTGGCGTGTTTGCACTAGAGGTGTGCTAGACAGTCACATGTTCAGCCTGTTCCCACTGCAAAGAGAGTAGCGTGTTTGTATTAGAGGTGTGTTCACAGTCACGTACCCAACCTCTTCTCTCTCTGCAACATAGTGGTGTGTTTGCAAAAGAAGTGTCTTATGCAGTCACAATTTTCATTCTGGATGTACAGATCTATTCTTTCCATCTGTAATGTGTGTAGTGTGTTCGCACCAGGAGTGTCACTCATGTGAAGACTCCTATGTTTGTAGCGTGTTCACAACAGGAGTGTCATACACGTAAGACTCCTGTATGTGTGTGTAGCGTGTTCACACATGGAGTGTGTAACACAATCACACATGTGAAGACTCCTGTATGTGTTTAGCGTGTTCACACCAGGAATGTCACACACGTGAAGATCCTGTATGTGTGTAGCGTGTTCACACAAGGAGTGTCACACTCGTGAAGACTCTTGTATGTGTGTGTAGCGTGTTCACACAAGGAGTGTGTCACACAGCCACACATGAAGACTCCTGTATGTGTGTAGCGTGTTCACACCAGGAGTGCGTCACACAGCCACACATGAAGACTCTTGTATGTGTGTGTAGCGTGTTCACACCAGAAGTGCATCACACAATCACACATGTGAAGACTCTTGTAATGTGTGTCGTGTTCGCACAGGCGTACGTCACAGTCGCACGTGAAGACTTCTGTTATGTGTTTCGCACCAGAAGTGCGTCATACATGTGAAAACTCCTGTAATGTGAATTGTGTTCACACCAGGAGTACGTCACACATGTGAAGACTCCTGTTATGTGTGTAGTGTGCTCGCACCAGGAGTACGTCACACATGTGAAGACTGCTGTTATGTGTGTAGTGTGCTCGCACCAGGAGTGTGTCACACAGTCGCACATGCGCTTTTCCCACCTTTCAGGCACTCAGAGCGCGTTACATTCATGGATCCACTCACCCAGTGTACACAGACACTGAGAAAAGATGGGTTACGTCTCTTTTCATCTGATGAGGCCCTAACTTGCTTTGCTTTAAAAGTTTTAGGCTACAGGAATAGGTGTTATAATGGATTCTAAACTGACATTTAAAAAGCATGTAAAACATGTGAAAAATAAATTGAAATTTAATTTAATGAATTTTAAGCACATTAGAAATAACTTGACAACAGAGGCCTGCAAATTATACCTCAATGCCACAATTTTCTCTCACCTAAATTACTGTCTGACGAGTTGGGCCCAGGCAAATAAGAGCACACTGCTGCCCATAGAAAGACTCTATAAGCAGACTGTGAAAACAATGGACAAAAAATCTAATTCTTATCATCACTGTAAAATTCTAAATAAATATAGTTTTCTAAATTGGAAAAATGTAATTATGTACTCTGATATAATAATGGTTTATAAAGTCCTTCATGGTCTGGCCCCACCTCCACTGAAGGAGTTTATTCAGCTAAAACACAAGTACTCGAACATCAAACAGAGGAGACTGTCAAATCCCCTTTAGAAAAACATCATTTGGGCAGTCAGCATTTTCAGTCCGAGCCGTTCATTCTTAGAATTTGGTCCCCACAGAAATAAGAAACGTGACAACATTTCAGAATTTTATTTAATCTGTTAAACGATGGCTTTTAGATAATCAGACATGTGAACACCATGTGGACTAACATTTTTATTGTCTTGTTGGAGTGATTGTTTTGTCTACTTACATGTTATGTGTAGCATGTGATTTTAAGCATGTTTTATATGTGTATTGTCATGTGTCTGGACTGTGTGTCGTCGTGCCTGTTACATGTCCTGTATTTATATTGACATCAACCTGCCAAATGGGACTACAGATGAAAATTAGCCTGTATGGCTAACTCTGGCACATTTACATGTTGGACTAACACATGTTGATTAATGTGCACTGTCCCATATTAAATACCCTAAAAGGTAGCACTTTACATTACGACTCAGTATAACATGGTAATAACTAGGTAATATCATGGTAATAAGGTGTAATAATATGGTAACAGCGAGGTAATAGCAATGTAATATCAAGGTAATAACAAAGTAATTACCATGTAATTAATTTGCTGTTACATTGTTGTTACAAGGCAATATACTAATTTTTCGTAGTAATAGTTTGAAATTTCCATGTGTGTGCGTCATCACCTGAGCAGCAAGGAAGCATTTCTGTTTATTACTTTGAAAGAAGACTCATGCTTTCAACACTATTTACAGGTAATTACAAAGGATTTCATCGTGTCATCGACGATTTCGTGTATATGTGTTACTATGTCAATCATCTCAATGGAATAATTATGTAATTTCTACAAAATAAATAATTAATAAATTGTATTTACTATGGAAATTAAACCAAGAAACACACTTGGTAATTTCTAAGTAATAAACTGGAATCAGGGCTGCAAAATGCACTTTTTGCTGTTTCTACTTTGTTTCATAGAAATAAAGCCCAAGTCTTCAGTCCTCAATGCTTTTTGGTTCTGTAAACAGGCAGGCAATCAGTAAACACAGTTTTTTAATAAAGTTTATTCTGTACAATTAAAGTGGTGGTGAATATGAGCATGGTAAACCTGTAAAAGAAACATAACATGCTGCACAATACCATTTGGAACTTATAAAGTAACTCATTGTGACTCTAGTGTCACTGTAAGATAAAACTTGCATGCTAATGCTAACTTTAGCATACGGAGCTAGCGCTAATGAAAACAAACACAGAACTTGACTATTCACTTAAGAACTTCGAAGCTACATTATTTATACTTAAAGCTACAAGTGCTGGGGAGTAGGGCTGCACAATATATCGAAAAAATATCGATATCGCGATATTGACATGTGCAATATCCATATCGCAAGGATGTGCAATAATTTATTAAATTTTTTATGCATTATTCATCCGTTTTTAGCGCCGAGTGGTTTGACTCTGTTCTCGTCTTCTCCTCTTAAGAACAACTCAACATCAAAACAAGATTGAAAACGCACAAAAACTATAGTTGTGATAAAGCTGTGACCTGTCAGGCATAACGTGTGTAGGGGTACCGACTGCGGTTGCCAGATTTTCAGAGTAACCAGCAACTAAGCCGTGGAAAAAATGGTCCTAAAACATGACCGCACCTCAATAAAAATAAGTTAATAAAGTGATTAAGCAATTACTAAGCCACAGAACGTGTGCGGTTTATACGCACATCGTTTCAATAGTGTAATAACGACTTTAAATAAATGTACAGAGAAATTCTTAATTGAAAAATAAATATCGCAAACATATCGAATATCGCAATCTCAGAGCCCATATCGCATATCGCAGAAATTTCCAATATCGTGCAGCCCTACTGGGGAGTTACTAAATCCCTAAATACAAACATTAAGGCTGTGCTGACTCAGGAGGACACAGCAACGCGACATGAACGGGATCCATGGACAGCTTCCACAACTTTTTATCCCCACCCTTAACCAGTCATGTCCAATAGTTTTGGGGCTTGTCAGTGGGTGTGGCCCAGTCACTTTCCTCCTTACAGAGGGGAGGTGTATACGCAAATGCTCAAACACTGCACATGGCTAACAATACTATACATCATAATGAATAGAAAAAAAAAACAAAAACATACTACCCCCATCACTCTAGTAAGGGATTAAAGAGCACCCATGACACTTGCGTCGCTTCATTCAATCAGCTTTAAAGTCATACGCCTCGATACAATTGGTTGGATATCTGCTCCAGCCGCCGATGGCAAACAAGATGGCCGCTGGAAGCCGAGGCCGGGCTGGCACGATGCGGCGAGGGCGACCGTGTCCATGCACTCCACCATTGGGTCTTTGATAATGTGATGGTGCATAAATCCTCTGATAAATCGTTGAAACGGACCTGCAAGACACAAAAACATCTGTTAGCTGACTGTACAATGCATGCAATGTTACTTTACATAAGGCCTATTCAACTAAACCCAGGGTGCCAAACTGGCCTCTAGAAATCTGATCCGGCCTCAATTTACTTTCCTACTATTACTTCTTTTTGTAGAAGCAATCAAAAAACCGTAGAGTGTTAATAAGTGTTTAAATAGGTATGTTCTTGTTCTATTGCCAAATCTTGTTTGAAAACGGCAATAATATGCTCAAATAAAGATACATTTGACTTAATTTAAGCATTTATTCACTCATTGTCCAATTTAAGGTTGTTGTTTCAGTCCTGATTTATTTATTTATTTTTGGTTAGTTCTGGTTTGATCTGGTTTAATGTTAAGATACAGCAGGTTCAGATTTAGTTTTGTTGTTTAACGTGTTATTAAAATCTGACTCTGAAAATTTAAGTTGAATAGCCCTGCTTTACTTGATTTTGCAGACCTCACTGGTAACTTACTTTTGTCAGCAGTTGATTTAATTCTGCTCGACGTTTCAGATGGTCATGGTTGGCCCAGCGGACAATGGCCTGGTACACATCGCTCTCATGTTTTACGATGAGTTCGTCCTCCGAAGAAATCCATCAGTTCTTGCGCTGTGAGATCATAAAAGTCCTCGCAGACGGACAGCTCCTCAAAGTTTTCCAAAGTTAACCTCCGAGCAGAGTCTCTGGTTTTGGTCGAGACTACCACAGCGGAGAACTTCCAGATCACAAAGCAGTTTTCTGGCGACATGTGGCTCAGCATGAAGTCAAATGCAACTTCAACAAGGTCCTCCAGCAGGAGCATGTCGCCTGCCAGGATGACAAACACAAAACTAATGTTAATACACGGCATTGACCATGATCAAACTGTTTGAACCAATTAAGCATTTGACAAATTAACCTTGATTATTGCAGAGACATAAAATATTTCTAGCAAAGGTTCAAACTGACAGACTTTTCTGAACTCCGTGTAAAGTTTTCAAACAATTTTGAAAAAGAAAACTTTCCCAAATTTAAGGTTATTTTGAAACATAAAATACGTCCCAGGACAAAGAAAACTTCAACCAACTATGTCAAAAAACGAAGCTAACAGCAGCAGCAAGTCCAGGGGATTTTGCAGCACGACTACGCTGCCATGGATACCTCCAGCGCCGGGTCAGACAAGCGGCAGCTGGATGAATCTCCACTAAGCACGCCAGTCAAAGGTACCATCGGCAAAAGGGCAAAACCAAACGAAAACTCGTCATTTGAAGCAATTATGTCGGCAATAACTCTCTTGACCAGTCGCTTTGAGAAGCCAGAGCTTGCGTTAAAAGAAAACAGCACAATGATTTGCAGCTTGGCCAAGTTGTTGGAGTTTCACTCTGAGGAGCTTAAGGATTGCAAGAAAAAAGTGTCCGTGCTGGAAAAGAAAGTGAAGCTGCTGGAAGACGAAAATCTCTCTCTACGCCAAACTGTAACAGAACAAGAAAGTTACAGCAGAATAAAAGGACTGAAGGAAAAGCCAAATAAAAATATACGAGAGGAGGTAATCAGTCTCCTACAGAAAGTGGCACCGCAGTGGGCTCGCAGCATGGAAGACGTGGTGGACACCGTTCATCGCATTGGGAAAAAGGAGGAAAAGAGACGCGCCCGGTCATAATGCAGTTTGTAAAGCGACAACATCGAGACGGCATCTGGAGAATAACAAAGGAGTTCCTTTCACTTACCTCTCGAGTGCGTTGTATCTCCTCCAATTGCGTCCGGGCGTCCTCAGTCTGTGCCCTCTAGACCAGCTGCTCGCTTCTCGTCTCGTGCCTCCTCTGCCTCTCTGCCCCGGTTCGCCCTCCAGGTAATTTTCCACGACTTTTTATCCCCACCCTTAACCAGTCATGTCCAATAGTTTTGGGGCTTGTCAGTGGGTGTGGCCCAGTCACTTTCCTCCTTACAGAGGGGAGGTGTATACGCAAATGCTCAAACACTGCACACGGCTAATAATACTATACATCATAATGAATAGAAAAAAAAAAAAAACATACTACCACCCATCACTCTAGTAAGGGATTAAAGAGCACCCATGACACTTCGTCACTTCATTCAATCAGCTTTAAAGTCATACGCCTCGATACAATTGGTTGGATATCTGCTCCAGCCGCCGATGGCCAACAAGATGGCCGCTGGAAGCCGAGGCCGGGCTGGCACGATGCGGGCGAGGGCGACTGTGTGTTACTTCTTTTTGTAGAAGCAATCAAAATACCGTAGAGTGTTAATAAGTGTTTAAATAGGTATGTTCTTGTTCTATTGCCAAATCTTGTTTGAAAACGGGAATAATATGCTCAAATAAAGATACATTTGACTTAATTTAAGCATTTATTCACTCATTGTCCAATTTAAGGTTGTTGTTTCAGTCCTGATTTATTTATTTTTGGTTAGTTCTGGTTTGATCTGGTTTAATGTTAAGATACAGCAAGTTCAGATTTAGTTTTGTTGTTTAACGCTGTTATTAAAATCTGACTCTCTGAAAATTTAAGTTGAATAGCCCTGCTTTACTTGATTATGCAGACCTCACTGGTAACTTATCTTTGTCAGCAGTTGATTTAATTCTGCTCGACGTTCCAGATGGTCATGGTTGGCCCAGCGGACAATGGCCTGGTACACATCGCTCTCATGTTTTACGATGAGTTCATCCTCTTCGATGAAATCCATCAGTTCTTGCACTGTGAGAACATAAAAGTCTCACAGACGGACAGCTCCTCAAAGTTTTGCAAAGTTAACCTCCGAGCAGAGTCTCTGGTTTTGGTCGAGACTACCACAGCGGAGAACTTCCAGATCACAAAGCAGTTTTCTGGCGACATGTGGCTCAGCATGAAGTCAAATGCAACTTCAACAAGGTCCTCCAGCAGGAGCATGTCGCCTGCCAGGATGACAAACACAAAACATACTGTTAATACACGGCATTGACCATGATCAAACTGTGTTGAACCAATTTAAGCATTTTGACAAATTTAACCTTGATTTATTATTTTTGTTCTTATTTTAAGCCAATATGCTATGTAGGAACTATTGTGTGTGTTTGTTTCCCGAGGGGGACATTAAAATAAACAAGTTCCGGCTACACACTTGAACATGGCTTCCGAGCAAGATGGCGGACTGAGCGGGAGGACTTTTCTGAACTCTGTGTAAAGTTCCTCAAAACAATTTTGAAAAAAGAAAACTTTCCCAAATTTAAGGTTTTTTGAAACATAAAATATGTCCCAGGACAAAGAAAACTTCAAGGAACTATGTCAAAAAACGAAGCTAACAGCAGCAGCAAGTCCAGGGGGATTTTGCAGCACGACTACGCTGCCATGGATACCTCCAGCGCCGGGTCAGACAAGCGGCAGCTGGATGAATCTCCACTAAGCACGCCAGTCAAAGGTACCATCGGCAAAAGGGCAAAACCAAACGAAAACTCGTCATTTGAAGCAATTATGTCGGCAATAACTCTCTTGACCAGTCGCTTTGAGAAGCCAGAGCTTGCGTTAAAAGAAAACAGCACAATGATTTGCAGCTTGGCCAAGTTGTTGGAGTTTCACTCTGAGGAGCTTAAGGATTGCAAGAAAAAAAGTGTCCGTGCTGGAAAAGAAAGTAAAGCTGCTGGAAAACGAAAATCTCTCTCTACGCCAAACTGTAACAGAACAAGAAAGTTACAGCAGAATAAAAGGACTGAAGGAAAAGCCAAATAAAAATATACGAGAGGAGGTAATCAGTCTCCTACAGAAAGTGGCACCGCAGTGGGCTCGCAGCATGGAAGACGTGGTGGACACCGTTCATCGCATTGGAAAAAAGGAGGAAAAGAGGACGCGCCCGGTCATAATGCAGTTTGTAAAGCGACAACATCGAGACGGCATCTGGAGAATAACAAAGGAGTCCGCTGTTTGCAAACAGGCTGGGATTCACTTTACGGAGGATCTGACGGCTGCCGCCAGACAAGCGATGGGGAAGCTGTGGCCACGAATTGAGGAAGCAAGGAGAGCGGGCATGAAGGCGTACTTTCGAGGTCCATTTGGTTTCATAGACGGTCAGTGGATCTAAATATCCATTAATACCAAAACGAAAGCATTACAATTGCTAAAGGGAAGGGAGACTAACTTAGAGGAACTGTTCTCATGTTCAGAGGTTAAAATCAAAATTGCCAGCATGATTTATAAATATATTTATTATACACTTGTAAATTTGGAAAATGTATGTATATATTTCTTTATTGTACTATATGGAATGTATAGTTTTAAATTGTATGTATAATATTGTATATGTTTTTTAGGGTGACTACTTAACACCTGTCCAGGGACAGCAGATGAAAAATAGCCATTTGGGCTAATTCTGGTACATTTACAGAAATGTTTATTAATGTACATTGTCCCTGTCAAATAAACTAATAAATAAAAAAAATAAAAAAAAACAAATAAAAGGTACTACACACATTAGTTGTCTTTTCATTACCTTGTTCTCAGGTAAATATATATATATATATATATATAATATATATATATATATATATATATATATATATATATATATATATATATATATATATTTTTTTTTTTTTTTAAATTTTATTTATGATTATCTTAAAATCTGAACTTTCTTTCTTTTCTTTAAATACAAGAGGTCAGGTACCTGATTTTTGCATCCTAAAAATGTAAACAAACAGAAATAATTAATTTTAACCTTTTTCCTTCAGGCTACATGATTTCCTCTCGTAGCTAATGCATTCTGAGCTTCAGAATTGTTCATCATGATGAGTTTTAATGTTTTTTCACAGCTTTTAGCAGCGAGGTGAGTCACTATGCTAACAACAGTTAGCCACAATGCTAAAAACAAAACAGAAAAAGCTGCACACAAACGGGATTTTATTAGACATAGACAGGACTTTGGGGACTAATTTCCACCTGATTAGATACATTAACAAGGCATCAGTGCTAGGGGGAAACTGCTTTTAAGTTATCTTGTTGCAAAAAAATTGAGTACAGTCCCTTTAAAAGACTATGTTACTTAAAACAACAAAAAGGGACGAGAGCAGCTGTTGGATCAGGTCTGAACCGGTCTGACAGACGTCTGGCTTGAGAGTGTTTTTTCACCTGAATGTAACTTTTACGAGTCATTAAGACAAATTCTATTCACCAATGTGGATTTAGCAACAGAATTTTTGTTTTCTCACAGTGATAAACTCTAGTTACTGACAAGGGCTGGCTTGAGTTGTATCTCCAGCTTGGTCAAGGAGCAGCAGCTCATTCTGCAGGTCGGGTGTGCGCATCTCCTGTGTTGATAAACAAATAATCCCTCTCTAGTAATTTTACAACTCCTTGTCATTCTGGTCTATTTTCTCTCACATGTCCGACTAAAATTCAAACTTAAACTGTTTCTGATCTTTTGGACACAAACAAATGGCTGGACTCTTTATGAAGCTGAAACTAGAGCTGGCAAGCAATTAAAAAAATGAAGAGATTAATTAATTATGATCTGTAATTAATCTAATTAATCTATTTTTAATATATTGCAAAAACTGAAGACTTTAGTTGCGATGTTGTCAAGGTGAACAACCCTTATGTCACTTTGTAACTCACAGATGGAAACAATGAAGTTAAAGATTTCAAAATAGATTAATGCGATTTAAAAAAATTAACTCGATTAATATGTCTGTAATTAATTAATCAATCGCAATTAATGCACTAATTTGACACCCGTAGCTGAAACATTGTAGTTTCAGGTGAGTCAGACTCAGAAAAAATAGAACTTTCTCCTCACAAAAGAAAAACAGAAGCTAAATTTCATCTGATTTTTGTTGGTAAATTTAAGTCTTGGTAAAGCTGGTGTTGAGACCTGAATGACTCTAGGTTTGGCAGGTTTGGGGTTTTGATAATTCCTCTGCAAAAGCAGTAATTTAAGTCATTTGAGGTCAAAATAAGTTTTAGAGAACTAAAATCACTCCAAAAAATGTAGGTGGAGCCAATAGGATTTTTTAATTTATAAGTTTAGAGTATTGCAATACTCAGTAAAGCTAAACTAGCACTAGATTATAAAGCACTCTACACACTCTACTGTGCTTTAGTTCCACCCTATTTCAGTTACTGTACAGAGATCTGGGGTAATAATTATAAAAGCACTTTAGAACCAGGGGTTAAAGTGGGCCGGAACGGTCAGGAACGGCGTTCCGGCACCTTCAATGACCTCCAAAAAAAATACATATTTAAATTTCATTAAAAATAACATTGTTATAATAAAATAAACACATGCAAAATGATTATAGTAATTAAAGGATTGAGTTGCAGTTGCTTTGAGTTGCAGTTGCATTTATTTGTATCTATTTGATAATTGATTAAGTCAGCGGCAACAGCGAAATGAACAACTGGCCCTGAACTACACGCGCAGCTCGCTGCACAGCGCAGAGTCCAGTGGCAGTCATGTCACTCACGGAGAAACTGCTCTGTGTCAGAGGACAGGGCTCATCTCACAGCGGGACGGAAGACCCCAAAACAAAACTTTAATAACTTTTCTCTTCAACTATGTCAACACGGAGCTCAAAACTAAAGGCGACGTAAACGACGATGCGATCACCGCGCGTGTTCCTCGAGACAACTCGGCCGCGGAGGGCGAGCCCCTCCCGCTGGTGCTGTTTCGGATGTGAGGAAGTCTGACGGCGCGGTGCGCACGAACGGGAGAGAGCGATATAAGCTTCCAAATAACCGCGTGTGGTTTTACCGCGCTAAAACTTGACTTATACATTGGCACAGATGTGTAAAAGCCCAGCACTGAGGGCAGAGAGACAGGAGCAGGAGCAGTGACAGGAGCAGAGACAGGAGCAGAGACAGGAGAGGAGACAGAGACAGTCAGTGACAGAGACAGGAGCAGAGACAGGAGCAGTGACAGAGACAGGAGCAGTGACAGGAGCAGAGACAGGAGCAGTGACAGAGACAGGAGCAGTGACAGGAGCAGAGACAGGAGCAGTGACAGGAGCAGAGACAGGAGCAGAGACAGGAGCAGTGACAGAGACAGGAGCAGAGACAGGAGCAGAGACAGAGACAGGAGCAGTGACAGAGACAGGACAGAGACAGGAGCAGAGACAGGAGCAGAGACAGGAGCAGTGACAGAGACAGGAGCAGAGACAGGAGCAGAGACAGAGACAGGAGCAGGAGCAGTGACAGGAGTAGATACAGGAGCAGGAACAGTGACAGAGACAGGAGCAGAGGTAGGAGCAGGAGCAGTGACGGGTAGATACAGAGACAGGAGCAGAGACAGGAGCAATGCATGGGCAGGAGGGACTCAAGGAGAAGAGAGGAGCTGAGTAGGCTATAGTGTACACAAGCTATTGTGGGTTACAATAGATTGTGTACACCAAATTATAGAAAATTGTCTTGTCTTATTTTTGTGAGGAAGATAGATAGATAGATAAGATTTGATAATGCTCCTAAAACCACAAGTGCCTAAAACAGTTTTACAGAGCTAAAGGAGGCATCCAGGGCTGGGGCCTCCCTAATCTGGTCTCTGGTTGCCTCTATTTTTATTTATTTATTAATTGCCTCATGTCTTTTTAATTATGGTAAAGTCACATCAAATAATAAGAATATCACATCTAAAACTCACCAAAATGCAGGAAATTGCATTGATTTTTTCAAAATTCCCCAGACCTCCCTTTTTTTAAAGAGTAGCCTGATTCCAGCTGCTCAATGTCAAGACATATCAGAGAATTTCTCTCTTCTGCAACCTCCAATAGCAAATATATAAGTGACAATATAAAAAAAGACTATTTACTTTTAATCAAATCCTTTTGGATTTCGGTTTGTTCAAAATCCTGCATATGGCAGGACCCTAAAATAGAGTTCCCCCACCTCCCAAATCCCACTTTAACCACTGTTTAGAACCACTATTCACTCATCAAAAAAGAGCAATGCGGATTATTCACAATGTTGGCTTTACAGATCATTCTAACCCACTGTTTTTTCAATCCAAAACATTAAAATTAAATGATATAATTCAGTTACAAACTGTACAAATAGTGTTTAAGGCAAAAAACAAGCTGCTACCAAAAATGTTCAAAATGATTTACTGAAAGAGAAGACCAGTTTAACTTAAGGGGCCTGTACAAGTAACCCCAAGGGTACGAACAACAAGGAAAAGCTTTTGTGTTTCGGTCATTGGGGTAAAAATTTGGAACAGTCTAAACGGGGAGCTAAAACAATGTCCAATCTAAAATCATTTAAACAAAGATATAAAGAAATAATCTTTGCGAGATATAAAGATGAAATTCAGTAAATCAAGTTTAGGGCTGTATAATAATCAATAGTTCCTTGGGGGGTTCATTGATGGCAATGTTGAGTCCACACAAAAATAAACACACGCACGCACTCACACACATAAAAATATATATGTTGTATAAATATTAGACAAGGAAGGAAGCTAAGTTGATTTTGTGAAGAACCGATTGTATAAAGGGGGTGGGATTTAATACGTTTTCACTTCTTCCCACTCCTTTTCGGATGCATTGCAGAATTCACATGTATTGTGACGACTGATGTTATGTTGTACACTTCAATTGTTTTTTCACTTGTATGTCCGAATAAACCATTCATTCATTCATTCAAGAGTAGAAACTGAGTCTAATTCATTCCAGAATGGTTTGACTCTACATAAGCCAGTTAAAATGTCCTTTTTATAAATGGGACGTCTCAATGAGAAAAGGGTTTTTAAAATTAAATTCTAACAAGCCCCCTCTCACTTCTTTACCAGAAAATGAAAAGACTTGGACTGTGACTTGGATCTTGGACTAATCTCTCTTTGACTTGATTTGACTTCTTGGTCCCAGCACCTCTGATGTTAGACCAGGATTCAAAACACAAAAAGATGTGCCCTTAGAACAACTTTTGTCTATAGTTTACGCCTGTTTAACACTCACTGACTTAAGTACAAGCACTAAATGTGTAGTAGAATAGTAGTAACCCACACAATACCAGTCCACAGCAGTGTCTTACTCCCTCGTGTCCGTGTGGGGCAGTGTGGTGAGCGCGAGCTGCGTCTTTTGAACATTTGAATGAAAAAGTGACGAGACAAAGAGAAACAGGGGGCGTTCACCTCTTATTTTCTCCTGCAAAACAAATCCTTCTGCAGCTTCTTCGACACCTGCACGTGCGTTCGCCATTCCTCCGAGTTTCTGCGCCAAAATGCCGAGGAAAAAAAACAACATGGCTTGTCCGGTCCCGCGCAAGAAGATAAAGACTGAGATAAAGACGGAGCCGGAGGAGGTGAAGATCGAGCCTTTGCCAGAGGTGGAAGTGGCTCTGGATCAGCTCAAACACGAGTCTTCTGAGGATGAGAGATACTCGTACTGGTCCGATGATGAAGACGACCTCGTGCTGTCGGACTTCAGCGATCCGGATTATTACCCATACGACAGGTACGAGTAGTTTTTACGCATTTTTGGATCTGTTTTTGTGGCGTTTTCTTCTGCAGTGTTTAAAAAAATAAACTTGTAATCATAATTGTGCACGCGTTCTGTGGTTTGCATTGCTTTTCTTCCTCCAAATCCTCTTTTTTGCACGTGTGTGTAAGCTTATTGTGTGTGTTTGACCAGGGGCGTAGCAGCACCGAATAGTGATGGGCAGTTTGAAACGCGCTTCCTGAACTGCTTCGAAGCACTAAAGCGCATGCGCTTCGGATCACTGCTTCGAACTCTGGTTCAAAACGCTGATCACGTGACCTCTGCGGTTCATGAACCGCTGCTGTTACAGAAACGTTTCACTAGGGGCTTTCGGCTCGAATCTAACTTTGGCTGATCGGGCTACTGACGAATCACAAAACAGCATGAGCTGTTTCAAATCACGCCCAAAAGTTTAAAAGGCACTTTACAGCATTTAGAAATTATGTGTTTGTGAGGCGAGAGATAGAGCGATTTTGAGAGATTTGACAGTGATTTAATTTGATTTTTTTCCCTTTAGTTAGAAAGTTAGTCAGTTAGCTTGATTGTTTGGAATTTAAGTACAATATAGATATATTAAATATACATTTAGGAATACACATTGTTAATTTAGAAACACAATATTGACACTGCATCAAGCAGTAAGCATTATTTGTTAGGTAGGTGTAGGTAGGTGCTAAAACCATCAACGGCAGAAAAACTTATATTCTTGAATAAAAATCTGATGTTAACTCAACTTTTGTTTTATTCAAACTTTAGTTTTCAAACAGAATACAGGGCTTAGGGCCTATTTGTTCCACAGTAATATAGTAATAATGTAGAACTCATGATTATTTTGACTCCACTTCAGTACTTTATCTTTGTATGTAGGGACACAACAACAGTAGTATTTATTCATTTCAAATCTTTTAATGAAAACATTTCACCACCAGATGGCGGTATTCATGCGTTTCGAACCGCAGTTCGAAGTTCCGACCCATTTTGTTCATATGGTTCACAGTTTCATGGCGCTTTGCTTTGCCCATCACTAGCACCGAATTGGTGGGGCCCAGGTACAAACTGTGTTGATGGGTCCCTAATGCATGATCTGTTTTAGTTTTAGTTAGGTATTTTTCTATTAATTTGGCTTTTATTTTCTTCAAGAATACAGCCTGTATTTTTATTTTCTGTGAATTATTCTTTACATTAATTGATTAGTTAATAGTGACTTGAAATCAAGATTTTTGCCAAATTTGAGCTGAGTTAAAGTCGCTTGAAGAAATGTAGATTTTAGGTTTGTCAAAATATCTTAAAGTCTGATACTAATCAACAACAAAACTGGAATCAAAACTAGATACTCATTTGAACAAGTATTGATAAAAAATACCCATTAGCATGAATAAATATGATACTTTCTGATGAGTTTTAGAATACGTTTTATTTAAAAAAAAATCTTAAAACTAATTGTTTAGTAAAAAAAGGAACTTGTATTTTGTGTTTAAATCTATTAGAAATCTGACGTAAAGAGCATTTTAATGATCAGTGTGGTGTCATAATTAGTAAGGATGCACCGATATCCGATACTAGGATTGGATATCGTTGCCAATCCAGGAAATTTTGCTGGATCAAGTATCGGCTCCATGATATCGGTTAAGCCGATCCCATTGTTGTGTCTTTAATTGGACATTATGAGACTTATTTACTGGCTGATGTTGATCCAGAACGTCATTTTATTCAGATTAAGTTGTGACTTGCACTAAATAATGCATAACACTCTATGACCAAATGTTTGTTTTGACAAGAAAAATACGGTATTACAGTCCTTACATTGGTATCGGTTGATATCGGCAGATACTTAAAGCCAAAGTATCGGTATCGGAACATAAAAAGCTGGATTGGTGCATCCCTAATAATTAGTCTTCAACAAGAATGGAGTCTTAGTACTAAAATTGTAGTTTGAAATTTAGTATCATAAAAACACTAGTTTTTATACAAAGTTAACACAACTTTCATGTAATTTCCGTTAAATATGATGCTTTTCCACAGCTCATGGATGTTTGGAACCTGTATTAAGACAAGTTAACGATTATTCAATTACTAAATTAGTTGGCGATTGCTTCAATAATCGAATAGTTGTGATTAATTGATTAATTTGTTGCAGCCCTAATTGCTTTTAGGGTTTTGCAGGTTAATTGGCTCTGTGCACTAAAGTCAGTTGGTTTATTTATTTTCCAAAATGGTAACTTCCTGTCGGCATGTTTGTTTCCTGTTTAGTTTATTTCTCAGGGGTTTTCACCATAGACAATAAATTAATTAATTATATGTCTATGGTTTTCACTGCCTCAGTCTAAAATGAACAAAAAAAAAGTATGAATCCTAGTAAACAACCTTCTTCCATTGTACTTGCTCTTTTCTATAAACTACAAACTCACACACAGTATTTTATCTTTAAATATTGATTGTTTATTGATTAATACAAAACAAATAATGGGGGAGAATGTTAAGTATGTCAGGATTAACTGGAGACATGTTTGTGCTCGTAAATGATTTATCGCCACAGGCCACAGCCCTTCCTGAGTTTAACCCTTTCTGTTCTGAGTTTAACCCTTTCTGTCCCGGGCCAAATGTGGGGGGCGTCTGTCATTCCCAACAGCGTTCAAAAGGGGGCAGTGTTGGGTTAGAAATGGAGTTCTCAAAGACGGAGGTCAGCTAAACCACTCATAATCTAAAGAAAAGATAAAACTATTATTACACTCTATAATTAAAGCTTGTTTTCCTAAATTACAAGGAAAAAGCTTTACACAAATTAGAAAATAACAATAAGGGGGAAAATGTCACTCAAAAATGTATTATTACAATGTGACATGTTCACAAAAACAAAAAAAAGTATTAGTATATTTGTTATTAAGCATTTACTGCAGTTTTCTGATGATAAGCCCCTACTTTTCCCACGAGGTTTGAAATTGTGGGGCACAATATAGGGGAGGTGTGGACCTGCTGCAGGTCATGACTTGAACTTGAGTCAGACTTTACTCACTTAAGACTTGGAGTTTTGTGACTTGAGGCGACTTGATGCTTTTCCTTAAAAAATAGTTTCATTAAAAAATAGTTATATAATAAGGGCGCATTAATTTATTAATTATCATCATGAATACATGATATGTTCATTAGGAAATTAATGCATGAATTCATGATGCTTTAGTTCACCATTAGTCATTAAGAACTATCATCAATGCACCATGAATATGAATGAATTCTCCCAATAATTCAGCTAACAAACTGTTATGTTAGTTAACCACAATTTTTGTAATCCTTCTATGAATCCAAGGATTTCACGTTCTAAAGATATTTGAACCAAAAATAGTTCATCATGACTTTTGAAAGGCGTGCATGAACATAAGTCACCATACATTTCCTAACCAAAGAATTTATAATCAACTTGATTGACTCATTCAGGATGGTAAGCTACATAAAACAAGATATTACAGAATTACATTTCTTTAAAATTAAGCATTTTATTTTTGTTCCACAGGAGCGACGATGAATTCTCTCCGGAAGAAAATGATAACGAAGAACCAACCGAAGAACCAAACAAAGAACCAACTGAAGAACCCAAAAGTAAATCTCCCAAGAAGAAATCAGCAAAAACTGTCGCACAAACTCCAGAAAAAGCGGCTAAAGCTAAAGACAATGCTACTGACAAAACCCCAGTGAAAGCCAAAGGTAAAACCAAAAAAGCAAAGGATCAAAACGGAGCGATCGCAGAAGAAGAGATGACTGAAGCTACAGAAAAGACAAGCGGAGAAGCAACAACGCCGAAAAAAGGCAAAAATGCTGCAAAAAAGGCCGATAAGAAAGCAGACGAAACACCGGATGTAAAACAAAATGGAGAAGATAACGCCAATGAATCGAAAGACCCAGAACTAAGATGGCACACTAGATTTGAGCGCGACGTCAAGCCGGAGAAGTTAACTTTCTACCCGGTGCGACCAGTAGGACCGGCCGTGGACTTGCATGGGAACTGGACACCTCTGTCTCTGTTCCAGCTCTACTTTAGCCCCTCCGTCGTGCGAACCATAATCAAAAACACCAACAAGAAAGCCACGATGGATAAGGAGTCGGGATTTAAGCGAAAATGGACACCGCTCGATATGAAAGACTTCTACATCTTTTTATCCATCCTGGTGTATTCTAGCTTGGTCAACGTGCACAGTTGGAATGACTTTTGGCGCAAAGTTTGGCCGTATAACTTTCAATACCCGGGAGATACGATGACAAGGACGAGATTTGAAGCTATTTTAGCCTGGCTGCACCTGTGCGATCCGGCGGAAGACGCAAAAAATGACAGCAAAAGGGGAACGCCGGAATACGACAAGCTTTTCAAGCTTAAACCGCTCTACACTGACATACTGAACTCCTGCAAGGCCCATTTCCAACCCAACCAGAACATCAGCATCGACGAGAGAATGGTCGCGACAAAAGCACGAATCGGTTTTAAGCAATACGTGAAGAACAAGCCGACAAAATGGGGGTACAAGCTTTATGTTTTGGCCGATTCGCTAACAGGATACACATGGAATTTCTTTATCTACACTGGGAAAAGCACAGAAGCGAAAGATTCAAGTTTGGGCTACAGCTCCGTGCTGTCTTTGATGCCTTTGTCGCTGCTAGGATCTGGATATAACTTGTATGTGGACAATTTCTACACCAGCCCGCGGCTTTTCCAGTACTTGCATTCCAAGAACATAGCTTGCTGCGGAACGCTGAGAAGACACACAAAGGGATTTCCCAGGACGCACGCCAACGATTTTCCCAAAAAGCCAGAAAGAGGAGACATGCGATGGCTGAGGAAGGGCAATCTTTTGTTTGTGAAATGGCTGGACACTCGCGAAGTAGCTTTATGCTCCACGATCCACACGGCCTACAGTGGATTGACGATAAAACGCACCATAAGAACCGGATCGGAATGGGCCAAAAAGCAAGTGCCGTGTCCAGATGCCGTCATCGACTACAACAAAAACATGGGAGGAGTCGACTTGTCTGACGCTCTCATCGGCTACTACAAATCCCATCGCAAAACCAAGAAGTGGTACAAGACTCTCTTCTCCCATTTCGTCGACATCGCGATTGTGAACGGGTTTCTGCTGTACAAAGAACTGGCCAAGATGAAAGGAGAAGGAAGCACCAAGATGAACCAGAAGAGGTTCAGGGAGATTCTTTGCAAAGAGATGCTCACGTACGCCATGGGTGTAGAGCCGGAGGTCGAGAAGCCGACGGTGATCACTCTCAGCTGCATGCCCATGTACTACAGCGAAAACGTAATGGACGGGAGGAAAAACTGCCGTAACTGCAGGGAAAACGGGCTCAGGATGAAGACGGGAGTTTACTGCAGGAGTTGTGAGGTGCCGCTGTGTTTATTTGCACAGCGGGTCTGTTTCACTGAGTGGCACGATAAGCATAAGAAATCCCTGTGCACTCTCTCAGCCAAGAAGTCACTCTCACTGTAAAACAGACTTAGTCCAATGCTGCATTCACACCGGACAGCGTTCCTGCTTTTTTTTTTGCATGTAGGCAGATCACGTTGAGAGAGAGAAGGGACGGAGGGAGAGAGATAGAGGCTTGCTGCATTTATAAAACCAGCTTATCTGATAGCATGACTTTCTTCTCCTCCCGGCAGTGTCCTTTTGCTGTCTCTGTACTCCTCCAGTGTCACGCTGTACAGCAGTGGTTTAAACACGGCAACGAGCATTTTTAATAGATCCATGTGAGTGCATTGTCAGTCCAGATCATGTCCCATGTTGTTTGTTTTGTCATGTTGCCACACTTTCAGAGCAGAGCGGCCAAGCCTTTTAAAAGCTCCCAAACAAGCAACCTTTCGTTAAAAAAAATTATTAAAATACTTCAGTAAACAGTCTTTCTCTCCCCTTGATGTGAGAGGAGAGCAGCAGCTTGCCTCTACGTCACAGTAGAGTAGTGTCTGATTGGTGGACGCGGGCGTTTGACGCTTGAAAGTTCAACAGTGCCCAACTTGGGCGTCGACGCTTGATGAGGCGGCCAGAGCATCTGCCGCAGGTTGGAACGTCTACTTCGCAAGACGCCAGAACAAGCGAATTTCAACGTTCTAGATGCAACTTCGCACCACAAATTCGCTGGACACCTTAAGACGCAGGTTTACATTCACTGAAGATGTTAGCTGGACGTCTTGAATGCTTCAATGCTGTCCGGTCTGAACGCAGCAAAAGGAACACTGGAAAACAACCAACCATACCTCAGAAAGAAATGAATGTATCCACCTTTATCCCATCTAAAACCAAACCAAGAAAAAGATGAGACTTCTCTGAGTCTACTTCACAAGACACATACCCCCAAACAAACTAATTTCAACGCGCTAGATGCAAATTCGCTGGACATCTCAAGACTCAGATATTTGGTACAAATCCATTGGCATCATGTCATTGTAGTTGTTTTACTTTTACAACCATGTAAAGGAATCTCACATCCTTCCCAAGTCTGTCGTCTCTGTTCTTCCTGAACATAATGCAACTGTGAGACTTAAAATATCCTTATGTGTGTGGCCTTGAGCTGTTTTTGACTGAAGTCTAAACACATTTAAAACTCCTCTAGTGTGCAGCTGTCTTTTTTGTTGTTCCTGTATCTAACTTTAGTATTAACACATTGAGATATAAGCCTAATACTAATACATGTTGCTAAATGTAGATTTTTATTTTTTATTGATACATACATACTTTAGTTTTTAGATTCTTTTAAAGTTTTTGATATATTTGCTTTAATAAACATTTTATACCTGATTTTTTTATTTGCACCGACCCATCTTATTGTGTTCACATTATAGACAGAACAATATTGATGTTTATGGAGAGTAACAATATAGCTTTTGTCTCAAATTATTAATATATAACAATATAATACTCATATTCTCTTTGCAATCATTGACAAACTAATTAACCCTCGCTCAGTTGGAGTCTTGAGAGAGAAGAAATGCATTTAATTTGTTTCAGACTGTACAGAGTGGTCTGATTTTGCTGCATTTGTAATAACGTGGGGGAAAAAAACTAAACTGTTACATTAACAACAACAAAAATCAGGCAATCTAGCTTTAAAGGAGATCTATTGTGTTTTTCTGTGTATTTAGTAACATATGTAGATTAGTAATTTACATTTTGTTCATTGTAAAACGCAAAACGATGTAAAATGGCTGTGTGTCATCGCCTATTTTGTTTTCTCTGTACATTAACACACTGCAGATCAAGGACAGTAACGTTCGGCTCTTTAAATATGCTGACGATATGGCCATAGTTGGTCTTTTTGACAAGAATGTTAACTGTAACTATGTGTCTCAGGTGAAAATGGTTGAAGAACTTTGCAAACAGCATTCTTTATTTATTAATGTAGACAAGACTAAAAGCTCATCTTAAATAATCCAGGCCCTGCTCAGCTCCTTTCCATCGCTGATCAAGTTGTTGAGAGAGTGAGCAGCTTCAAGTATCTGGGAACATGTATTGACGACAAGCTAAGCTTCACTCAAAACATAGATGAAATCTATAAGAAATGTAGTCAAAGACTTTACATGATCAGGAGGCTTAGAGGCTTTGGAGTGAGCTCACACATCCTGGAAAAAGTCTATGTCAGCCTGATTCAAAGTGTTCTTGTCTTTAACATCTCTGTTTGGTTTGGTTATCTGACAGTGGCCATTAAGAACAAGCTGAACAGAATAGTTAAGAATGCTGGGAAGATAATCGGCAAAGACCAGGCAAAAATCGAGCTTCTTTACCAGTCAGCTGTGCTCAGGATGGCCATGTCTATCACCAGAGATGTTGAGCATCCTGTAAGTGATGAGTTCAGGCTGATGCCATCAGGGCGCAGATATAGAGCCTCTGGCAACAAAAAAGTGTTCAAAGGTTCATTTGTGCCAAATGCTGTCAGTTTGTTAAATAGACACTGATGGAATGGTGTATGTGCAGCACACTTTTCTTTTAATTAGTATTTATTGGCAGAAGCCTGATGAATTGTCTGACTGTCTGACTGTGTGATGGTGAACCAAAGACAAATTTCCACTTTGGTGGACAATAAAGTTAAAGTTAAAGTTAAAATAGAAACAGTTCCATGGACTTCCTGTTCAAAACTGCAGAATTGTAAAACTTAACTTTAATAAGCAGCAAATTTTGAATTAAAACATTTGGAGTGGAGAAATGTGTCAAAACGATCATTGTGAACTTGGAATCTGATTGTTCTGAGACAAGTAACTGTACTTTTACCTGAGTAGTGATCTTCAGTACTTTTGCCATCCCTGAGTAGAAGCACTGAATGTGTAGTAGAATAGTAGTAACCTACACAATACCAGTCCACAGCAGTGTCTTCTCCCTCGTGTCCGTGTGGGGCAGTGTGGTGAGCACGAGCTGCGTCTTTTGAACATTTGAATGAAAAAGTGAAGAGAGGAGAAAAAGGGGCGTTCACCTCTTTTTTTTCTCCTGCAAACAAATCCTTCTGCAGCTTCTTCGACACCTGCACGTGCGTTCGCCATTTCTCCGACTTTCTGCGCCAAAATGCCGAGGAAAAAAAACCAACATGGCTTGTCCGGTCCGCGCAAGAAGATAAGAAGGAGATAAAGACGGAGATGAAGACGGAGCCGGAGGAGGTGAAGATCGAGCCTTTGCCAGAGGTGGAAGTGGCTCTGGATCAGCTCAAACACGAGTCTTCTGAGGATGAGAGATACTCGTACTGGTCCGATGATGAAGACGACCTCGTGCTGTCGGACTTCAGCGATCCGGATTATTACCCATACGACAGGTACGAGTAGTTTTTACGCACTTTTCAAACTGTTTTTGTGGCGTTTTCTTCTGCAGTGTTCAGTCAAACTTAAGAAAATAAACCAGTAATCATGTTTGTGCACGCGTTCTGTGGTATAATCTGGTCCTTTCTGGGTTTTTTTTGCATGTTTTGCATTAAGTTTGCAGAATAAGCAACATGTTTGACCAGGGCGTAGCAACAAATTCTGGGCTCCAGGTAGAAACTTTGATGGGCCCCTAATTCATGATCTGTGTTTAGTTTTAGTTAGCTAGTTTTCGATTAATTTGGATTTTGTTTTCTTCTAGAATACAGACTATGGGGGCACAAATAACTTTAAATTTAATCTTGTTAAATTTTTTTGGAATAATAACCTATTTTACCTTTTATCAAACTTGTTACCCGGGCTACACCAGTTTTAGACACGCAAAGTTGCTATTTACAAATGCATTGCAATGAAAAGGCCATTAATAGATAAACTAATGTGTAGCACAGGTGGTTCTTAGACTATGGTGGGCCACCACAGTATTTATTTTATTTATTGATGGATTT
Source organism: Mugilogobius chulae (assembly GCA_038363315.1). Classification (NCBI taxonomy): domain Eukaryota; kingdom Metazoa; phylum Chordata; class Actinopteri; order Gobiiformes; family Gobiidae; genus Mugilogobius; species Mugilogobius chulae. The sequence goes on along the minus strand of CM076415.1, from coordinate 7,986,669 downwards.
GATGAAAAATGTGCAGGTATTTAAAAAGATGACTGTATATATTTTATATAGTATATATATATGGTGTGTGTGTGTGTGTGTGTATGTGTGTATACAGTAGGCGATTTGAGGGGGATGCGAGGGGATGCCATCCCCTCTGCTGACGACGAAAGGATTTTTTTAATTTTTTTTTTTATCGTGCATCCGGCATACAGTGTCCCGCTCCGTTCTGTTGTTTTAACGTGAGTTTGTGCATTGCTTCACTGAACAACCTTTTCACATTAAAACCTCCGGTGCAGGTAGTAAACACGATGACTGTTATGTTGAAAACTCACACGGGGAGCTGTTACTGAACTTGACGCAACAGACACGCTCAAACTGTCAAACTTTTGTTGCAAAGCCAGGACTTTACAGCGCCTCACGGACCACAATAAACACGCAGAAACAGAAAGACGACACATAAGGATTGCATCGGAGGAACAGGTCGCTCGTGACAACAGGTGCGTTTACGCTGCTCCGGGGACGCTCGTTCTCATGCGCGCGGCTGTGTCTTCTGTCCCGATACTAGACTGACCACACACACGCATCTATCCACAGTCCCGTGTCACCCAATGAGCAATGCGCCCTTTTTCTCCCTCTCGCTCGTCCAGACACAGAGGATCTCTTCAGCTGTAGTTATTGCAGTGGACACGAGGAAGAAAGGTCTGCTGTACACACAGCGGGACAGAGACGAGTCTGAGCTCCGTATGAGTGTTTAAATCATCCAAAAAGACCAAAGAATCGCGGAGATACGACCCGTTAAA